>CM060872.1:2690322-3125685 GCA_030737845.1 Acorus calamus | reverse complement strand
AGTTTGTTACAGTTACAATCAAATTAAATATATTTTTTTATCCTAACAACTAACAAAAATCATTACAGATTTGCCGACCCTCTAACTTTATATATATATGGCCAAGGCCACAAACCTCCGTATTAATTCTAGTAACTCTTTCTCCTCTCATTCTATCTCTAGATCCCACTCTTTCTCTCACACAGTCTTTAATTTGTTTTTTCATTTTCTTACATTCTTATAATGGAGAAATATAGTGATGAAAATCAAGATGGCCATAAGCATGAGGATGGTGGTGAGGAAAATTTTCTTGTGGAGTCATCTGAAGAAGAAGCAGAAGAAGGAGATGATTATTATGGAGAATATTATTACAATGACGAATGCGAAGAAGGCAATGAAGACGAAGATGAAGACGATGTGGAAGAAAAATACCAAGAAGAACAATACTATGATAATGGAACCTTCTTATTCAAGGCGACCTATCGTTGTTATGGAGCACCTGCAGTGCACAAGGTTTGAATTATAAAATTCATTTTTTTTAATTTCTTTAAAGTCCATACTGAAAGAACCATTACTCGTTTTTACATAATATTTGTGCAAGTTATTTTTAAATAATAAATACAAGTTTTAAGAGAAAAAAAAATATCCTGATATATAGGCGTTTCTTTGTTTCTGTTATTTCAATTTTTGTCATACACTAACGTGCGTCTCTTTATTTATTTACAGACTCTTGATGAAGGCAACAGAAGTTTGCTATTTATCTTCTCTACTCAAATAATATTGTGTTCATTTTTTATTTATTTATGTTGTTTGTTTTAATATTGAATCTGCAATTGCATGTGCCTATTTCAATTCATTGATTTTTTTTTTGTTTCAGTAATAATGCCTCCTTCAGCATTGGATTGGCTAGGTGAGAAAATAATTCCCTCTATCATATGGTCTTTTCACGATAACCTTGCATGCACAAATTCTCTCTGTTATATTTTCATGTATGGATTTTTTTAATAATGAAAACTCTCTATATACAGAGGCATTGGAGATCGAATATCCTTTGTTCTTCAAAATTCGAAACCGCGATACAGACGTAACATCGCACGTTGGTGTGCTTGAGTTCAGTGCCGACGATGGGCATGTATATCTACCAAGATGGGTCAGTGATTTTGAGCCTAACAAAGTAGAATCTAATTATGCTTTTAATGTATTTTCTCACAAATTTTTTTTTTTGGGGCATGAAGTTGTTGGAAGAATTAAAATTGAAAGATGGAGATATGGTGGAGCTGTTGAGTGCCAGCCTTCCTAGGGCTCAATATATGAAACTCCAACCACAGTCCAGAGAATTCCTTAACTTGCCAGATCCAAAAGCCATGTGAGTATATCTTATTCTTTCTTAAATACCATCCAAATCAATATAAGACTGGATTCCATAAGTCTCCAATTAAAGATTAATTTATGAAAAATATTGTCACAATCTCACATCTTAATCAGTTTATCATTGGAGGCATGATGATGTATGTATAGAACAATATGAAGAAGAATACTTGGAGAAAAATGGATTCCAAATTAGTTTTAAAATATATTTTTTATGAAAATATGTCATAATGGTATTTTCTATTTTTGGAAAATCTCTGTTTAGAGTTACAAAAATCACATTTTATTGATAAGATTTGAATTTAGAATTTTTAGGATCTTATTTAGGATTTGCATTAAGTGGTTTTCTTTTTTAATAGTTGTCATAATTGTGCCTTTTACCATTTTAGTAGAGTGTATTTAGTAACATAAAACATGCTTCAATTATTTGAATAAACTTGTTTTCTTTTCTAAAAAATAGTTTTAATAATTTCTTTTTACCATTTTAGCAAAATCTATACTTAGTGACATAAAAATATTTTTTAATAATTATATCATTAATAGTATGTCTCAGAGAATAAGTCTTAATAATTGTGAAACTTTTTATATATATGGAGCAACTTTATAGATCAATAAAATTTATTTTCCTTTAAGAGTTTTTTCTCTTGTGGATTTAAGAATATCTTGTGTATTTAAGGTTTATCATACAATTTTGACATAGTTCAGATTTTTCTATCATGTTAATTATACTATTATGTTGCCTTACATGATCAAACTTTAGTGTGTTTAATTAACTATGTTTTGATGTTGGTTCTGTGCAGCTTAGAAAAACAGCTAAGGAGTTTCTGTTGCCTCACAGAGGGTGATAGTTTCCTCATAACATTCGGGTGCAGGAAATTATATTTCAATGTTATTGAGGTGAAGCCAGGTTCTGCTGTCTCAATATTAGAGACTGACTGTGAAGTGGAGTTTGCCCCTCCCTTGGAGTTGAATACAATTCCTTCACAGCCACCACCAGCATTGGCTACTGATGATAAAGGTTTAATTGTTTTTTTCTTCTTCTTCTTTGTTCTTTTTTTCATTTATGTTGTCATTCATTAGTAACCAAATTTAGTTCCACTGATTACATATTTTATTACCTCTGCTAACATCCAAAGGATAATAATTGATATTAATTTAAATTAGTGCGAATAGTGAGTTGACAATCTTTGCCAAAAAAAAAATGTCACACAGAAATACAATGGTTTTAAAATGTTCAGAACATGCATGTGTTATCTTACTTCTTATTTTTAATTAAATCATGAAGAGTTCAGAAATTCGTTAAGCATGATCATTCTCAATGGTTTTTTTAAATTTTTTTATAGTTATATACTTGTCTAATGAAGTTTATCATGTTATAAAAAAATGAATTTACAAGTTTTTTAACTTCACATTTAATTGTTTATTTATATGTAATTTGGAATGTTGTAAAAAAAACATGTATACTAGTCTAAAAGAAAGATGAGAGTTGCAGGAATGAATAACTATGTCAACATTTTTAAATTTTTATATATTTCTGTCATACCCGATTTGCTATTTATATCTGTTTTTTGCCTTTATTATGTTGTTTACAAATTTATTCACAAATTATAAACTTATCCATTTTTTGGTTTTTAATATGAACAGTGAGAGAGTCCATCCGGGCATTCGAGAAGTTTAAACCATTCGCTGCGGAGGAATCTGAGAAGGAATCTGAGAATAAGAAGTTTGAGCCATTCACTGGAAAGAGTTATTTTCTGAGAGACCACGGGCCGGTGTCTGATAAATATAATAATTAAGAACAATACTCTTTATTGTTGTTTTCTTTCCTTTTCGCTGTTCTCATATTTTATTTGGTTCTAAATTGAGATGATGTAACTTCTATTTTTTGTTTAATTTGATCTATTGAGCTTTTTGTGGATTCACTTTGCAATGTCTTCATATAATATGTTTTTTAGAGGAAAGTGTTTTTCAATTATATAATCTTTATAGTTTCATTCATCTATTGCTCAGGCCTAAAAATTATGGTATAATATAATCTTCAAAGGCAACTCATAGCTAAAAATCATTTAGAGCTAAGTTAACAGAGGGATAAGTGGTTAGATAAGGAGATAATTGTGGGGATTATATAAATGAGGGATAATAATTTATCGATCTCGTTTGATATATATAAAAAACAATCAAGATAAAAAGTATGGATAATTATTGTTTCGATTTTGAAATTAAAATAAAATTTGTTGTTCTAACTAAAAACCGGAATACTATTTATTCTTATTTTTTTCTTAATTTTGATAAATGTAAAATAACAAAATTGATAAAAAAAAATTATCTTTGAAACAACTTATTATCAAAACCTTAATCCCTAATGAATAAGTTACCGTGAAAGAAAAGCATATATGAAAGATTTCCCCGGGGGAAATTGTTTTTGGATCATTGTAAACAACAACCTTGTTCATAAACTTGTTTATAATTATATTTAACAATTATAATGCCTATTTAATGTTTGGAACATTTATGATTCTTTTAATAAATATGTACGGTGAAAATGTATATGTTTTTTTCATACAATATTTTCTTTTTCAAATCTTTTATATTTCATTAATATTAAAATTGTTTTCCCAAATCTTTTTCATACAACATTTCATAATAAGATGCATATTTCTTTAGATAAAGTAGAATATACTCATTTCGTTGAAGTGTATCATTTAAATAATTTGTTGTAGACATATTCCATCTTAAAAGCACCTAAAGCAAATTGTTTTCAGCAATATGCATAAAATAATGGTAGCGAATATTTTTTTAATAAAATAAAAAAGGGGATTTATTGATTTTACACAACTTTTTTTTATTTTCAAAAGATTTAAATGAGATACATAGGTAACCTTTTAGGGGCTGTTTGGGTGGAGTAATAAAAGAGGAATATGTAAGAATAAGCATGGAATAAGAAAAAAAAGTGTTTGAGTGAGGGGAATAAGATAATATTTAGATGCCGCAATAACAAAGAATAAAAGGGTATAGTAATCCCCATTTTCCATAGAATTAGCATATTTCAACAACAATCATAAGTGAGTCTTATTGTTTTTTTTTTCATTTCAAATCTCCGGTCATCACCTCTTATACATCAATGAGATACACATGTCAAATCAATTTTTTACACTTTATTCATATTTTATCTTTAATCAAATCAAACACTCTAATATTTATTATTACATTTTCAAATGATAACAACTTAAAACACAACTAAATAAAAAATCACTTATTTTATTGATAAAGTCAACAATTCTTAGAATAAGTATAAACCCTAGAATAATTTATGTCTCTATCCAAACAGATCCTTAGGGGCCGTTTGGGTAGCGGAATTAGGGTCTTAAATTAGGGGTAGAATAGGGGAGGAATGAAGCTCGATATATAAGTGTTTGGCTAGGCGGAATAAGGGGGTATAGTACGGAATAAGGAGAGAATAAACGATTGGAAGTATTCCAAGTTCGCGCATGGAATTGTGTTATTCCTCCATTGGAATAAGGAAATCCACCTATGCATTCCAATTTATCACTCTCTCACCTGTCAATCTTATACATCAATGAGGCCCACATGTCAAATCAACTTTTTACACCTTATTCACATCTTATTCTTCATCAACCAAACACCCCAACCTTTATTATTACGTTTCTCAATGAGAATAACAAAAAATACAACCAAACATAAAATCTCTTATTCCAAATAAAGTCAAAAAAATAAACCCCAGAATAATTTATGCCTCTAGTCAAACGGGCCTTAAATTTTAATGAATCTCGATATATAATAATATAGCACCGATTGGAAGAGTTCGCGCACAGGTTTTATGCATTCCGACAGATCACTCTCTCGAATATGCAACCAAATTCAAAAAAATAAAAAAAATCCACCGTTCATGGAATATTATCAGAACAAACTGGCATAACATATTCAAAAAACCAACAGCAGTCATTTGTTTTTGTCAAAACAAAAGTAGAAGTGCCATCATTTATCGGAAATCAGAACCAACTAGCACAACATAGATTCTAAAAACCAACGGCAGTCATTTGTTTTCGTCAATCAAGGGGATATATTTGATTGTCACTCCTTAGTTGTAACTTTTTTATTTTCTTTGTTATTCCTTAATTGTGACTTGACGTTTCTTAAATTATTCACAAAGCCTGATTAGCTTTTTTAACTCTTAAGAGTGTGTTTTTATGCAATTTTGAAGAAAAAAACATAGTAAAATGAGAAAAATTGTGTGAAAGGGAAATTGGTAGAAAATAAGTCATTTTTTTGTCACAATGTTTATATGTTAGTTCATATTGCCTATATTAATGGAATGTAAGGGAAAATAATTTCTCTAAGTTTCTATCTTTTATTGTATCCCTCTTGCAGTGGTGGAGTCTAAAATTTGCTTTAGTGGGGACAAAATTGAACCATAATTTTAAAAAAAATTTCTTAGCTAACAATAGTCGTATGATAAAATTTTCAACCAAATATAATCTTTCATTAAACACAAACGTGGTCAAACAACACAATCAACAAATGAAAAAGTTTAATTTATCTTTTAAAACTATTAAAAATAAAAAAATATAAGAATCTCATTTGCAGTTCCAATGAGGGGGAGAGATTGATAATAGAAATAGAAAAGATAAAAAATAGTATACATCATGTGATAAGATATGCATTCTCATAAAAAATATATATACACCTTATTGAATTGTATTGATTCACTTATAAAATATATGAAAAATTTATAGCGAAATAAATGTATATACTTCATTGAATAACTATCGAGCTATATACGACTGCAGATATGATAAGACTGTAATAATGACCGCGTAATAATGCTAATAACTATTTTATACCGAGTAAACTATCCACGATTAAGTGACAAAAAAAAAATTATATGCACCGCATTCATAAATATCAATGCTAAACAATACATTCAATAATTAGAAATAACCTTCACCCTATCTTAACTAATAAAATTTCATCATTTTATCACATGATTAACCTAAAATACATGAACTAGTCCCAAAAATAGAGTGGGGGCAGCTGTCTCCACTAAGCCCCATGTGGCTCTGCCCTTATCTGTCAACCACTAAACCGTGGATGTAATTGAGTCTTTATTTGATTGCGCTGTACTCACAATATACAAGTCTTTATTAAGTTTTTTCTCTAATTTATTTGAAGAAGCTACCCATATAATAATTTATTCCAATATAATCCAGGGTTAACCTCGTTTTAAACCCAGTGACCATTTGGGTATTTCCCTCTAATCAACCTCGAATGAATCATATTGCGTTGTATAGCATTATGCGTAGTACATGCAATCCCAAGTTCATTAATTTCTAATTTCACAGTATATGTTAATTAATTAACTTAATTATATCTAATTTAATACCTGCGTATTTCATAACATTAAAATTTCATTTAAAACAATTGTCAAAATGAGTTAATGAGGCGGTCAAGAAACGGAAACAGCACTTTTACAGCACGAATCACGATAAAACCATCAATCCCGGAAGTGAAATCCAAAATACCAAATCTGATCCGAGTCATCACTCGCTGTCACTCACTTTCTCCGAAACTCCAAACCCCTCCAAATCAGGCAAACCCTCACAACTTCGGACTTCCCACTGTAAACCCAAACCCCAAAACAACCAACCCAAAATTAAATCCCCAAAACCCTTCAAAATTTCAAACCAAACTCTCTTCAATCGAAAACGATGCACACCAAATCAGAATCGGAGGAGGTGACGAGCCTGGCCACTTCGTCACCTCCGCGTCCGCTCTACTACGTCAACAGCCCCTCCCCCTTCGACTCGGCGGAGAAGATCTTCTCGTACCACTCAAGCCCCGCCGGATCTCCGCCGCCTTACTTCCACCACCACCATCACCACTCCCGGGACTCATCATCCGCCTCACGGTTCTCTACCTCCATCAAGTACCCCATCAGCGGCGGCGCAGGCGGGTGGAGGCAGATGCGCCGGGGAATGGATGACGAGGAGGAGAGGGACGACGATGACGACGACGACGATAATGATGAAGGTGGCAGCCGGATGTCGAAGCGCGCTTTCTACGGCTGGTGCTTCGTGATTATGTTCTTCGTGCTTTTAATGCTCTTCTCTCTCATTCTTTACGGGGCTAGCCGTGCTTTCAAACCCAATATCCACGTGAAGGTCTTCTTCTTTTGATTTTTTTGGGATTTTTTATCCGGCATTTTTAAATGAATCTAATAATCATTACAATTTTTTCAATGGAGTATATGTATGTTTTGAATTCAACGTTATGCAATTATATTTGGACCGTAAAAAAAAAACTAGGCGCAACAATGCTTGTTTTTTTAATGGAATATAAACATCCTCTGTTTTTTTTTATCTGTGTCTGCGCAGAGCGTGGTATTCGAGAACTACAACATCCAACCTGGGACGGACTGGACAGGGTACCATCGCTGATGATATCCATCGATTCGACGGTCAAGATGACGTTCCGAAACCCCGCCACCTTCTTCGGCGTCCACGTCACCTCCACCCCTCTCTCCCTCAGCTTCTACGACCTCCCGATCGCCTCCGGTTACGTAAGCACAACAAACATTTCACCCAGCCCATCTCATTCAAAAATGGTTTAAAAATTACAAAAACATCCTCGGTTACTGTAGATGGAGAAGTTCTACCAGTCGCGGAAGAGCGAGAGACTTGTGACGGTAAAGATTGGCGCGAAAGAGATGCCCGTGTACGGAGGGGGTGCGAGTCTGACGCAGAAGCGAGAGGAGCCGAACAGTGTTCCGTTCAATCTGACGTTCGTGGTGAGGTCCAGGGCTTACGTGCTCGGAATGCTTGTTAAGCCCAAGTTCTATCGCAGGGTTCAGTGTTTGGTCGTCCTAAAAAAGAACCGAATCGGTGAGTCTTCTGATCTGAAGGAGGGCTCTTGCACTTACCATGATTGAATAGCCGGGGTGGTTTTTAATTTGGATGAGTTCTGTGAATAAAAAAAATGGTGATTTTTTCATTGAAAGTAGACTGACTATACGAACATGACTTGTGAGGAGTTTGTTTGTAAGGATTATGGGTGGGGTCGTGTACTAGGGGTTTCATAGGAAGGGACCATGTAGTTTCGAGGTTTTGATTGGCCCCGAACAAGCTTTATACAGGTTTTGATTCAGGCTATTCAGAGAAGTGTGTCAGTTATGTTAATGTCCTTGACCTCTAGAAGTCATTTTCATCCGGAACCCGTGACGACATAGAGAGATGATCTTCTCCCCGCGGATTAGTTGTAATGTATACAATGTCATATACTTTAGTCTATTTTACTATTTAAAATATAGATAATACATTTTTGTTTAAAATGAATGGTTTTTTTTTTTTAGTCATGTTAACTATATGATTTAGTGATTGATCACTCACTTCTTTATATTTTTATTTAAATTCCTACATTGAAAAGATATGTTTCTTATTAGTCCCTAAGAGAGACTTATTAAATTATTTGATTTTTCTTTTATTCCTTGAGAGGGATTAAAATGAACATATACTTTAAACCTGGAAACTTAAATCAAAATATAAAGAAGTGAGAGATTAATTACTAAATCATATAGTTTAGGAAGGCTTAAAAATAAAAAAATCCTAAAATATTTCAACAAGATATGTACATCAATATGGTGAGTAAATTATATATATAAAATTATACGTGAGACTCAAAAAATTACTTTAGTAACAACGGAGAAACTAAAAAGCCAACCTTTTCTAATGTTTGTAGTAGAAAATGATTGGGCAATTTGACTGAAACAGCTACAATTGTAATATAATTGAAACAGCTATGACTATTCAAAGCGGAAGAATCACTATTCGCGGAAATTTGTTCAATGCGGAGAAGTTTGTGTAATTGCGGGGAAGACATATATGACCGGGTCAGTGCTAATGTCGTCTCAGTCCTCCAGAAACTTTTTTATTTTCCTAATTAAAAGAGGGGAAAAAAGGTAAAAAAATGAAAATTGTCTTGAGGATGATATATTGATATTAAGATGGAAAAAAAGTTCCTTTTTATTTTTATTTTTCTTGTTTATCTCAAATAATTTTATTTTAGTGATCAAAGAATTTTTTATATATTTATATTTTTTTATCATTATAGTTTAATCTAAACCAAACAGATTTGCTCCTGACCCTGTTTGGACATCCATCGAGAACCAGATTAATCATAATCTATGACTCTCGTTTTCAATATAATTTTCACTGCCACATACGTAGACATTCAGTTCTTTACTGGGAGACCTCGAATCCGCCAGAAGTCCCAGTGAAATATTTAACAGCATTCGTAGACCGCGGTATCATCCACGCCCCAAAATGCCTCAGCCTGTACACACTACACACCAGTCACGGCCTTCTCCGGTATCTCCCACTCGATCGCCGTCCATTTGAAAAACAGACGCAAATCATCATCGTCATAAACCGGCATCCAACGGTCCTCCATGAGCATCTCCACTGACGCGAACGTCCCCTCCGTCAAGAGGTCGTTCCGCGGGGCGGCGCTCCAAAACGTGGCGCTCGCTTTCTCTCCTCTGCGGAACCAGCCTCTGCTGGGGATCGATATGTCTGTCTTGACATCACCGAATTTTACGCCGGGCGGTGTCATATCACCTGAAGGGGGTGATAAGAGGTTGATGAGATGTGATGAGAGATCGGGCGGTGTGTGATGAGAGATCGGGCGGTGATGGTTGTTTCTTGGTTTCTCTCCCTTGGCCATGGATGTCGCTAGTTTCTTGAATTCTTGGATGTAGGCCGATAGTGTGTGTGGTCCATACAATGTAGAGGCCCGCCTGTAACATTATCTCTTCATGAATTTCATCTAAACAAGATCAAATGCACCTGGTTAAGGAATTTGTGATTGTAACTTCGTATCGTTGTTGTTGGTACTCTTCGAAAGTTGTGATATATTGGGAGTAGGTGTTCGAGAGCCCTGCAATCACGACGTGGGTGTCGTCATCGAATTCTCCTTTCCCATTGGCTATCAGCGTCTCCTTCACCGCCTCTCTTAGCCTCCTCCCTGCCATCGTCGTGAACTCTGCATTGATCAAAGGATCAGTTAAACTATCACAATCTGTTAATTAGGGTGGTGGACTTGCTTTTGTAGTGATCGGAGAAGTTAAACGCGTTTTCTAACGGTTTTTAAAATATATACTTACTTAAAAAGTTTGTTTCAATTCTAGTAAAACATAAAAAAAAATTATTGTGTTTGGAAACGCGGTGAAAAAATATGATTTTGAATAAAATAGTTTAATAACACTTGGTTATTAAAAAACATATATTTTATACTGAAAGTTAAAATAAACTTTTAAATTAAATTTACTTTTGTGAGACATTGAGAAACACATTTGTATTCTTCACTTTTTTAAAAACATGCATCAACGTAAGCACTTTTAATAAATTGAATTTTATTAAAATATTTTATATAAAATCACTTATTTCAAACGGGCAGCCCCTAAGTAGAGAAAAACCGAGGGCTTACCACCGGTACTGAGAGAAGGACCAGCTTTCCTATCCTCAGTATTTAAATGGGTAGAATGGCGGGCTACAAGAGACACAATTATCATCACCGGATGTTACCATAAAACCAAAAGTTATCCTACGGATAAATATGGTTAACCGCCCATGCGTAAGGCTCGAACATCTCCCCCGTATCGAGCAGGACCGGCTTCGGCAGCTGGCACGCCTCCTGCGACTTGCTCGGCTTCTTCAATATGTTTAGTTGCGCGATTGCGCAGCGTCTGTGATTGCAGGAAGCTGCATTTACAATCGTGCAATCAAACAGTATTGCAATCGCAGTTTTAAATCCAACAATTGCAGATAAATAGTGTTCAAACGATTCAAAAAATCGAAAAAGTGAGCTTCCTGCAGAATCAGTTTTGCAATCGCGCAACTAAACGCACCCTCACTCTCTTCCAAAACTCGTTTATCTAGAAAAAAAAAAAAGAAAAGAAGTTTTGCGTCACTTTTTAAGATTATACAAAAAAAAAATCTTATTTAAAATTTTCATAACCATCATCTAATTAAAATTAATATTAACATAAGAAATTATTTTTATTTGAAAGTGATTTTATATGTTATTATTTTTTTTAAGTATGCTATCAAAAATGTTAAAATTGTCAAAATTCTCATTCATAATTTACAAGATTTGTTTTTGGATTTTTCCTAACTTTTTAAAGTTTTTTCAATTTTTTTTGTTATTTATATTTTATAAATGTCTTGTATAATGATTTTTTTGTATAACATTAAACATATATAAGTGCCCCCCATAAGATTTTAGAAAGTTTAGAATATCTAAACAATATTTATAACGAAAATTTTCATTTTTTTACAATTTAAATCTTAATGATGTATTTAAATATATAAACATAATAATAAAATTTATGCACAAATAACAAAAAATATTTTATTATTTTTTAATTATGTTGTTAAACAATTAAATATATGTAATGATGTTTAAATGATTAATAGTATAAGGATAGTCAAGTCATTCTTCTTTCTAAAATTATAAAACAAGATTTTTTTAAATATAATTTTAAAATGTGTCAGATTTAGGTATTTTTAACTTTTAAAATATTTGTTTGGGTATTTTTCAACTAAATATACATGAAACATGTATCCAAAAAATATATGAATAGAATGAAAAAAAATTACATATCTCATTTATTAAAAATACAATTGTTGGGGTTTGAATCTATACTTCAATGATTGACAACATTGTCAATCATAATATCATAACTTCAAATTCAACGTTTAATCTAACAAAAACACAAAATTGTACCTATGATTAGTATTTTAAAAGAAAAAAGCGGCACCACAAAGCCACGGTTTAACGTCGGAGGAGTTTCGAACAAAGTTTATGTTCAATTAAAAAATAGAGGGCAATGTTAGTCTACGGCAAAGAGAGAGCACCGGCCAGTTCAAATAATTGTAAATTTTGAGGGGATTACATGTATTTTTTCTTCGTTTAATAAAACCTAATTTGTACTCGTGCGGACAACCTGTTTGAAAATCCAAACTTGTTATTGTTTTCTCTTATGGTAAGCAAATAAAAAATTCATTCAAACGTTTTGTGGCCTCTAAAAATATATAAACCACATTACATGCTACATGTGTTGGTGCTAGAAAGCATTAACCTTGCTTTATTCGTCGTCACTTCCATAAAAATAAAACAAAAAAACAATAATGCTTATCCTTCCCCTCTTCACCACGTAACACCAAAGTCATCCCCATCATTAATGCCCCCACCCCCTCAAATAATAATTACAATAAATTAGTAACAATTAATAAGATTCTTCTTTCATTACCTCTCCCAGAAGCGAAAAATTGCCTCTGTTTAGCCAGCCAGTACAAACCAATCCCCAATAAATCAAATAAATGCTCCTCCTCCCCTTCCTAGTCATTTCCAACACACACACACAAAAACATTCTTAAAATTAAAAACCGGATAAACTTCTTCCAGATTATCCATTCTAAGATTTGAGGATATCCACAAGCGCCCATAAAAAGAATAAACAGGGGAAAAAATTGGGGAAGTTTTCACTTGGTAGTCGAGCCACAGCTGTTTCTTTGACGCGTAGGAGGAGGAGTCGGTGATCGGTTGCTGCCGTTTTCATTAGACCCACATCGTTTTTTTGGTTTTTTGTGTTCAGATTGTCTTCTTCAGTAAACGCAAATAGGTTAATAGTTTTTCTTACACAAAGGGAATCCCTTTCTGTTCTGTTCTGTTCTGTTCTGTAATCCACCACCACCACTATTAAAAAGGCCTTCGCTTTCCCTTCTATCAAACAAAATATGGCTTCTTTTCAACACTTCCTGTTCTTCTCGTCTCTCTTGCTCTCTACTTCGATTGCTTGTGACCGCTGTGTCCATCAGTCCAAGGCTGCCTACTTCTCTTCCCCTGCTTCTCTGTTGGGTACGTTTTGATTCCTTGAAATCCTTGTTGGGTACATGTTTGGATTCGTTTGTTTGTGCTGAATTTGCATTGGGTTTTTATCAGGTGGGTCATGTGGACATGGTAGCATGGCTTTGAGCTTCAAGGGGGGATACGTTGCGGCTGCGAGTCCTGATCTCTACAGGGATGGCATGGGCTGTGGAGCTTGTTTTCAGGTACTAAAAAAATCCAATCTTTTCTTGACCAACATTTAATATTGGTATGTGTTTTTCTGATTTGGTTTCGATGAACAGATAAGGTGCAAGAACCCGAGTCTTTGCAGCTCCGGTGGAGTCAAAGTGATCGTGACGGACATCAACAAGAGCAGCCAAACCGATTTCGTTCTCAGCACATCAGCTTTCACGGCAATGGCGAAAGCAGGGATGGCCCAAGGCATAAAACGTTTGGGCATCGTTGACATCGAGTACAAGAGGTAATATTTGAATTTTCAATCTTGAGCGTGACATTCCAACAAAACCCCACTTCATATATCAATGTTTTTGATACATTACTATCGTCACTGTTAAGTTTTAACTCCTTGTAACAACAGAATACCTTGTGAGTACAAGAACCACAATTTGTCGGTGAGAATAGAAGAGATCAGCAAGAAACCAAACTATTTAGCCATCAAGGTCTTATACCAGGGTGGTCAGACCGACATTCACAGCATAGATGTGGCTGAGGTACTAAAAAAACATTTGATTAAATTGCAATGTAGGTTGAACCACCCGAGTCATTAAATGGATTACAGTCTAACTTGGTGTATTTCATTAGGCCGGGGGTTGGAACTGGCGTTTCATGACTAGGAACTACGGTGCGGTGTGGAACACAAGCCGTGCCCCGGCCGGGCCGTTGCAGTTCAGGATGGTCGTGACGGGCGGCTACGACGGGATGATGGTGTGGCCGAAGAAGGCGATTCCGGCGGACTGGAAGGCCGGGGCGGTCTACGATTTGGGGTTGCAGGTCACGGCGATGGCACAGGAGGGATGTTCTCCTTGTGACACTAGTGACTGGCGTTGATAGTTGATATATTGAGATAGGGAGCCAGAACTTTATATGGCTCGGGCTTATGTAATTTGTTCATACGTTATATATGCAATTTGTAGTTCAAAGTGTGGCATCCGAGTTTTTGTTTCGGATATTAAAGAATGAATGGTATACATGATACAAAGTTGGTCAGATTTTAATAATATATATGTGGGGTTAGTAGAATACATTAGAATTAATCATTTTTTTACAGTTACACCAATTAAATTTTTAATTGTAACAGATTTTTGTTGATTATGTTACATCACTTTAACTTCTGTGTGTTTTTCAAATTAAACTATTAAGTCAATAACTTGTTTAAACAACACCAATTAACATGAATACATAATAAACTAATATATTTTATCATTTCACATCAATGCCTTTTAATTTAATCTGATTTTGGGTGTGTCACAGTTAAAAATCTTATGGGACTGTTGTTAAGATTGTGTCATTTAATTAGTATAGATAATTTTTATTTATGAGTTTATACTTGTGTTTAAGGGTTGAGATGCAATTTTTGGTTTTATGGGTCAAACTAGGATTATTTAATGGATAATTAGTTTAAGTATTATGTTGACAATTAGTGAGGTTATACATGTTCAAACCCATCCATTTAAAGTATTTGAGTCTCTTAGGTTTTAGTTGGGGGTAATTGAGACATTTTACCCAACACATTCTACACATGTGAGAAAAAGTTCTCTCTCTTTCCAAGTGACACATTCTTCTCGAGCATCTCTTCTTTTTGGTGAGTCTTCTTTTACTTTTCTTTTCAAAACCCTTTTTACATCAACATTCAAACTCAGATCTACAAAAATCTAACCGTTGGATTTTCGATCCGTTTGTCACATCTTGTTCATCGTCACTCCCTCTTCATTCAAGACCATTTTCGTCCACATCGGAGCTTGGTGGAGGTCGGGCCGCGAGCCGAGGTGGCTGATTTGGGGCCAACTTGGTGGGGCGGCGGTCCAAGAACACTTCCCCCTTCCTCACTTGCTTTCCTTCAATGCATGCTTGCTTGTTTGTGAGTGCACAATTCATTCTCAACCATTTCTCCTTTAGAGTTTGTATTTGTGTTCAATAGGTTCTTATATGAAATGTGATGATACATATTCTTGCCTTATGAAGTAAATGGAGGACTCATAATTAGATGCACTTGTTAAAAATATGAGATGTTTGAATTTCTAAGGCACACACATGTACACATACACCCGTGCTATATAGAAGTTGATTGATATTGTGTTGTATCACAAGCTATCAATAGATGCACTATGCAAGATTAAATTGCAACCTCTATATGGTAATTCCTCCACTCCAGCTTTTCCAAGGATGCCTCAAATACCCATACCATTATATATATATATAATTTAGTTATATGTTTCCAAATTTGGTTTCCATATTATTTCATCCACCCATTTTAATTATACATGGTAATCTTTAAATATCCTTTAGAGGTATCAAATAAGAATCATTAATTCAGCCTATCATTCATGACACTCTTCAATAAAGTCATAGCTAGAAATTTGGGAAGGGGTTGAACTATCTTTACCCAAGCTAATATTTGTGAATCTCATGTTCTCATTAGTCATTTTGACTTTCCTTTTTGTAAGCTTCAAAAAAAAATGCATGGAGGTTTGATGGAGGAAAGTGGTGATTGGGTTGGGTCCTTGGATGAACTATTTTCAAGTATTAAAAGACTCTTGGGGGTTTTTGTGTGATTTAATACCTAGCTAAGTTAAGTTCTTTCTCCAATAGGCCTTTTGAGTAGTTTTAGTTGTTTTTTTCTGTCTTTGTTCTAATGTAAGCATTTTCATGCCTAGTAATAATTATTACTTGAATTCGGTTATGCTTAATTAATAATTTATACTTATTGTTATGTGATGATGTGTTTATTCTATAACTTTCACTGTGTTAGAATGATTAATAGAAGTATATGTTTGTGTTTGTAATGTGCTTTCTTGTCTATGTCTATGCATGTGTGATTTGAAATTTAGTATTAATTGTTGAATGGTTAGAAGCTTAGTGTTGGGTATATATATAAATGTGATATTTATTTCTTGATGTGGTAGACCTTCTAGAGTGATGGAATGTGTAATATTAAGTGTTAGGCTTGTGTCCATGTTATATTTTAAATTTTAGTATGATTTGGGAGCACCTAAGTTTAAGGGTTATATATTAGCATGATTTAAATAATTACAAATATGATTTACTTTGCATAATATACTTGCTTATTAAAACAGTTGACCATATATTTCTCTAATATGCAATGTATGATAGCGTGCTATGAGTGGTGGAGGTTAAAGGGTTACTTGCTGTTATGGATCTAATCATGAGAAGGTATTGTTTGGTGGATGTTTAAGGTGTTGTATTATGTTTGATTTGACAATGCATTGAATCTACACGTGAGGACTAGTATGTAATATCTCGTTCATGTTTGATTTTAACATTGTGGTAGAATTGATTGTTTAATGGTGATAAGGATAATAGTGAGCCCCCTGCACTGACATCGGGGATGTAGTTGACATGACGATAGTGAGCCCCCTACACTGATATCAGGGATGTGGTTGGCAATGACAATAGTGAGCCCCCTGCACTGACATCGGGGATGTGGTTGACATGACGATAGTGAGCCCCCTACACTAACATCAGAGATGCGGTTGGTATAATATCTTGGAACTCTGTTTAACTATATATGTTCGTTCTATTTGTTCATGTATGACCCGTGCATTTTACTTGGGAGTGTCATATGGTTCTTTACACTGCATGCATTTAATTTATGCTTGTGACAGTGATAATTTTGGTAAGGGCGAGATTTGACTTATGTACTTGCTGAGCTTCATCGCTCCACTCTTTCTTTGTGGCTGAATTTTTATTTCAGGTGCGGAGCAGGGTGGCTATCCCGCGCCCATGTGAGCGGGGTGTTTAGAGTTTTGGCTCGATTTGAGGACGTACTACGTTGGGCGCCAGTTAGAGCTGTCATCATCCCAGTCTGTTTTTGTGTTAGTGTTGGTGGGTGTTCTTTTTGTAAAACTCCTCACTTGTTAACCAGTTGACAACTATTCTAGTGCTCTAACAAGACTTAAATTTGGGTTGTCAATTTGTGCTCTACGAATATATCTTTTTGTTCGACCTTTATTGGCCTTGGAATTAAGTTGTATGCTTCCGCTGTGTTCCTCTTTTACCTTATCTATTTGCTTCAGTATCTTTTTTTCTAAGTCTTATGAATTTTTTATATTAATTATGTTGCTCTCTAAAGCTGGCCACTTTAGGACGTAACAACTGTGGACCTGAGTTTTTTTATAATAAATAAATAGATAGATATAATTTATCAACCCAAAAGATTATCAGGACTTCGTAAAGTGGATAATATGTGATCATATCTTTTTTTTTTTTTTTTAGAGTATGCTAGTGGTAAGTGGTAACCCTGTTCACCGTGGGAATCTAGGTTTAAGTTTTATCACTCGTTAATTGGGGAAATTTTAACCAAAAAAAAAACACAAAAAGCTTATCAATAAATTTTAAAAATTGGTAATGTCTTGCCCAATGTTGTAGGACATGTGCGAGATCATGAGAAATGAGAAGAAAAAATTATTTTTTCTTATTAATAACTTTGGGGTAACAATTAAATGAGAGGACAGTTAAAAGGAGTCATTGAATATGTTTTCATTTAAATTTTTCTTAAAATGAGGGATCTCATCCACCTAGATCCACCTAAATTAAAGGAGTCCGTCCATGAAATAGCACATTATATGAGAACTTACCCAAACGCAATTACTTTGTACAGTAACACCGACCTAAGTGTCTCCCTGTTGGAACCCGAACGCGCCCGGCCCGTCCGTCGTGCCGGTGGCGAACCCCGGCCCGAGAGCCGCCGGGCACGTCTTCACCGTTCGATCTCCCCCTCCGAGGTCCACCTCGATGTTCGTAAAGTTGATGTACACGTGGCGGTAATCTTTCCTTCCGTTTAGTTCATCACGGGCGGTGTTGAAGAGATCGACGGCTCTGATGAACTGTCTCTCACCGATAATCTTGGTACTCTGTATCTCATCCGGATATCTATAAAACCAAACACAAACGTTAATAAACGATATTTCGGAGGGGCAATACGGGAAATAAAAAAAGCGCGTACCCGGGTCCACGGCCCACGCAGAGCCGGTCATCGCCGTGACAGGAAGAGTGGTTGAAGTCGCAAGGCTTCCCGCTGTCGATACAGAACGCACCTGAGCACGTTAAGGCTCATACGTCACCCACATTGGACTGGCAGAAGGCGCCGACGAAGTGGGTCCCGCTCGTGCTCCTCACCTTGAATTCCCGGCTCGTCGATTTATCGCACGTTTGACCCCCCGTCGCTTTGGTGCGCCTCGCTTTGGCCACCATTGATGGTGCGGTGGTGGGAGACCGTGATTGGGTTTTGGTGTTGGCGGCCGCGCCCTTGTTGTCGCCGCTGATGAGCTTGTTGTTTTTGTTCATGGAGGTCCCGTGCGTCGCGAACCAGTTGAACGAGCCGACGCTCTTCCCCGTGTCCCTGTCGACGAATTTGAGGAGCGTCATCTCCTTGTCGACGTTGTTGGCGTAACGGGATCTCTCTTGGGGTGGGTTTAGCAAGTACGCGCTCGGGCTCCTGTTTATGCCCGCGTTCGCCACTTCTCCTGTTTGTCCACACAGCTTAGGCCCCGTTTATAGTTGATTTTCAAAAATACATTGTTTTTTTTTTAAAAAAAAAAGCTATCGACTAGATTTTTTTTATATATTTTATATGAAACAAAACACTAAAGTTTGAAAAGAAATTTGGATTCTGTGATCTGAATAATGATTTTATAGAGTAGAATCAATTTAATAATTAGTTATTAAAATAAACATAGTGTGGGGATGGGATCCAATAATCCCATTACTTTTTTAGTCCCCAATTTCCCGATAGTGAACTGAACACGTGTCATTTCGCATATTTAAGATGTAAAGCTCTATATCTTCAATTATGAACAGATTCCCTGTAAGGCTGAAAAAAATTGAGTGATCTTGTTGGGAATTTTTCGGATCTTGAGATGCAATCAATCAAAGGAAAAACAAACAAATCGAAATCAAAGACACAAAATTTACGTGGTTCGGCAAAGCTTGCCTACATCCACGAAGCACACCAGAGATCAATCCACTATTTCTGAGAAGTCAAATACACCGTAGATGAAAACCCTAGAACCTAATGAAAAATATGAGATGCCCTTTTATACTGACATCTCATTAAGGGTAAAAAAGTCAATACACGAAAGACACAAAAAAAAAAAAAACCCAGACCCCGCGAGCTGACCGAGCAGCTCGATCCCCGCGAGCTCAGCGGGGAGCTCGACCCCCGTCCGCCTCTGCGTAGCGCCAACAATCATCTGCGCACATCATCAGGCTCCACAATATATAACAGATCTAACACAGTGGTACTGTGAATTGAATGGAATCTGTTCATCGTGTTACAGTGTTAGTCACCTTTATTGATGAAAATTGAGCCTGGCTTGAGATTGTTGTGGGCTTGCACTACGCATTGCTCGATGGCGTCCACAATGGCATCGAAGGATTGGTGGACGAACCCAAGCGAAGTTATGGAGTACACAACATACTGAAGGTACCCACCAGGCCCTGCGTGCGTGTGAGTCCCACTGATCGCTAGGTTTTCTTCTATGTACAAGTCTCCATATCTAAATCACACCCACAATCGAGTAATTCATTTGTGAGACTCGTTAATGAAACATTTATCATGCCAGGAAATTAGTTTGAATTATTATTGCCTCGATTTAAGCCTCCCGAGGACTTTGATCGTGACCAACTGAGACGCCATGCCCGCATCGAGGTTAACGAAAGCAAGCCTCGGCCCTTGGACTCCAGTTGGCGACGATGAACGCGCGCGCACGTAGGCGGAAGTGGACGCCGGAGGTGTCCTGACCCATGTTGGCATACCCCATCATGTTCACGTTGGAGGCTGGGCAGGTCATGTCGTAGCTTCCAAGCCCGATCAAGTAGTCCTCCCCATCAACAACGTTTGAGAGTGCCCAAACAGAGCAAACGATGAGCTAATAATAATTAATGCTTGGATTTCATATTTTTAATTCTGTTTAGATTGACTTGAAGTTCAGTGTCATTGGTTTAAATAGTATTGTGTGTTCCCACGGCCCAGCTGTATAACTTTCGAGTGTATCTGTTTCTTAGGGTCCGTTTAATTGCACGATTTAGGACATTTTCGTTTTTTGAAAAACTAAAATTCCAAAATTGTACAGCAAAACGAGGTGGATTCTGGCGAAATTAAAAGTTGGATTCTTTTTAATTTTTCTCTCGAAATTCTGTGTTTTAAAAAGTTAAAAAACTGTGATTTTTTGTCAGAGTCGATTTTTTGAATTAAAAAGCAAATTTCTCTACCAAACATTAAACTCCTTGCAAATACTGATTCCTAAATTAAAAAAAAAACATCCAAAAAAAGTTAAGGTCTAAAATCATCTTAAAAAACAGCTTTATTTCAAAAGCTACTTTTCAATCTGTGTTTTCAAATGGAGCATAATTGGCTCTGAATTATCTATTTGTCAGAATTATCATTATAATGCTAATATAACCAACGCTAAGTATTGGGTGTTTAATGCCCTTTCTATGTTTATAGACCATGTATCCTGACATATTAGGGTTCTAATTATGATTACATTTCTCTTTATATATTAATGAAATGAAGTGGATTAATTATGAGATGGTGTCAAGTCAAATCTCACATCGTTCAATCAGAAATGGACATGTTGTCGAAGTCTACCTCACTTTTAATTTTATTATTAATTTATTAGTACTATATTAATCATAGTGAATTATTTTTAATATGTAGTAGATTCAGGACCCGTTTGATAACACGATTAGTACAGTGATTCCTGTCTTTTAATTAAGTATAAAACTTAAACGTTTTATTAAATAGGTTTCAGAAAGCATGTTTAATTAAAAAATTACTTACAGATTTTAGTGCAAAAATGTTGTTTTTTTTAAACGTAGAAAGTATGTTTTCCATATATCAAAATCTATTTAAACAACTTTATTCAAAATCTTATTTTTTAAATGTGTTTTCAAACATTACCTCTAATTTGTTATTTAAGCAATTAATTAGTGTGCACGTGCCAAGCCCTCCACCAACCATCCGCCCACGGCCCACCACGCACCACACTACCCCCTTACCTGAAGTCCTGAACACAGCCTTCCCGCCATCACCCGCATTGAATAAGTACAAATCCTCTCTCTCTCCTTAGGAGAGCGAGACATAATGCAAGTATGCAACCTCATACCCCTTTGATTGTGTTACTTCCCCTCACCAATGTTGTGATCCAAATTCAAAACTCTCTAATTTAGTTTTATCTTTGTTAGTAGTTTGTTTTGATAACAACTAAGTGTCTGGTTAGATAATGTTGAATTATTATGGAGATAAGAGTCTATATTTAAGAAGGTTAGAAATATGTATTAGGAGTCCCATTGTGAAATCAGGTTTGTTGAATAAAATAAATATCTCTGCTCCTCGATCAAACCCCTTTCTCACCCTTTCATTTGCACTCTTATTCCTCTCAGCAAAATTTGCCCTCTCTCTAAACTATTGATCTTGGATTAATTCTCTCAAGTTCTCCTTCTCTCTCACCCCCTCTATCCGTTTATCTCGATCAATGAAAAAACCCTAAGATCTATCTTGATGGACGTTGATAGTATCAATTACAAAGATGGCAACGAGGAGAGAGTTATCCAATGAGGTATATGTCAATTTGTAGTATGATATGTTTGTTGAGTTCTTATGCAAACCTCGAATTTGTTGTGCATGCTTGAAATACGTCGAGATCAAGATTTGATCTAGTAAGCTTTAATTAAGGGCAATTCAATAAAGATAAACGAGAACATACAATTTTGTGTTTAATTTCACATATTTATATTTTCAAAATGAATATTTATGTAAAAGTATATGCTCCAATAAATTATACATACATATACTAGAAAAATATCCCATTAATTAAATGAACTGTGACACGGCTGAATGTTAGAATTAAATGAAACCGTTTCTAATAAAATCCAACGAGAGTGAGATACTATCCAACAAACATTGTACTAGATAGACAATCTTCAATTAAAACAAATAATATGCATAGATAGGCACCAGTACAAGAAACAATACATACAAATCACAACCCATCAACTCCATCTATGCTTTCCCAGATACAAAAACAAAGCATAAAACACAACCAAGCAACAACGTACATCAAAATACTCAAATCAAAGCAACCCCCCCACCCCCACCCCCAACTTTAAACAGCTAGCAAATGACACCCCACTTAAAGCAAAAGCCAGAGCTAAGCCAAAGCCAAAGCCAAATCCCAAAAGCAGCTAGCTCTCTTTAAAATTAAGGGCACCCGGCCCCTAATTATTACCATTATGATCATGATCCCCACCATTCTTATGATACCCCGGAAACTTTTCTTTGATCTTCTCCAAGAATCCCTTTTTGTCCTGCCCGATCCCCTCGCCGTCCTCTATGGGCACCTCCTCCACCTTCTTATGCCCGCCGCCGGGGAGCTTCTCTTTTATCTTCTCCAGGAACCCTTTCTTCTCCTCCCCCGGCGAGACGATGATCGTCGACGTCTCGACGAGTGACTCTTCGGACTTCAACACCTCCACAGTGGTGCTGTCGTGGCTGGCTGTGACGGCCGAGGACGACGTGAAGTCGACGTGGACCACCTCGACTTCCTTGTCGTCGTCGTCCTCCTCCTCCTCCTCCTTCTCCTTGTCTATGCCGCTGGAGATTTCTCTTTGATCTTCTCCTTCAGTCCCTTCTTCTTTTTCTTCTTCTCCTTGGCTTCTCCTTCATCTCCTTCTTCTTCGTCGCTAGACTGTGATGATCAACAAATCTTGTCTTAGCTTAATTTTGTAAATTTTATTTGTTGTGAGAGAAGTTACTGAAGATCTCTTAAATTTAAAACCACTTCGTTTTTTTCTTTTTTAATTTCAAAAGCATGCAAAACAATCTAACCAAATTGTGTTTTGTCATTTAAATTGTTGACAAAGCACCAAATATGATGAATATTAGGAGAAAAATATATTTTCAAAGTACTCAAATATAATTATCAAATAGAACAAAGGCCCAAATATTATTAAAATGAACATCGATACATCCAGCTTTAAAAATCTTCGTAAAATCACATCTAGATCATTATAATTTTATTTGGAGGTCATAGACATTTTAAAAATAAAAAAATCTATCAAAATACACGGGAACTCAAATAAATAGTATATGATATTTTTAAGATAATTTCTAAGTTGATGCGTATCATTTTTATATTACAATATAATCTGAATTAGTGATTCATTAAAAAAAAAATTATATCAACATATTAGAAAAAAAAAGACACACAAAATGAAGCAATGGTTGCCATCAACTTGTGTTGCTAGTATACATGGAAAAAGTGCATTACTCAAGAAAACCAAATGAAGTACACAATTACAAAATACAAATAAATAAATATAAACATGACATACCGAGCTAGAGCTGCTGTCCGAGCGATGGAGCTTCTCAAGCAACCCATGCTTCTTCTTCCTCTCCTCTTCCTCCACCTCCTCCACTTTCACTTCCTCAAACTCAGACACCAACGCCTCCTCCTCACACTTCTTCTTCTCCTCCTCCTCTTTCTTCTTCCCCATGAAATCAAACATCCCCCTATCTTTCACCTCCCCACTCAAAGCCTCACTCTCATGGTGGTGGTGTTGGTTTTCTTCGGCCATGACTCTGTTGCACTCAACGAATCCACACAAATCAACTTATACAAAAACAAATGAAAGAAAAGTTTGTGATAAGTTGATATCGAATGGGATGAAAGGCTTTGTTTTTATAGGGGAGGAAGTATTACTTGGCATACGCGTAACCCACGCAAAGAAGTATTCGATGTTCGAATATAGAAGGCTTGGCTGGGTGGGGACACGTTTTGCCGACACTCAATGGATGGATGACACGTGTCCGGATGGTCGGTGCGAACACGATGTTGCCTTAACGAGGTCACACCATGACTTCATTGTTTGGTTTATTTATATATTTAATTATACAGAGCACTCTCGAAAATGATGAAGCAACACAGTGAAGAGTCGGTGATACTATAAGGTTGCGAATTCATTGATTGGATGGTTCGGATTTTCTCTGACGTGGAATGATCGGTATTTATGAAGTGGCCGGTTGCATCCACTTAAGTGATTTTTTAAAGGGAAAAATCCATATAACCCCCTGTGAACTGATTGAAATCTATATAACCCCCTGACCTTTCTTAATTTTCACATAACCATACGAAAACAACTAGTAAATCCAAATAACCTCCTGGATAAAATTTGTGTTTATAAATGATGAATTTGTGAATATTATATTTGATTAACCCTAGTAGAAAACACAATATACAAAAAAAAAACTTATATAAATGACGATTTTACCTTTCGGATATGATTTTATAATATATCCATAGAGAGTAAAATTGTCATTTTTATAGGATTTTTCATGTTTTTAACACATTGTAGTAGTCTTTTTTAGTATATTGTGTTTTCAGTCAAGGTTAATCAAATGAAATATTCACAAAATATTCATCATCTGTTAACGAAAATTTTATTCAGGATGTTATGTGGATTTACTAGGTGTTTTCGAGGGGTTATATGGATTTTAAGAAAAGTCAGATGGTTATATGGATTTCAGGGGATTGCATGGATTTTTTCCTTTTTTAAAAGAATTTTAATTTAAATTCATTTTAACTCATGTGTATTAAATTTAAATTTGGATAAAATCATTCAAAAATCTATTCAATCATTTACTCATATTTATATAAATTAGATTATTACTTAAACTTTTATTTAAATTTTTAAAAACTATTTTTTTTCTTGTTACTTGACATTTTTAAAAAGATACAAGTAAAACATAAGGACACCATATAAATAAAAGAAATTATTATTTTTTAATAAAAATTGAGTATAGAATTTTAGTAAGGGCTGGAACGTTGATTTTAAAAAGAATATGGCCTCATTATCTAACGCAACACCAATGATTTAAAACAAAGACTGATGGATTCCGGGTTTGTTTCTCCTCATCAAAAATACTCTTGGAAGAGCAGAAGAGTATTTGAACATGCGTATATGCTTTCCTTGCCAATCCAAAAGATCCTTTTCTTTACCATTAATTTTGTATACGTACCTAAATTATTAGATTTAAGTTTTTGCATAAATCTGCATTTATACTATTTACTGGTGCATGATGAAGCGTAACACAATAAATATGCGGATCGACAGTTTAAGTGACATTCGCAAAAATAGCTTATAATATGCATTGCTAAACAATAACTACACTGTCACAGAGGATCGGAACCCCTGTTTTGTATTTCTATGGGAGTTAAAGGCAGGGAAGTGGTCGGTTTTTGTGTTGGTTTGTACAATTGTACCCAATTCACTCGAAAACATGGTTCATCTCTCGAGTTTCCAATTTAATAAAGTTTTCATGTAGCTTTTGGACTTCTTGGTTGATAAACTAAAGTAACATTCGACAACAACGGTACATTTGAGTTCGTGTTTAATAAGTCTGCCGGATCATGTGAGCTAATTGTAATGATGTAAATTTTTTTTTACATATTTCATGAAGGTGTGTCATCAGGTGAATTGCTTGACGTAGAGAAACGTGCCTTGCTTTGACCAGTTGGACCCATTAATCTACTAGTATGACACAACTGATCATCAAACCCACATAAAAAGCAATGATTTAAAAATGGAACAGTTCAATAAATAAAAAAGTTCACCGATTCAATCATCAAATTAATCAAATTTAAATTGTGATATAATTATAATATCATAAATATATTAATAATTAACACTAAATAAAAAATATTCACGAAAAATAAAATTGAAATATTTTAAAGAAACTTGCATTATTTTTTTATTTAACATCATAACATGATTTAGTTATATAAAATTCAATTTTTTGAGATTTTATATTTTATTAAGAAATTAATCACAATTTATATGGATAAAGAATTGATCAGTTTAATCAAACTGTGTCGGTTCACAAAAATTGTTTGTACAACTAATAAGTTGATTGAATTTTAAAGGTAAACTGAAATGGAATTTAAAGCGGGTGAATATTTAACCGGTTCAACTGACCAAGTCGGTCAGGTTTTAAAACACTTAAAAAGTAAAAAAAAATAAAAATAAGGGTTTGTCTAACACAGTTATGCAGAGAAGTAACAACATCATTTTCCATCATTTGCTCAAGGAACGTCCAATAAATGAGTCTTGCTTTATGTGTTGTTTATTTTTCTATCTTTTATGCTATTTTATTGTGCGCACTCTTGTATATGTGTGCGCGAGCGTGCGCGTATTATCACATACATAAATTATAAATTTAAAATTAGAATCATATGAGAACTGTACATTGTAACTAGTGTTGTATGTAACTTCAAATCTTATGTAATTAGTTTTATTCTAGTAAAAATCTGTTCAAATTATTTTTTGAAAAATTGTCCCATCACAAGGAAAGTGAGTCGCTTATACATTACCTGTATAAAAAAGGGGTGCCAAATACAGTTGAATGAAACTAAGGGTACGTTTGGTTGTGTGATTGCGTAATGTTTGTGATTGCAGGAAGCTGCGTTTGTAATCGTGCAATCAAACAGTTGTGCGATTGCAGTTTTAAACCCAGCGATTGCAGACAAATAGTATTCAAAAGCCGCGATTTCAAAAAGCTGAGAAAGAGAGCTTTTCATGGAATCAGTTTTG
Source organism: Acorus calamus (assembly GCA_030737845.1). NCBI lineage: Eukaryota > Viridiplantae > Streptophyta > Magnoliopsida > Acorales > Acoraceae > Acorus > Acorus calamus. Next base: position 3,098,589 of record CM060872.1, on the reverse strand, counting down.
CAATCGCAGATTCCTGCAGAATCAATTTTGCTCGCGCAACCAAACGCACTAAGGGTGCGTTTGGTTGCGCGATTGCAAAACTGATTCTGCAGGAATCTGCGATTGCAAAACTGATTATGCAGGAAGCTCACTTTCTCAGCTTTTTGAAATCACAGTTTTTGGACACTATTTGCCTGCAATCGCTGGATTTAAAACTGCGATTACAAAACTGTTTGGTTGCACGATTGCAAACGCAGCTTCCTGTAATCGCAATCGCAGTGCAATCGCACAATTAAACGCACCCTAAATCTATGATTTGTTTAAGTCTGCTGAAAAAGCCAGAACAAAATAGGACTTTTAATTTGATACACCTGAACCCTTTTTTAGACCTATTATTGACTTCTGGATCGTATTTGAGTTCAGAAAAAAAATCACATCGAATAAAAAAATTAATGTTAAAAATTAGGCTGTATGTAATATTTTTCAACAAAACATTCAGTCCTCAGGAATGCATGTACATGAGACTGGATGGTATATATTCAAGGAAGAGCGTTGATACACGTAGTCTTTTTTGTGTTCAGTTTTACAGTCTCACATGCTGTGATAACGTAGTATATACTGTACTATCATAGTTATGAAGGTAAAAATCTGCGCTAGTACACGTGTCAAGACGAGACGGACATGAGCCATCTTACTTGGGGCCCACACGCCCCGATCCAGGTCGGGCAACCTCATGATGACGTCATCGGGTGTGAGGGCACGACCAGACATGAGATCTGGTCGGTCGACCTTACTCCTCACAGACATACTAAAAAACGTAATGCACGGGCGAGTACACCAAGAGACCCGAGTAGAATGAAGAAACGGTCAGAAGACCACTAACGTCTGTAACCGCCACGTTGGCACTTAATGCCTACTATTAGCAGATGGTGGACAATTAAGGGCCGATGTGGAGCATAATTATGGGGATATTTCCATGGAAAAAAGCCTACTAAACACTTAGTGACAAAACGGTTACAAAAGCATTTCTGTAACTACGTGTGACTTGATCCTTCAGTGGCACGTAGGCAGCCTATAAAGAGGTTACGCGCAAGCACTCTAACGGCACAGCCAAACATTGTCCAAGTTTAACTTTTACTACCTAAAAATCATTACCTAAATTTATACAAAAAATCCCTTGATGTTTCAGTTCCAAATTACAAATTTAACTGTAGGGAGAAAATATTCACCTCAATAGTGTATGGGTCTTATTATAGTATATGATCCAATGTATCTCAGTATATACTTCATTTTATATAATAGCATACACTTCAAATGATGAGTGTATGATTTAAAAAAAAATGAGATAGACTGCAATAGGGCTGTGTATATATTTTTTCATTTAGGGAGCGTAACAACCTTCTTTTATAGGCTCACATACGTTGGGTTATGGAACTTAATTTGTCCATTCATTGTTCCAACAATTTTCTCACTTTCCAATGACACTCGATATAGGCCGGTCACATGGGCTCCCCGCCCCTGTTTCCGTGGAAGATAAAATTAGATTTATTTTCGTTTATGTGGTATTCGCTTTTTCATGTAAATATTCATGTATACTATTAATGTATTCTATTAGATACATCATTGGAATTTAAACATGCATGTTCATGACTAGAAATATGGTTCATCCTAATTTAGATTCATCATGGAAACATTAAACTTTACATAGTTAATACATGGATCAACAATAATAATAGTCTAATGAACCTATTATATCTGTAATAACATATTAAATCATGTCAAGTTCATATTCAAATGTCAAATTTACATCTTCATAACTTTATTCAAATCACATTCAAGCATTATATTTAACTAATTGATGATTATATAAAAACATGTGAGAGACTAAATTTTAAAATTAAAATATATTAATATATTTCCAAACCAATGGTAGAAATTTATTTATTTTTGTTAAATAACATTTAAAAAAACCAACAATAATTGACAAAAAAAATATCCGTAACTAAAAAGTCATGTGTTCAAATTTCAACATTTATCAGTGTTATTGTTATAAAAGTACATGGATTCATTTATTTATAAACTTCAAAACCATGTTTTGTTCACACCCATGGTTTTGAGATCAGGTGACAAAACCAGCCACTTGGATTGTCTTTTAATTAAACACTATAATTGATAGATAATAATTAAATTATATGGTTGTGCTTCGTGATCCATAGAGATGCAAAGAGACATACTTTAAACCGGATGCCAGCTGATTTAAATAACAAATTTTTTCACCATCGACATTGAAAAATTTGTTATAACATTGACATTGAGACCAAAAATGCAAATTGTTGTAGACCTTAGTTGTACAAACATTGAAATCGACATTTAACAAATTGTTCTCCAAAAGAGTCAATCCAATTCTTAGACCTCAGTTTTACAAAGAGATATAAAATATTAAAAAACAAGTTCTTCTCATTTCAAAAGATAATATTTATCAATTATAACTCTTTATTTTTGTGCAAACAAGTTTTTTTTTATGGGTTTTGTTAACAAGTGTCTTTAGAACACTTGTTAACATACATTTATTGTTAACTTTTTAGACAACCCATCGAATCTAATCATGATATGAATTAATAAATTGAAATATTTTTTAAAATACTAATAATACATCTAATAAATTCACCATTTTTTTCTTTTTCCATCTCATATCCAATTTTTCTTTGATCTCCCACAAAAGTTTCATTTGAAAATATAAAAATATACAACTCTTTTCATTTTTTTTCTTATCTCATATTTCATATGATTGTGATATTTGTTTTAATATTGCTTATGTGAAGATATTTTTTGTGCAGTATATAAAAGTAATTTATTTTTATTTTTTGTTTGATTTAATATTTTATTTTAAATATTTTATATGCACCTCCATTCTTTATTGATTTTTTTAACATTTGAATTTATTTCAATCTATTATGAATAAATGGTCTTACATACTTCCGGCTCCGGCCGGCGCTTCACATCAAATCAATGTAGGTGGATTCGTGATAAATGAAAAAAAAGATGTACTTTATAATTTTATTTATAGAGCAGATGTGAAAATTTAACTTTTATATCTTTCGTTATAGTGGGTTGGTATTGTAAATTGTGCATTGAAAAACATATTAATAAAAATTAAATTATAAGAAACATGTAAAAAAATGTTGATTTATTAAAAAAAAGTTTGGGTATGAGAGAAAAAATTGGGTATGGGAGGGAAAAAGAAAAAAAGTGGTGAATTTATTAGGAGTATTGTTGATATTTTAAAAAATCTTTCAATTTATTAATTCACATCATATTTAGATTTGTTGGGTTGTCTAAAAAATTAAAAATAAATGTGGGTTAACAAGCGACCTAAGACCACTCGTTAACAAAACATTTTATTTATTTATTCTAGTATCCCAACACAAAATTGAACTAATAAGATAAAGAGATAAATAATTGAAGAACAATTTACTTCACGTATTATAAATAAATAAAAGAGTATAAACTGAGGACACCTATTTTAAAAAATTAAAATTTATTTTTCTTAACTAAAAACATAATATCAGTTATCCTCTATAATATCAGTTATCCTCTATTGATAAAGTTACATAACTATTGATACTAAATTTGAATCCAATAAATGATGTATATGACACGTCACACGTGTCAGTCCATCACATAAACTGACTTACATACCAGTCTAACCAATATCTAGTAATATATAGTCATCTAGGATACTCTAACCAATATCTTCTCTACATTATATATATTTTTGTATTTTAGATATATTTACTTCAAAGGGATATATACAAACATGATAATCTTAAATCGATGTTGTTCCGTAATACCTGGGATACACATTGCGCGCGCAAAAGATTATCTATACGTCTTCACGGATCTTTAGAGCGTACAAATCGTCGTCCATTCTCTCAGCGATGCCTCGATTTGGGCGACAGCCATGGTCCCCGTGCCTCTCCAATCCAGGTCTCCTCCAAAAGAAATTAAAATAAAATCAATTCAAATAGATTTCTTTGATTCATTAATTAGGGTTTTTTTTTAAAAAAAAAATTATTTTTTTAAGGTAGGATGACTTCATTGATTCTGAAAATATCATTGTTGCTCATCCACGTCGTCATCGTGGGGTTCTTGTTCCTATTCGACGAGCAGTTGATACGGAAGACACGCAGCGAGCCATGGTATTTCACTCTTTTATTTCATCGTATCATTTTTTAAGATTTTTGGTTTTGATTCGTGAATTTGTGAATGGGAGTGAACTTTGATTGGGTCGCGGGGATGTGTTTTGAGTTGTGAAGCTTTCTCCATGTTCTACATTTGGGTCCCACATTTGATCCAAGTAGAGGATTTGATTACAGCTAAAAAGATGTGGGAACTTTGTATTATAGTTCGATACTTCAATACATATTTTGTAGTTTGAGAAGTTTAGCACATGTACATGGTGTGATCAATTGAATTATTGATCAACAGAGGCCCAAATATCCCAAAACCACTAAACCAGTATGAAAAACCTTTTTTTTTTTTGTGGTATGAAAAACTTTGGCATGGTTTAAAGTTGTTCATGTACACATGCATTCAACTTAAATTGTGCTTCTGTGAGTGATGATGAATTACTTTTTTATTTTTCTTTTTGTTGACATCTGTTGGTCATTATTGACTTTTAACTCATTTGAATTGCCCGATACATGGGTGGAGAACTCAGTTTATCATTATTTGATGAGAAACACTTCACAGTGGTCACTATTAGCTTTATTCTTGTATCTTCAATTGAACTTCATTCTATGATGATTACACACCTGATGTTACATAGACAGAAAGCTATTATAAGCTTTTTTGGTTTCGCTAAATGTTTTTATAGTTATTGGGTAGCAGGTACATATACAATTATAGGCACTTTGTTGGAATACAATGCCATGGCATGCTGGAGTTTCTCATGTCTCTTTTGCATGTGAATCTTCTTGTGATGATTAACAAAGCTATCTTGACTCTTAAGTTTTCCCTGTAATTGATAAGGCGGCAAATTCTTGTTACTATGCGTTTGGATTTTGGGATGAACCAAACCAAACACTTATTGGATTGTTTGCCTGTTCTGCAGGACATGCTATATTAATGTGCATTTTGTGCAATGTCTTCAATGCTGTCACATAATATGATATGCCATAAAGTGATTGTTTGTTACTCATTCTCTGATTCTCTACTTGTATGCGTGTGAGTCTAAGGTAGGGGCTTGGCATGGATGGTGTGGAAGAGGTCTGTGTGTGTGTTCATCTCTTTTTGATTTTTTATTGCTAAAATCTTGTGCGGCCAAAAACTTTTCTTTTACTTGTAGTCCCCTAAATCCCTAATCCACTTATTTTTTGTTGCTAACCTCAGCTGTCCTTTTATTTTCATTATTTTCCTCTGTTCTTTGTCAATTGTTACATCAATGGCACATCCACTTCTTTATAAATGCCTTTGCACATTTTGTTCCCTTGTTTAACACTCTTTTCCTTTTCATCTCTCAGGTACACTGCAATTTATCTGGCACTGTTTGCTGCAACACTAGTTCAGTATTTTTATACATCTTGCTCAACCCCAGGGTAGTTCTAATTGTTATGGTGATAAATTTTACCTGTAAGTCTCCAAGATCTGCTAAGACTGTGAACAGTGCACTGAATGTTTCATCTTTTCCTATATCAGGTATGTCCTTGATGCAATGACGGCTTATAATGATACACACCATGCATTTCTGGGTATATCAAAACGTTCAGAGTAAGTATCAAAATTTCTAATTCACCAGGGTACTGAAAAACATCATTCAGTTCAGGTTTTTTATATGAAACAACCAAGTTCAAGTTTGTGATGTGAAGTTAATTTTTGCCCCAACTTATTTACTTTGTTTTGCTGATGATTAAGCAAAGACAATCTGCTCCAAGCTTAGTGCAAAGTTCAATATCTTCCATGGATGGGCGGCCATCATGGAAAAACAAATCTGGAACATTGACTACTGCATGGGTGAAACAATTAATGGACCTTTACCCGTCAGGAACATCCACCAGGTAAACAAAATTTCCAAGGCCGCTTATTCTTCCAAAACTTTTAAGACTTGAATTTTTTTTTCTCTATTTTCCCTTATTTAAAATATGCGCCCACACAAGCATAATACTTTCTTTGATTTTGCATGTCTGTGTTATTATTAAAAGTTGGACACTTGATGGATGATGCTTCATACCTTCACCTGGGTCATGATATTGCAAATCATATAGCATAACTTTGGCAAAACTATAATATGATTTCTTGTTATTGGGTTACTTCAGATTTTATTGCAAATTAGAAACCATTTTTTTCTTGAACTGCTTAGGCTATATTTACTGTAGTATAATGCTCCAGTTTGGTTAAAGAACTTGTCCACCATTTTCATGAATTTAATTGCATCACTTCAATATAACTCATGCATGTAATCTTTCCGGTAACTGTGTTTATGAAATGATTGAGCAATGCAAGGGGGTCTATAAGTATCTTGTATGCTTGTGTGGAAATCCTGTCATCCATTGGGTTAAAAAAGGACATTATGTCTGATAAATTCATCTTCCCAAGGTCATTAATTTGCATGATGCAGGTCTTTCTAACATATCGAGACTCTCATGGTGGATCCGTTTCTAAGTTTTTGTCGAATAAAATATGTGTTCAGCTTCAAACTGTCCAAATGTTGCCAACATGGGTTCCGATTTGTGCAATCATATTTTATTAGCATATTTGTTTGGTTGATATGTTTCTTCAGTTAAAATAGGCACGTAGAGTGCATATATGTCACTATACCATGCCATCACTTTTCTTGCATCGGTTCCAGAATCTATTTGTATTTCTCAAATACTGGTGCTCTCCTTCTTTTTCTGCTTCAATGCTCTATGTGAATGTCCACAGAATTTAGAAATACTCAATTTCTTGTTCTTATAATTGTTTACCTCACAAATTTTCTACTCATTCAAATAAGTTATTAGCATACAGGATGTGCAATTAACGTATTATTTCTGATTGCAGGAGTTGGATATGCGCTTATTGTCAAACATTGCGGGTATAGTTGGATTTTATTCTTCTAAAGCACAGTGAATGATGCAGCGGATATTTTAGATGTTCTGATATGTATAGCTTCATTGGCAGTCATAGAAAATATAGCTAAACTCCATTTGATCTGGTATTATGTAGCTGATTTGGATATAAAATCAGTTAAAGACTTTAATCGTGGGCATTCCTGGCCAACTACTTTCTAAATCCTATTTATCTTACAAACTTGTTCATAGAGCCTTCGACCTTAGGTCCTGTATAAAAAACTTTGCCCTGCCTGGATTCATAATTTTGTAGTTTGTTTTATTTACAGAGGGTTTATCTTAAAGTTTACAAATGGAGTCACCTGAATTATCTATGGACTTTAATGCTTTAAATGAACCACTGGTGAGAGTCCATAGATATTTGATGTTATCTTTCATTTTTATGAGTACTTGCTAAGTTGTTGAGTCAATCTAACTTCTTTCCTTATTCTTTCTTTGTCTTAGTTTATTCTATTGCTACGCACCTCAATATCTGCCATCTCCTCTAAAATTTCAAAGATTCCAACAATACTTGCTAAGTTGTTAATCTATAATCTGTCAATCCTTATCTTTGGAACTATTTATCTCCATTGTAAGCGTTCTTGAAATGCACTGAAACATAGTCAATTTGGTAAAATATCTGCCATATATATTATATTAATTTTATGTTCAAGAACTTTGTTTGGTCACCAATAAAGCTTCGTAATTTGGCCATCTAGGTTGGAATGAAAATATACTAGCATTATTCCATTTGTCAATCTAATGTAAATCTTATTGTATGAGATTAAGAAGTACAATAATGGAAAGAGCATGCAGTGATAATTGCTGAGCTTAGATGACTTAAATATGTTTTTGATATCTTAGTTAGTTTTGTAGGATTTAATGTAAACTAAATGAATCAATGAAGCCACCATATATGCCTTACATACAAAATGGAACTTTTAATAGAAAATACTTTCAGGTTACTCATATACTTGTAAATAATGATATTATCATGCCAAACTTCATCCTTTGTTTTAATGATGTGATGTGATTTCTGTGCAGCCCCCACGAGCACATCATTGCGCTGATTGTGACAAATGTATTCTGAAGTTTGATCATCATTGCATTTGGCTGGGAACCTGCATTGGACAAGGGAACCATTGCCGATTTTGGTATGTTCTTATCTTGGATGTGCAATTGTTATCCGTTTCTAGTCATTCAGTTGAGAGCAGCATAGAGTTAGGAGTTTGTTTTTTAGTACAATCTACCTAAACATAGGACAAGCATACTTGTGTCAGAAAATCTTCCTTTTCTTTGTGCATGTGTGCATCTCGGAAGTTAACTCTGCCCATAGAGACTTGGAGATATAATGTGGTCAACTTTATAATGAGCAGTATTTTTGTTACCCCATTTAATTTTATAAACATCATTTTCTGATCATGTGATTTTGTTTTCATAAAACATTGACTCATCCCATCTTATAGCGTCAGCATTTTCGAATTTCCTTTTTAATCTATTATTGAAATAATAACTTTACAAACATGCCATGAAAAATAACTTTTGGAGTTGCAGTGTCAGACGCTACACTGGAAAGGACAAGGAACTCATGCTTGCTGCCAGTTTGGATAGTCACACAAGTTTTTTTTATCTTCTTATATTTCAAAGTCGTTTGCTCTTTTATATTATTTCCTTCTTCCAAATCCTACTTTAGTTTCCAATTATAATTGTTAGTCTACTTTAGAAATTTAATTGCACTAGAAGCCATTAATATGTAAGATCCTATGCCTTTATATTCTTCTCCTTTCTTGGGATCTTATTCTAATTTCCAAATAGACATTCACCTTTTTTAGATGATTAATTGCACGAGAAGCTTATGATTTGTTTTTTATGGTTTTTCCATTTAGATCCAGTTATTATGTCTAGATTGTTGATTACTAGCTAAGAAATTATGTTGGTTTCGTAGATATATTGCTGAGAATGAATTTGAGTATGTATTTTATTATTGTCATTATTATACATACATCCACCTATGTACTTTCATTCTGCAAAAAAGCAAATAAATGAATCTCAAATACTTGATACAAAGCAAAATGTTGAAGACTGTTGTATATCTGACACCAAATTGACTTTCATTTGAATTACTCAGTTGATGAAATAGAGCATGCAATCATGTGTTCTGCTTCTTTGATGTTTTCATTTTATGGGGCAGCAACCTCACATCTTTCCGCTAATATTTTATGTTGTAGGTGGTACATTTTTGAAGAAACTGTACTGTGTATATGGACAGCCATCTTGTACATATGTTTCTTCAAAGCAATAGCGGAAAGGGAATGGTATATCCTCATTGATCGGTTTCCATTTTATATTGAATTTGATGGTGATGTTTGAAACAGTCCTATACTGTTGAAAAAATTTTGGAATTTAAAATTTTTTTTCAGAAGGTCATGAATTTTATATCGTCAGTTATTGTATATTGTGCAAAAAATATCACTTCTGAAGCATTGATTATACAAAGTTACAAATAACTAAGTGTTACTGTACATTAGCACTACTTTCCCAAATCAGACCCATCGATGAACACCATTCAAAGCTCCTTATCAAATAATCTAATGCTATGTTCAATCCTAATTGCTGATTTTGACAAATCTGAAGTAGTCAACTCTATCTAGATTCTCCAAGGCAAACAAACAAAAAAAATGATATTGCATCTGAGAGTCCCGTTCATTAAAGGCAGTGCACAGAGAAAGTGAGGTTGTCCTATGCATATGTAGGAGTACCTAATCAACCGTGCTCTCTAATTTCAAGGTATACTATAAGTGCAAGGTTGCATAATGGAAGAGGAGGAACACAAAGCAGTCCTCCAATCACATGAATTTTTTTATCTGACAGACGCATATCATTTTCCAGTTGTTGTTTCTTTTCCTCAATTTTTTTTTCTGTTTGTTTCAATTTTTGGGACCTCCTTAATGCTATTACAGTAGTGAGAAGGAGGTTCTCCAAGCATTACTACAATCTTATGATGATTAGTGTCTCATGTTGATAACACAAATTGTGGAATTTGACTCATTCTTATCAAGTTAGTTTTTTTGTTTCATTTACTTCAGTTCTTTTCTTTTTATTTCAACTTTTGAAACCTTATTGATGCTTGTTTTTACCTTGGAAAATTGTACAACATTCTGGCTCTGTTGAGTAGGAAAAACAATTTGTCATTAATTTGTCATTAAAATGCATGTTTATGTCTTTTGCTGATGGTTTTCTTGTTGAATGTTCGATCAGGTGGCAGAATGGAATTGCGATAATATTATCAGCGATTTTGCTTCTTTGTCTTATATTTTTGCTTTCGATTCTCATTTTCCATTGGTAAGATTACATGGCTTGCATGCTACCTAAGGCACTGTTGGGGTCATCATCACATTCGTACTACCATGTTTAATAGACTTATTGGTCTCTTTGTTGTCCTCACTATTGTTGTTGTCATGCCTATTTCTCACAATTTTCTTTTCTGATAATTTTCTGAGTTTATTTGTCATATTGCATGATGAGTTTTCAGTTGTGCACCATAGGATTCTGATATATTATGGCCTTATATATGAACATGGTTGTGACTTGCAACTTCCACTGCAAGGGGACGTCATGTTGGCCTATTATTGTTTTCTGCCTCTAAATTGCAGCATAGCTTAAATGAAAATGTGAAATTTGTTTTTTAATTTTTTTTTCCACTTTGCAGTACAATGTACATTCTACATAAAAAACAGTACATGGATTTAGAGATCTTCTAGACTCATTTTTTGTTTTGAATTTGGATTTTATTTATTTTCATCACAAAGAATCCATACACCTGATAATTTGTTTAATATTTGGACATTAAGTATGATTCATGCAAAAGCAAAATCTCCAAAAATTGCCAAAACTCATTTTCAAACGCTGTCTTAGGTTGGATATTGATGAGCTGATTGAGTCCATGTGATTGAGAGTGTTGATATTTCTGTATTATTGTGCATACTTTAATCAGAGGCGCATCATATAGTTAATAGTGCAAGGATTCTTGTTATTCTGGAATTTGGTAGTGAACCTTAGTTCTGCTGTACTCATATGACTGAAGAGAACAAATCACATGGAGATTCTTCCTCAATCTTGGACGATCATGAAATTCTAGTGTTTTGAGATAAGAGGGTAATCTGTTACAAGGAAAATAGATGTATATCCACCACCTTAACCTTCGTATGGGAAGGATCGGATGCTAATGGAGGGCAAATCACATAAGCATTATTGGGAGGGATGATTGGACAGATTATTATCTATTTGCATTGCAAGAAACCTTCTGTTGATGGATGTCATTTTTTTTATGTAGTTTTGTTTCTTATGTGACTGCCATATAACTTTGCTCTTGAAATAATCAAATAAACGACTAACATTTGATACCTCATCCATTTGCAGTTATCTTATATTGACTAATCAAACCAGCTATGAACTTATCAGAAGGCATCGAATTCCATACCTCCGGTATGCATAAGTATATTTCTTTTTTTCCCCACTTCATTCAGTTGAATATAATGTTTTAATGTCGTGCTAAATCTTTGAATTTTCAGTGGAATACCAGAGTGGGAACATCCTTTCAGCAAAGGCATCTGTAGAAACCTGTATGATTTCTGCTGTTCTCGCGACAGCCTCTATGCCATGGAACCAGTTCCCACGAGGGATGATCAGGAAGAAAGAGCGCACATCACATACGTGAATTGACATTGTCGCTTGTCGATGTTGTTGATTCTTTGTAGACTAGGCATTCTTGATTGTGTGCGGTTGTATATAGCTTATTAATTCTTGTTACTTATTAGAATTAGTTTTTCTCATTTAGGTAGAAATGTGGTTCTTTTCCTGTTCTAAATTAACTTCTCTACCCTCCAAATTTTGCATTCATGTAATCTACAAGTCATTGTTTTCAGGTAGGCCTGTCAACGGGTACCCGACCTGGACCCGACCTGTGGCAAGACTCGACAGGTCCGGAGAAATGTGGACCCAGGCCCAGACCCGTCGGGTCCGGTCCGACCCGACCCGGATGGTTGGCAAAAAAAAAGAGGAAGAGCTCATGTATTTGTTTGACTTATCATTCTATTTGAAATTTTTTGTAATAAAACATTATTATTAATGAGAATATGTTTGAACATAATTTTATACAATTCAAAAGAAGTAAATGAATTATTAAATAATATCCAAAACAATAACCACTAAACATAACTAATTATACAAACATTCAAAACAATATTAACCTAAACAACATTCAAAACAATAAACACTAACATATTAACTAAAATAATAAACATAAATCATGCAACAAACTAATTAATTATACAAATTCAAAAGCTAATAAATTAATTGTTCAAAACAAACCGATGACAATACATTACTAAATTTATTGCATATTAAACAATCAAGTTCTTGTAAGTTGAAACATTAACACAACGAAAAAAATGTTATGATTATGATTATGATTATGATTTATGAACTTATGAATACAAACATAAGTTAAGTAAGAAATAAAATTATGTATCAACTAATACTAAGTCTTATAATATATGAGCATATATTAATAAAACAATCGAGTCTTAGGTCCAACGGGTCGGGGTGGACCTGGACCCAACCCGTTTGTTTTTTTGGGTCGGCCGGGTCGGATCCAACTCGGGTCGGGTATATTACACGTGTAATCGGGTCTGGGTCGGGTTGGGTTCAGGTTTAGATCCGACCCGTTGACATGCCTATTTTCAGGGCTGGAACTCGAGTGTGTTGAATAAGGATTGGAGCTTAATGTGAACCCAATTTCAAGGTAGATGAGGTTAACCCAAGTCCATCCTAAGTACTCCTCAAATATGAGGAAGTCAATCCAAACCCATTTGTTTGGGTTTGGTTTTGAAAATTGCAATTATTCTAAAAAATTTGAATTCTGTGGTAGTTATAACAAACTCAGTAAATACTCGTATGAAAAATATGTAATAGATTTAGAATTAAAATTAATAAAAAAATTCAAGTATTACCTAAATGAAACCTTAATTAAATTTTTAGATTTATAAAGCCTTAATATCTTTTTATTATTTTTAAAAATATAATTATCTAATGGATATTGATTAGTATAGTTTTTTTTAGCCTTAATTTTATTTCACACTACTAGGCTATGTTTTTATTAAAAAATTAAAATATATATGTAGATTTATTTATTAAAAATGTAATTTTTTTTGGGGGGGGGGGGGGGAATGACAAAAACAATCTCTTAAAAGTTTGAAATACTCCAATCAGTCATTTTTTAAAATGAAACCTAAAAAAAGTCTCATTTTACAGTTTTGAAAACATAAAAAATTAATTGTCATTATGTAATTAAATCTTTAATATCCTCTTTATTCCACACTAAAAACCTATTTTTCTTACAAAATGACAATATCTCCATATATGTTGGAAAATCAATTCTCTTAGAGGTTTTGTTATTACATATCATATTGCGTGTTTCTTATATAAATCTTAAATGAAATTGTTTATCATTTTTCATTGTGTACAATCATAATATGTAATTTAAATTTATGTTGTGTCTCAATGCAACAGATGATATTTTAGTATTCTAAATCTTTATTCACATTTTTTTATGTTTGAGCTATTTACATATTTTTATGATATCATTAATACATATTCATTTTAAAAAAAAGTCAATATTTAATGGAATTCAACATAAAAAAAACTCGGCATATTTAACAAAATCCACCTAATTACAAAGAATTTAAATTAAAAAAAATTGGTCTACATGAAAATGTGTGAAATATATTAATAAGATTAAGAGAGTAAAATATTTTAACAAAGTTAAGAGATATAGAATGTATTAAGAATTTAATTGCATAAATGTATATTAATATTTTGTGTTTTCAAAATTGTAAAATGAAACTTTTTTAGGTATAATTTTAAAAAATGTTTTATTTGAGTATTTCTAACTTTTTGATATTTTTTTAATCAATTTTTCTCTTTTTTTTAACAAGATATATATTTTATTAATATGAATATGCGATGTATTTTTTTTTCGAGCGTTACACAGTCAGAATATACGTATTTTGTACTTCTCTAGTCTGATTATATTCAACATTCGCCGGCCTAACACGTCGTAAAAGATTCTGATGCCACTCTGTTCCGTCGCACTCACCTCTCTCCGCCTTCCATATCACAACCGTCCAAACATATGTTGCAATCTCCACTCGTCCTCTAAAGGAGGTAACTATAACCTCACCCCCACACGAAGAACGCTAGTCAAGTCCGAATAACATCGAAGATTCGAAAACCCTACCCACTCTCTCTCCCCTCCTGCGTTGAAATTCATACATTCATTCATTCATTCTTTTTTACAGATCATCGTTATTGTTTTTTTTATATTATTTATAATTAATAACAATAACAAACCCTTTGAAAAACGACTTTACGATGAAATCAAAAGAAATTCAGATTTGAAAAAGGGGGAGCGGAGGAGAGGGAGAGACGCGGAGGATGGAATTTTGGAAAAACAAGCGAAAAGAAGAAAAGATGATAACTCGATCGAAACTGGCGGAGCAGCTGAGGGAGTACCAGGCGAGGTCGAAGCACGAGTGGGCTTCCGTCTCCTTCTTCTCTTCCACATCCAACCTCTCTTCCTCCTCTTCTTCCAGGTGAGATTCCTAAGATTCCCCCAACGATTTCGTGTATTCGTATCTGATTTGGGTTTACCTCTTGTTATGCGTGTTGAATTTGCGTTTCAAGGGATTTGATTCTGTTTTGGTAGAAGATTTGAGAATGAATTTTGTTTTTTTTGAAATTGATTTGGCTTCCGTTAAGCGGATGCCGAGAACAAACGCAAGGGAGGAGTCACACTGTTTTGGATTAGGTTATTGGATTGCTCTACCGTTTGATTTGTGGGATTAAATGAAGATTTTTATTTTTTATTATTTGGATGATTGGGAGGAGAGTTATCAAAGCAGGCAAGATTCAATTCGATCACAGTGGTGCTTGAGGCTATCAGATCTTATAGGCTGTAGTATAATTTGAACTTGGTGTTTTTAGGATCTCTCTCTTTTTTCTTTTTCTTTTTTTTTGAAAAAAAAGGTGGGAACTTTTATAATTAAAAGCCCTGAACAAATGAGACGTGGGATCTCCAAACAAAAGTAAAAGGAAAAAATAAACTCGAAAGGAACAAATTCCCAATCGAAAAATACAATTATTTGAATAAAAGTGTTTTTGGGATATAATGATTATCAGTGAAATTGAAGTACTTACTGCCTGCACCTTTCATATTTTGTTATAAAGGTCCAGCCGTCCAGGACATAAAATTTATCTATATTTTGTTATGGTGGGCTTTTATCCATTTTTATTTTAGGAGCAAGTGTTGGATGAGAAACATGGGATTTGAAATTCGCTTTTTGATATTAGTTGCAGTGTAACCTGAAAGTATGATCATACAAGTCTTTGATGCAGTGTGCCCAAACAATGTGCATTCTAAGTGGTCTAAAATTTGAAAATCTTGGCAGATTGGTTACGTCATTGGCTCTCTATAGTGGAAAGGAAGTTGATTGAGAAGCAAGGTAGAGGACCTGCAATGACTGATGAATATGTGCCCAACACATAAATTTAGGTGTTGTAACTTTTATATGAAGGTATACAGGTCCTTGTTAGATGCAACTCTTGTAGATGCCATAGTTTTAAACTACTCATCAGCTGTGTATTAGCTGCCTCGATATTGGCCCACTGTGTGGTTGCTGTGGTTCACTGCTCAATCTTAAGGCATCATTTGGCTGAGATAGAGAATTGAGGTTACTCTTATGCATCTTAGATGTGGAATGATATGACATAGATGGCAAAATTATGGGTTTTTATGATTAAGGCAAATTATTTGTCAAGGATTCTATACGATATGGATGTCAGAGTGATCATAAATTGCTACGTCAAATGTTGGCCTCAATGTGGCACGGATAAACTATTTCTGAATACTTAGAATGACATCTATATATATGAAGTGCCTATCTTGTTGGTCAGCAAATAGCCTCTGTGCTGTAACATGAAATATGATTGCTAGTCGCCTACCTGATCCTCATGCTTGGGTTGACTACTTGACTAATCATATGAAGATCAGATCCTAAGATAAACCTCATTTTAATTTCTCTGACGGGCGACCTAAATTTTTTTATTACAAGTTTTCCCCATCTTATATTTTTATCAGTAGGTAATGAATATGTAATGTAACTGAACCCAGCAATTGAAAACGCATTTGACTTTAAATGCTGAGTAACCTTGCAAATTATAGGTTAAGGACTCTGTGGTGAGAGTTAGCATTTGCTAAATGGTTTTTTATTACCTATTCCTTAAACCTTTCAATAGATTGCCTCTCTGAAAATATTGAGTGCCCTTTTGTGCAGTAGTTGTATAATTGTGATGTTCTAAATTTTACTTTTTCTTAGTTACTACCTGATGTTGTCCCTTAATTCCATTTAAATGACCCATGCTGTTGTGTTTATGCTATCATTGTCACTCAATGAATAAAATAATGTTTGCATGAATGCAAAACTAGTCAGGATTTTGGACTCTCCATGTTACCTTTTCACTGGACCTATGCATCTGTTTCCTTGTTCCGGTACACTTTTATTATTTATATTGATAAAAAGTCCTTATGATTTAAAAATTTAAAGTGTTAAATATCATAATCTTTAATAGATGTTGATTTTTAGTTTATAAGAAGGATTATCCATGGAAGTATAATTATCTTGATCGTCTCTTTGGTTTTATGAATGCAGGATCGATGTTGTGATCTCTGTGATATGGGATCTCTTCATTCTTGCATTCCTCGTCTTCTCTGCAGTTTCTTTTTATTTTAAGTACACGAAGCTAGCACTTTGCTTGCTATTTATCACAACCCTTTTGCTTGTATCCATGAAAATAGTGAAGCAAATAAGACTGGCCAGGAAAAGAAAGCGAAGAATGCTATTGCCGTTATCAATGTAAATTTTTAGGAAAATTTAGCTTTCTAATATTGGCCCTTCTTTGTCATGGCAAAGAGGGTCGTGAGTGTTCTATTTCCAATTTTTCTTTTGGGGTGTATGTTTAAACACTGAAAAAGAGAGAAGTGAATTTGGTGATCTTGTTATCTAAATAATATGGAATTTAATGGTTGCTGAATGTGGTGTCATGGCATCAGAGTCTTTTTTCCCACTCAACTATTGTATTTAATATATGATCGATCCATTTGAGTGAGATAACTGCTCTGTTGTGGTTGAATTATTAGTGTTAACTCTTATGTCTTGTGTGGTAAGGCCGATATGTGGCATCCTTGATGACCGTCTTGATCTGTTAAAAACCAAGTCTTAACAAAAAACCAAGGTATACAAAAAAAAAGAAGGTTTTTTCCATGTGATGCTTTGTTACCATCCATGTAGTTTTATTTGTATTATGTATTGAATTAATATTGCCTTTCATAGCATGCATATTACATTGAGAGACTTTTATAGCACCATGCAACTTCCCAATATATTATCAAATAGTTTCAATCACCTACAATATTGTCTACCTTTTCTTCTCCCAGAATAATTAATTATTCTCACCTTACATCACTATACACACGAACTGGAATGGATGATCCCAACCCATTTTGAATGAGATTACACCCAAGAAAGCTTGAACAAAAACATAGGCCCCGTTATTCTTAATTGGGCTTGAAGAAATGCAGCTTGAGACCTGTGTCAATCAGACTCCATATGCCTCCGGCGACCAACAGTATACTCAAAAGCACACCCAGACATCCGAGTCCCCAGTTGATGTACCACATCGCACTGTATCGCTCCGGCTTCTTGATCAGCGCCCACATGAAGCAGGGGTAAGCCAAGGTCACAGGCAGTGCAATCCCCCCTATCAACCCTGCCATGCTCGACAAAAACGGGAAAGCCACGGCTATGAGGAATGCAACGCCCCCAAAGAAGGCACGGAACCCTGACCGGAGCCACCTTGGGCAGGGCTTGTTGTGCTTGCTGGTGTAACCTGACTCCATGTCGTCGAACACGGGCATCGCGTATATCTGGAAACAGCTCAAGCAGTTGATCACGACGAGCAGGGTCGTCAACCCCAGCAGGGATCTTGCAGTGTCTTTGGTGTGGAACGCGTACAGGGCGGTCAAGACACCGTTTGGCGGAATCTGTCATCATCGACAGAGGGTATTAAATTTCATTCTTCATTGAAAATTTTGCAGTAATTTAAGATAGATAAAATGATATAAACAGGGCCTTACCATATTGCCATAAGCCCAGTAGCCTCCAAGAGCGATTGGGTACAAGCACAATGCGATTATCAGGTAAGCCACCTTCACACCCCTCCACATTGGCACGTGCGAAGGGTGTTTTAGAGTTGATGGCATGGTAGCCTGCACATGTGAAACTTGATTACGTTTGGTGTCTCTAGTCTACTTCAATATGATAGACATGTTTAGGTTTTTCAAGAAAGACAGCAGTAGTGTCAATTTTTGGGGTCAAATCTCTCCACCTAGGCACCTACCCTCATTTGAAAATTCTCACTGCGGAATTCCAAGTTTTGAATTCACACAGGACTTCAAAACACTATCTTTTAAAGTATATCATTTGAAAAAAAACAAAGCGTTTGAAAAAGATTTTTTCAAGATCCTTTTTTTTATTATTTATAATTAAAAACTGTTTTCATGTTTCCTTCCAAAGTTGCAACAATTTAAGTGTTTGAAAGGAGCTATGAATTTTTTATTTCTGCAAAAGTAAAAGACCATCCAATCTGTTTTTAAATGCTACCTAAATAAATGATATTTCAACAACAATCAAAAGAACAATTATGTTTACCTGGATCTCGAGCACTAGATTGTGTCCTCGGAAGGCGAAAGCGATGATGCCGAGCGCGTTTAGGACCCCCAATACCCTAGCAATATCCGACTTGGCCTTGACGGGCTCATAGGAGACCCCCGGGAGGCGGCCCTTCGCAACGGAGATGGTCCATATCATGGTACAGTAGATGACAGCAGTGACCGCACCGATCAAGGAGATCCCAGCTATAGAGTTGAGGTTGGGGAGCTGTGCCATGACCACAGCTAGGCACACAAATACCAAGTACCACTCTATGGCCGTTAACGGTTTGGATCCACAATTTGGGCCGCAGACAATCTCGAAGAACAGCTTCAAGCTCCCTCCGCCGACAATTATGAGGGCCGTGCATGTCCCCGCCGATAGGTACATTGTTGGGAACAAGGCTACAGCCTTCCCTAGTTTCTCACCTGGAGGTGATCATATGAATAATGAGTTTAAAGGTGTAACATGGGTGGGTTGAACATAACTCATCTTGACATTTGAACATGTTTGGTTTGAAATTTTAATAGCTGGGTACAATTGGAATTGATCAACATGAACTGATTTGGGTTGGGTTTAAATTAAGGGCTATAGTAACATGTGACCAACCAATTAGTAATTTTTTTTAATTTTAGGCGAATTTGAAATGCTAAATCTTTAACATAAAAATTAAATTGTCTAATTTTTTTTAATCAAAGATTTATTATTTTTATAGTTTTATTTCACTATTCTCTCTTCATCGACGCCTTTCACTTTTTATCTTTGTTATCTTTTTCATACGGGACATCATCTGTTACAAAGTTTAAAGTCATCATTTAAGTTAAACCTGAATCCAAACTAAACACCCAATCTAAATCAACTCAATCCAACCCGAACGAGAACCACAACAAAATCTGATGGGTTGGTTTGGGATTGGCCTCTTGGGGGGGTTTGAGGATTGGGTTAGGTTGGATTTAATTCAGTTGGATAAGGCTTAAACTCCAATCCGACCCAATAAATTGCAGCTTTAGATGAATCTATCCTTCACTCAACAACACATGACCCCACAAATGAAAAAAGAGGAGAAAGAGACAAGTCAAATGTTTGTGTGGTATGAGTGTGTACCAAAAGTGGCCATGGTGAGTTGTAGGTATCTGCAGTAACGCGTCCCGGGCACCGATTCATGCAACTGGATCAGTATCCAAAGCGTGTACATTTGCCAGATGAAGGCGATGGTCAAGCAAATAATCCCCCAAGTCCTACAAAATTAATTCACAAACAAACATACAAGTCATATTAAATTAATCAACAACAACCCATCTTCAAATAAATAAAAACATATTCCCCTACCATCCAAGGAAGGTGAAGGCGACAGGGAGGACAAGAGCCTGGAATCCAACACCAGAGCTGAGGGTGTGGAAGGCAGAGTAATACGCGTTGCCGTTGCGGGACTCGGTGATGGGCAGCCACTGGTCCTGTGGGTCGAGCCTCGTGAGGTGTCCGACGTCTTCCAGGTACCCGCGCATGCTCACCACGGCCCGCCTCATCGGGCTCGCCAGGGGGGTCATGAACCGCGGAGTCCGAAGTGGGGTGCGCGCGCCCGAGGTCCGGGCTGGAGTCTTGATCCCTCCTCCCCCTCCTCCCCCTGTTGGGGTCAGGAGGGGCGACCGTGTCAGGGAGGGTGAGTGGAGCTGGGACGGTGGGGCGGAGATCGCCGGGGTCAGTCCACGTGGCGTCACCGGGATTGATCGGAGCTCTCTGAGCTCTGGAATCTCCTCGTCCATCTCTCACTCTCTGTCTGTTTCTATGGACCTCTCTTTTGTTTGGCTTGTTTGGGTAATGGGTGTTTGTTGATTGATTGAGTCTTATATGGGCTTCAGCAGACATGCATGGGATGGTATGTAATGCAAAAAAGGGGTTGTTGAGTGGGCGGTGGCGGCTATAATTTAATAATAAACAAAACTGTTATATCTTGACCAACTGGACTGATCACATTCATGAACACGTGTAACTATCGTTTATAAATGGAGACTTTTAAATGTGAAAACAAAATAGGAGTCCGCTAGTGATGCAACGTGCCTTGACCCAACCGGATTTTTTTTTGAGTGGATTTAAGTTGAGTTTTAGCGGTCAGGTTTAACTCGAATTGGAATTGGTTACACAGTGAAAAGTTATAATAAAAATTTAGCAAGAGTTGAGATCTTTAAACAAATTTATAAATTTCAAAAGAAAAGAAATTCAAAATTATATTAATAAAAAAAATTAAAAATCATAAATTATAAGTATCCGCTTCCATATTAATAACAGAAATTCAAAATTACTAAAATAGTAAAAATGAAAGTTTGTTAAAACTAAATCTTTGAGATAATAAGAGATCTTTGATAGAAATTAAAACTGAGTTGTAGTAATAAACATATATCATATATAAAAAATTACTAAAAATAGTAAATATGCTATTTTGAGGGCATAAAATTAAAAAATATAAAATAAGTGCACATAGTGGCATAGCGACTACTCTTGAAGATATTCTCGATATCCAGCTCCAATAAAAATTTCATGTAATTCCGAGCTTAAGATGCATTTGATTTTTACTAGCTGGTTTTTCTATAATTATTTTAAACTATAAAAAGTGGACCTTCGCGTTGGCCACCCATTCTGCATCATTGGGTTTGTTAGGTTTTGTTTGAGAGATTGGATTATTGGGATCTAATCTAAACTCGGTTGGTGGGGTGATATAAAATTTAAATATTCGGGCTAGATCTTATTTAATTTGTGAAATAAATTTTAAATTGTTTTTATTATGAACTCTATCACATGTGCATGATTTCAATTATGTATTGTCTATTTAATCATCGCCATCTATTGTTTGTTTCTCCCAATGGGGCTTTTATTAATTTTTTAATTTTTCAAGAACTTTTGCAAAGTTAAAATTATTTTAAATAACACATTTTAAAAATCCTATCCAAGCTCAACCCAATGCACAGAAAGATAAGATTGATATCTGATGGGTTGGATTATGATTGCTCTCCACTAATTTGAGGGTTGGGTTAATGTTGATTAATCTACTCCAAACTTTAAGGGCTCTTTTGGGATTGAGATGGGGATGCCCGCGTTAGGTAAAATGACCGCGGTAGAGAAGTATGTTTTTTTGAGTTTCTTAAACAAGGAAATAAATAGTTGAAAAACTTGTATTGGATTGTTAAAAAAATGTTTAGATTTACAATGATGTTACGCTAAATTCCCGGTCATGGAATTTGCTTCATAACGGAATCAAACAGGAATAAACTCCAACTTGATGAAACTTTAACATCATATTATAACAACCTTATCCCTCCCTCCCTCCCTCTTATTTTTCATTTTAGACCGTTGATTCTTTTCATCATTGGCTAATTGGATGAAATTCTTATCTTCAGCGGCGGTATAAGAGATTCCAGCAGCCTATGCCTTTGATTACTGATAAATTAGTGCAGATAGTGTTTCTTTTGATGCTTGAAAAAAGAAAAAGAAAAAGAAAAAGAAAAATAAAGAAAAGCCTTATTTTGTTGAGGGGTCGGTTATTTCAACATCACCAACTCTTCCACCCACCCTTTTTTTTTTTTGGTGTGTGTAAGCGTAACCCACCCCGCCTTTGCGTCGCCGCCTCCGCATCTCCCATCTCTATGGAGGAGATCGCGGTGGTGGTGGAGGGTGCGGCCGTGGAGGAGGTCATGGTGGTGGATGCATCGACGGAAGAGGGGGAGGCGGGGAGGTTATCGCGGGACATGCGGTCGAACACGATGAGGTCTTTGCAGAGGTGGGCGGAGGAGGCGACGCGGAGGTGGGCGGAGAAAGCGGCGACACGAAGACGGGATGGGTTACGCTCACACACACCAAAAAAAAAAAAAAGGTGGGTGACAGAGTTGGTGGGGTTGAAATAACCACCCCTTTGTCTCAAGCAATAAATGGGGAACCTTCATGAAGGGTGCATGTACCTACCACTTGTGTTTGAATATCCCTAGTGATTCATGTTGGTTATTTTCATATCAAACCATGATTGGATTGATGTCACTTTAAATGTATGTATACATCAATTTTTTTTAATTTTAAATGTGCATATTTAATTATTGTGGCTTGCTAAGGGTTAGGGGTGCAACTTGAGCGGGTTGAACCCGACCCAACCCGACCCAACCCGACTCGTGGGTGGGTTCGGGTTGGAGTTTTTTGGCGTCGGGTTCAACCCGACCCGAACCCGAACCAACTCGAACCCAATTCGGGTTGGGGGGTTCAACCCGCGGGCTCAACCCGAACCCGACCCCCCAGGTTAACATACCTATATCTAAAACCCTAAATTCCTAAAACATAATAAACAATTACACAAATTAGAGTTTCACTATGTTTGTTGTGTTTGAGTTAATTATTATAGATATTCACTTTTAATTATTTGTATATAAGGTTTAATTAATAATTAATTAGAGTTTGTTTTGTTGTTTATTAAATATTTTGTATGATTTTAGGTGTTAAACCCGACCCGACCCGACCCGACCCAAACCCGGCCGAACCCGACTTGAGCCCGAATTCAACTCGAACCCGACCCAAACCCGACCGAACCTGAATTCGACCCGAACCCGACCCGAACCCGCAGGTTGAGATCGGGTTCGGGTTGAGGTCGGGTTCGGGCTCGGGTTCGGGTTGGACTCTCTGCAATGCGGGTTAATGTCGAACCCAACCCGAACCAAACCCAACCCGCCCGAGTTGCACCCCTACTAATGGTTTACAAAAAGGCTTGGCAGTTTGCATACATATACCAAAAAGTATCAAAACCACATACATATACATCAATTTACATTAAACAACCTCAATTGTCTTACACCTTCTAACAGATTAGAAATAAAAGCAGTAAGACATCGACGCACTTGTTGATCCTATAGACCTCTAGTACAAAACGATGCCTGAGTTCGATGGGCCATTTTAGCTAATTGGTCTGGGGTAGCCACTGCTACTCTGAATTTTCACAAATTTTATAGGATCCTGTATAGAAGTCTATCTTCTAATATCTGCCACAATTTCCTGAATTTGTGGCGGTTTGACTCCTGCTCCTTGTAAAAGTCTAATCAAACTCTCGACATCCGACCCTATACATAGGAGGTGTAAACCAAGAGATATGACAAAACGAATTGCGAGGCGAATCGCCTTAACCTCTAGAGGAGAAGTCCATATCCAACCTCGACACCCAGCACCTAGAATTTGATGCGAGACCGGATCCGGTCAGTGCCAACCTCGGGTCAGTTTGGTCAGTACCGAAATGCACCACGTGCAAATCGAACTGCATCACTTATAAATCGAACTAAACAACCAATTGTTGGGTATATTTTTTACTCTCTTATTGGATTCAATCAGTTATTGAAGAAAATATGAATTTCTAAGTATCATCAGTATCCAATAAGCGAGTGAAATATATACCCAATAATTGATTGTGCAGTTCGATTTATAGATGATGTAGTTCGATTTAAATGTGATGCAGTTCAGTACTGACCAAACTGACTGAACTCGGTACTGACCGAATCGATCCCATTTGATGCGGGTTCTCTCAGAATATGATGAAAGCAGCCCCGGCTTGTCCAGAACTTGGGTCCACACTCCCATCTGTCAAAAATGGCTTGCTAAGGGTTGCCAAGACAGTTGTGAGAAGCCACACTTCCCACGTAGGAGTTTTAATAATTGAATCATTGCATAGTTTGACTGATAAAAGATGTAACCTACATAAACTTGTAAATCGATCACAATCATTGCACGTATGGGAGCCAACAATCTGTCGTTTCGATCAAAAAAAAAAAAAAAACATTTACCCTTGTTTGCTTATAAAATGTTGTTGGAATTATTTCATTTTATGTCCACTATGGTTCATTTTTATACATGAAATGACAATTATTATATTTACACAAGTGAGAGACTAAAAATTTTGAACTTTTATTATTATAAACTTGAAAGACATCGTGCTTATTTTAGAGGGATAGGATGATGAAGCTCGAATTGAAGCTCTAATTGCACTTTATCTTGTTTTTTTTAATATAAAATTATCCACTCATCCTTTGAAGTGTATGCTATTATATGAAATGAAGTATATATTGAGATATATTAGTATATTTTTTTTAATGATAAAAAAATTAAAAGAACGGGCTGCCGTATATATTATGATAGTGCCAGTATACATTACGTTATCATAGCGTATGGGCTTTAAAAACGGATTGTGTGTATGAAATGACAATTATTTTCGATATTTTGGCAGACACATGAACGACATCTAGTTCCATGGACCTAAAGATAATTTTTTACCGTTTTAAAGACAAAAAAAGATTTAAAAAATTTCAGAGATCTAAAAATAATTCACGGACTCTAATTAATTTCTCCAATTTTGAAACATTATATAATTTATTAATATTAGTTTTATATTTATGCACATTGTGCTTGTGCTTTGATTAGTGAATAATAACTAGAAAAAACAAGCAACACCAGTGAATAGTAAAGCTTGACCACATGATAGCACACGTGCAGAATAGATGATCAACGACCATATAAGTATATGCCAAACCAAATCCAAATGGGTCCATATGAAGCCTATTAAGCGATATGAGCTAGCTGTATCTCACTTGCATGTGAATCACATGATGTGGCTACATCACCAAGGTCACTCGTGTCATTACTTAAATTTATATTTAAATTTTTACTAAAATTGAAATAAAATTGCATTTGATACAGGTGTATCTCCGATAATTGTTGTCTTACTCAATACCTTTTTTTAAAAATCTTATTTTCTCTCAATTATTCATTAAATTGACTTAAAACAGAGTCATTGAAAATTGTGGATAAGGTTTGGTCCTTTATTTTGAAAAAAAAAAGAGTTTTTGTTAATTTGGTAGTACGAATAAATGGTTGGAAAGATTTTTTAAAGTAACATTAATCCACTTTAATTTTTTTTTTTTGGGTGTAATAATCCACTTTAAATTTGAGTGCAAGTATACAATTGAAGATATCCTAATGGCTAGTACCATTTCACCATCTTCCACACCACCCTAGCTAGCTCCCCCAAACCACACTATAAATAGAACCATATAGTACATATGCACCACATCCTCTCATCATCCACTCAAGCTCTCCTCTCTACACATCCCCCCGCCCCACAAAAAAGTTTTATAAGAATCATATCAATGGCAGCAATTAAGTCTTTTATTGTGTTGGCCTTCTTGTTGGGAGGGTTGAACTCGAGTCTGAATCCAGTTAGGACTAACTTCGATTGATTCTATTAATAATGAACTGCATAATTCATTAATTGAATTAAACAACCTATGAATTATACTACACAGTTAATTGTTATGTAGATACATATGGTCCCCAGAGTGTTAATGCTCAATACCTAATGATCCAAAGACAAAAGCTTTTCTATTTAAATAGTATATATGACTACGTGTCGCACTCTTATTCATTGCACAAAGGAAAAAAGAACCCACGGGATCTTGTTGATTTCAGGTGAACACAAAATACATGGAGCATACTCAATAAATAATGCAGTGTGCATAAATGCAGGGAGGACCCGCGATGCAGAGACAGGAGAATGAGCTGGAACAACTGTGACCACATAGGCTCATAGGCCCCCATCTAATAATTGTATTATATTTTTTTTGTTAGTCAATTTGTATTATTCGACCATGATATTTTTTACCTGGGCTACTTAATTTGGTTTTTACACAGTCCAACGTAGTCAATTTATTGGCTCGGGTCATGAAGAACAATTTAATGTGATAGTTAACAAGATGAAGCAACTATATATATGACTGCGTCCTGCCTTGCTTCGGCTGAGTGATCGAGGAAACCCTTTCTGGAAGGATCTCGGATTTTGAGTCTTCATGGTTAGTTTGTGGGTCCACGCTGATACCTAGTTTGTACAAATACATTAAGGTTGGAACTTTGTACGGCCCACTGAGTCTTTGAATTATAAGATATATTATATAACTACAAATTAAGTCTAATAACAAATTCTAGATTAATTAGTTATTAATTCAAACACATTAAATAATTATAATCTGATCATGGAAATTAAAATTAATGGATCATGCGTATGGTCAAACATATGCATGTTCAACCACATAGAGAGAATACTCAATACTAAGGTTTGAGGGGGAGAGATATATGTAGGTTCATCACATAAGAAAAATAAACCGTAAATTCTCTATTCCTCCCAGTTTTTTAGGCTGAAACACTTGTATCCTTTTCTCTTGTAATTGTATTTTTTTTTGCTTCGGTCTACTCTATTTTGTATCGCGGCTACACCACTGCTGGCCTGGGTCATGAAGATACCAGCCAGGTGAGAGCACAAATATTCTATGGACTTCCTTTGTCGTCGTGGAGTTTTTTTTTTTGTTTTTTTGATAGAAAGGATTCAGAGGAGTTACAAGTCCCTGCGTAACATACACATACAACAACGGGCCTTACAAGATGCCGACAACTTACTGGGCTACAGCCCATGAAACCAAGCCCAGTCGGGCTCGTTTGTCCACTTTTTTCTTCTTCTTCTTCTTCTTCTTCTTGTCAAAGGCAAGAATCGAACAACCACCTTTAAGAAATGTGAGGTGTCCGTTTACCAAGCAGGAAAATAAAACGTGCATAAATGCCAACCACTGGTGATGAAAAGATAAGATCGTAATTCGTAAGTGATGGAGAGATGGGACTGCATCACTCTCACGGGACCACAAACCACACTATAAAATAGGACTACAGTTGCACCACCTCTTCTCATCCTCTACTCAAGCTCCTCTCTCTCTCTCTCTCTAACCTTCCCGAAAGTGTTAGGAACTACAATGGCAGCTTCCAAGTCCATTGTGTTGGGCCTTCTTTTGGTTGGTCTTCTGGCGGTGTCATCTGCCAGGGAACTGTCTGAGCAACCCAAACAAGCACCCATCTGTCAGTGTTCATAACACACGCTCAAATAGCTAGATATTCAATTAAGTGGTAGCAAATATATATATGCAAGTGTGTATATATGTATATCAAAATATAATGAAGCATTTTTGTGTGTTTTGCAGTGATCACCACCCTGCCTGTTAAGAAATTTGAGCACGGAGTTGGACCATATGTCATGCAATTCGACATACCTGAAGGCTGCACGAAATATTGCTGTCTTGTAGCAACAGACTACTGCTGGTGCTGCAAACAGGACTACACTGGTCCAGATGCAAGACTGTGAAACGCCAGCACCCTCTAAATCTATATATATATATGTGGCTTCATCAGCACCTCATCAGTTCCCCATAATGGAACTGTCTAAATAAAAGCCTTACTGAAGGCTCTATAATGAATGTGTGTTTTATGTTCTGTAGGTTGTGTAGCTAGGCAAGCGTCAACCTAAATAAAAGCCTAACTGTAGGCTCTATAATGAATGTGTGTTTTATGTTTCTGTATGTTGTGTATGTAGCTAGACAAGCGTCAACCTAGCTATATATGCATGCATGATCATATATTGTATGTCAAATATTTATTCTTTTTAATTAGCACGTTTGCACTACTTTAAATATTATAGGGGTATTTTCCATCATGGACCATTCCACAAAAACAGATTTTTAGAGGGGAATATATGCCAAAAAAAATATAAAATTATATATATATATATATATATATATATATATATATATATATATATATATATATATTGTCGGATGATAATATGCGGCGTGCGGGCTCGTGCGGACGCGACGTGGATCGTCCGATCGCGGGTCCATCGCATTAAACGGTCGACGTGAATCGCACCTGACCGTCCGATGCGATGGACCCGTGATCGACGGCCCGTGGTCGACACCGCACGAGTCCGCACGCCGCACGATATCATTTATATATATATATATGCCGACGATTAGGTGCGGCCGCGACGTGGACCGTTCGATCGCGGGTCCATCGCATCCAACGGTCGACGTGAATCGCACCCGACCGTCCGATGCGATGGACCCGTGATCGATGGTCCGTGATCGCTGCCGCACCCGCCGTTCGCCGTACCTAATCGGCTCCCTATATATATATATATATATATATATATATATATATATATATATATATATATATATATATAGTCGAGTGATTAGGAGCGGCGGCCGCACGGTGCGGCAGCCGTCCGATCGCGGGTCCATCGCATCCAACGGTCGACGTGAATCGCACCCGACCGTCCGATGCGATGGACCCGTGATCGCTGCCGCACCGTGCGGCCGCCGCACCTAATCATCCATATATATATATATATATATATAATTTTAGATTTTTTTAGAGAATTGAATTTAACATTTCCCATACCTATGAAATACGAGCCTCTATTATATTTGGTCCTGCTTCCGATTGGGTCTCCCTCTGTATCCCCCACATGGTATTATTCATCAATATGATAAGATATACTATGTATACATGTCACACTCAATGTCGTCCTACTATTTATCGTATTGCCCTACTAGTTAAATAAAACGATATATAATAAGATTTAAATAGCGGAACATATTCATGCGTTGCTAGACCCCCGAATAGGGGTGGTAAACGAGCCGAACGAGCCGAGCTTTGACATGTTCAAGCTCGGCTCGTTTATAAACGAGTCAAGCCGAGTCGAGTCGAGTCGAGCTCACGAGCCTCAACGAGCCTAGAGTTCTTCTTCATTTTAGGGTTTTTAGGAATTGAAAATAAAATTTCAACCTAAATGAGCCAAGTTCATGAGCTTAAACGAGCATAACTTTGTATTAATTTAATATTCTGATTTTATAAAGGAGTTTAGTAAAACTTCAACTAAGTTTTAATAACACAAACGGATCGAATTTCAACATAAAATGAAGCTCGATACAGGTCCCGAGCCTAACCGAGCTTTAAAATTTGTTCAAACTCGCTCATTTATCTGAATGAATGAGCTTGAACGAGCTCAAACCGAGCCGAGCCCGAGCGGCTTGGTTCATTTACCAGCCCTACCCCCGAAAGACAAACCCTCATAGATTTAAATATACATGCCAAGATTTGTTTTTCTTATATAAATAAATCCCCTATAAGTCATGGGAGGTTGGAAGTTTTTTTTTTTTTTGGAGGGTAAAAGGTTAAATTTTTGTATTTATATGAACAATGTACAAGTACATTAATAAAAAAAAGGAACATTTACACAAAAAGAGTTGCATTTACA
Source organism: Acorus calamus (assembly GCA_030737845.1). Lineage (NCBI taxonomy): Eukaryota > Viridiplantae > Streptophyta > Magnoliopsida > Acorales > Acoraceae > Acorus > Acorus calamus. The sequence continues at coordinate 3,068,551 of CM060872.1, read as the reverse complement.
CAAAAAATGAGAGAGAAAGTCCTTTTAAAGGTGGAGCTCCCACAATGGATTAGGAGGGAAAGGTAGTCCAGGCTGCTATGCATCCCCAACCAATTGTAGAAACATCCTCTAAAAGCCTCCATGTCTTAAAGTTAGCACTAGTATCCCCTACAGGACGCCTATTTTATCCTGAGGTATTCCTTGCCAATAGCATCCAGATGTAATGCAGTGTGGAGGTCAGTCCCTAAGTGTTCCAGTTGGACGTACTCTTCACCATCCTGTTTCCGCCAAGAAGCTAGGAGATCCGCTGGGCAGTTTGCTACGCGTCCAATGTGAGATGCCTTCCACTCCAAGAACAGGGGCAGTAGGTGTTTGATTGCTGCTAGAGTTCTGATGGCTTGCCATGGAGGGGATCCCCTCCCGTTTACCCAATAAATCGCCGTCTGCGAGTCTCCTTCAATCCATAACCGGCCGGATGAGTGTCATTGGGAGGTCCAAATCCAGTCACCTTAAACACATGAAAATCATATCGATCATATATAATTTACATATATCCATTGATGACATAGCTTGATTTCTTCTTATCACATGTGATAGTATTTAAAATTACTCATACTGCAAGATCTACAAATCTCATTTTGTTTCACGGTGAAAGTTAACAAGATGAAGCAACTCTATGACTGGACGTTAAGTCTAATGACAATCATTCTAGATTTATTAATTAATTCAAACGCATTAAATATTTATTATGATCATGAAAAAATTGGTTTTGAACATAAATTTGTAATTTTATTATTATATGAAAACAGATAAAAACAAATTTATTTTGAAATACAAGTTCTTGATACAAAAACCACCATCAGCATCCACCATGATTTTAATTCCATTTTTTGTTTTGGGATATATAAATGCATTCAAATAATAAATATATCTTCCTATGATATGGATATACACCCACATAAATTCACATATCTTTTATGAAATTAAAAATAGGGTTGAAAATAATTGGGCCGGGGATGTACAGAACCCCTTCATGTGGATGATAAATTATTATTATTACGGGCCATGTGTCATTTTTTTTTTTATGTTAAATATATCTTTCATTGGAAAGAAAGAAGCAGAAGAGTCCAAAGATAATATTTTGACATGAATTTGTGTGATCTGAGATTTTTAAGAACTATTTTATGTAACTGAATTTAAATATATTTTTGTGAAACATCATATAAATTATTAATATTATTATTATTATTATTATTATATTTATGCACATGGTGAGTGTGTTTTAGTTTGATTAGTAAATAATAAGAAGAAGAAAAAACAGGCAACACCAGTGAATGGTAAAACTTGTCCACATCATAGCATAAAAAACACGTGGAGAGTAGATGATTATATTAAGACCATTTAAATATATGCCAAGCCAAATAAATCCAAATGGGGTCCACCGTCCATATGAAGCCAAGCGATATAATTGAGCCGTCTGTTTTCTCACTTGCATGTGAATCACATATTGTGGCTACATCACCAAGTCCATCTCTCGTTCTTAATCACTTAAAATTTATATTCAAATTTTACTAAAAATTTGAGTAAAAATTGTTGGCTCCACAAGACAATAGCGTCAACGATGACACGAAGACAACGATGCGACGAGTATGGGAACTCAAGGAAGGAGATCAGAGGAAGAAAGAAAAAAAAAATAAGGGGAGAGATGTGAGATCTCAAAGAGATTTTGATATCATTTTAGAATCATAAGGAAATTAAGAGAATAACGAGATTTAATTATATTAAAAAGTATTAAAATAATTTATATAATAGTATAAAACAGTGTTATATCTAACACAATAATACAATACACACGTAATCTACCAAACACAAATACGCGGGGGATAATCAACAAATAATAAAAATAATCTAAGAGATTTCACATTTAATTCATTATACAAAGAAGAGCTCTGCTACCTAGGCCCCATTATATAAGCCCCACTCATAGGTCCGATGAGGTGTCAAATTTCTATTGAATGCCTAGTTGTCATTTATAAAAGAACAAAAAATCAAAGTATAGAACTACCCCAGAGTGTTCCCTTCGCCATGTAGTCATAGACGAGGATCATCTCGTCGTTCTCATCACAGTATCTGACAAGGGACACCAAATGCCGGTGCCTCAGCTTTGAAAGCATGTCAATCTCTGTTCGGAACTCATGCACTCCTTGGTTCGAAAGGCGGCTCCCACGCTTGACTGCAACAGAGGCTGACCCGCCGTCGATCTCTCCTCTGTAGACCTTTCCGAACCCTCCAACCCCAATGACAAGCGATTCACTAAAATCTTTTGTTGCGGTTTTGATTTTTAAAAAGTTGAAAAGGTGACCTCTGTTTGATGGTAATGGCAGAGATGAGCCGTAGCTTTGCAGAATCACTTTTTGTTGCCTCCAACGCTTCCATCCCATCAAAGCTAACAATAAGACGAGCAGAACAACGCCGGGCACTCCAATCTTTATAGCAAGGAAGTGTTGAACGTGCTTCTTACCGTTCTTACCCGGTTCAGCTGTCTGTTGCTTTGATAGGAATATTGGCCTGGCGAGGTTACCCGTGCTGTCATTCAATTTGAAGATCTCGAGACCGTTCAGCACGGCGTCTAAGATCTCAGGTTTGCTGTCCACGTCCGGGTGTAGAGCGATCCATAAATCCTGCTGTGACGATGCGCTCATGTTGGGGACGACCACGGTGAAGTCTAGGTAGATGGTGATGTAGGACAGATTATGCAGACGAGACCATCAAAAGTGGTCCACCAAATAAATTCAAATCAATGGTCACGATCTCGGAATCGCATGAAATTTGATATGGTGAAATATATCGAGGAGATCTTCTAGATTAGTTGTTGTACAACTAACAATTTTTATTTTTTTAAAATTCATTTATTTAGGGCTTTAAATTAGAGATTTTACTATTTTTTAGTAAGTTTTAAATTTGTGATATCTCAATCATAACAGATCGGAATTGATTTCTATCAATTCCTATGATCATTTAGGATCTCATAGAATCTGAAAAATTAGTTTTCAGATTTTACTATTTTTAGTAATTTTTTATTTTATGCTATAGTATAAATATCAGACTTGTAATTTAGGGTTTTTAAGTTTTTATCAATAATATTTCGAAATTCCCTCTGTTTTGGGGCTTTTTCCTTGTGGATTCAAGGGTTCCTTGTGGATTCAAGGTGTTTATGAGATCTCAACACTTGTTGGATCTTTTTATCTAGTTTTTTGCTGCGTTAGTTGGTATCAGAGCGAGGATTTGCCTTTTATAAAGGACAACTAGACATCCAATATGAAGCCAAGTGATATAATTGAGCCGTCTGTTTTCTCACTTGCATGTGAATCACATATTGTGGCTACATCACCAAGTCCATCTCTCGTTCTTATTAATCACTTAAAATCTATATTCAAATTTTACTAAAAATTTGAGTAAAAATGGTTCAATACCTCATCGGTGGCTCCACAAGACAATAGCGCCAACAATGACACGAAGACAACGATGCGACGAGCGTGAGAACTCATGGAAGGAGGAGATCCGAGGAAGAAAGAAAAAAAACAAAGAAAAAAAGAGAGGGGGGAGATGTGAAACCTCAAAGAAACTTTGATATCATGTTAGAATCATAAAGAAATTAAGAGAATAATAAGATTTAATTATATCTAAAAAGTATTAAAATAATTTATCTAATAGTATAAAACAGTGTTATATCTAACACAATAGTACAATACATACGTAATCTACCAAACACAAATACACGGGGCATAATAAACAAATAATGCAAATAATATAAGAGATTTCACATTTAATTCATTATACAAAGAAGAGCTTTGCTACATATGCCCCGTTATATAAGTCCCACTCATAGGCCCCTTGAGGTGTCAAATTTCTATTTGATGTCTAGTTATCCTTTATAAAAGGGCAAAAAATCAAAGTACATGATTACCCCTATTTCTAACCGTTTTTTCTAATACATATCCACCATTTAAAAAAACTATTGCGGCTAACCTACTCATCATCGTCGAACGGCGACACCACCTTTGGATTCATTTCGTCGCTCTCTATCGTATGAGAGGTTGTTCGACTACCTTTTTGGTCCTCCTCTGAATTTCACATTTTTCAACCTTCATATCCACTTTTTTATGAATGTAATTAACTTTTGAAAAAACATTAAAATCATATAAAAAAAGTCAATTACATTTCGTGCATATAACTTAGTTTCAAAATATATTGCATAAGTAGTTCAGTTAACTGAATTTTATTATTTAAAGCATGTAAACATTTGTTATATTTCAAATATATAACTGACTTACAAAATATATTACATAAATGTTCATATTAGTTTGAAAATGTAATACAACCATATGCTAATATAACATCAAAACTCTATCAAATCTTTTAAAAAACATATTTAACATCAAACACTAGAATCAAAGAAAAAATTATAACCAAAAGCCATATCAAAGACTACCATATTTAATATGAAACACCAAATTCAAGAAAAAAATTGTAATAAATGTAAAAAAAAAAGAAGAAAGATTATACATGAATCAACAGACTTTGAAAACGATAGCCAAATCGATCAATTGCACAAAAAAAACTAGTTACATTTGTGAATATAACTAACTTTTACAATATATTCATATAACAAAACAGTTACATTTATAAATGTAACTATTTATAAAAAGTGTATAAATCTATAAATTAATTTGGAATGTAATTATCTTTAAAAAAATTAATGCATATAAGTCCAATAAAATTATGAATATGTAACTGACTTTAAATATTAACAATAACATTCTAGATTCAAACTTCAACATCAAAACACCAGATCACAAAAACATGTGAAAAAATATCACATAAACTAATGTAATTGATTTGTCAGATACATTTAAATGTATCTGAATTTCAAAAAAAAAATGGTGGAGATGGAGGTTAGAGGAGGTGGAGGCTGGAGGAAGGCTTGAAAGGTACTCAAATCACCTCTCATATGATAGAGAACGACGAGAGGAATCCAGAGGTGATGATGTTGGTCACCAGAGATAAACAAGCAGCCCAGAATGATTTTTTAAAGTAGTAGATGAGTTAGTAGAATATAAAAGGATATTATGGATAATGTCATGTCACCTTATGAGACTTATATGTGGCATGTGAATCATTTTCCTACAAAGAATATGCCTAAATGCCGAGAGGACCGGCGATGAAGAGACAAGATTGAGTTGGATCGACTGTGACCACATAGGCTGAAAGGCTTCTCTCCTCAATCTCTCATTATATATATTATTCAACCATGCTATTTTACCTTGGCTCTCTAACTACAGTACTATAAATATGACTACATATGCACATCCTCATCATCACCACTGAGTCTTCTCTCTCTCTCACTTCCTAAATGGCTTCCAAGTCTTTCATTGTGTTGGGTCTCCTTTTGGCTGGTCTTTTTGCGGTGTCAGCTGCCAGGGAACTGTTTGACCAGCCCAAACAATAATCCATCTGTGAGTTTTCGTTAGCTCAAATATATATTCATTAAAGTGGTGTATGCATGTATGTGCATCTCAATGAAGTATCTTTTAATGAAATTGTGCGTTTGTGTGCACAGTGATCAGCATGCCAGTCAGAGAATTTGAGGTAGGTGGTTAACCACATGTAGTAATGCAATTGGCACGACCTGATCATCTAGGCTGCAAAATGTGCTGCATTATAGCAACTGACTACTGCTACTGCTGCAGACCCTGCTTCAATTCAGGACTCATAACCAGTCCCCCACCACCCTCTCTCGAGATCTTCTATATATAATATATAGATATGGCGCCTGTATCAGCATCTCATCAGTCTCATATATTTTGTGAATATATATCAGTCTCTGTCAGCGTCTGAATAAACGCCTCGTGGAGGTGGTGCCCTGTAATGAATGTGTGTGACGTTTTATGTTCTATAGGTTGAGTCGACATCAACCTACTTATGCATGCCCTTATATTTTACCTTTCATATTTATGAATATCATCTTTTGTTGGGTTTAACGAGGATTACGTCTGCAAATGAATGTTTCTCCTTCTTCTTTTTTCTCTTTAAATTTTTTTTACATATTCTCATTATTTGCAGCACTGTTACACTAAACTAGTTTTTTTCATTGCTTTAAATGCAGTTACATATTTTTTATCTTTAAAACTCACACAAATTCAATTATTATCACTGTGTTGAATTTCGATCCATACTTACAAAATATTTACAAATTATTCATCATATAGTTATGTAGACATCGCAATATATAACAATTATAAAGACATTCTTTAGTCACTCTTATCAGACTTTTATATTTTTATATTTTCTGCCTACACATTTTTTGGAGGGGTAGAAAAATTAGAGATAATTTAGTCTATTTATACTATAAGTTAGATTTAACTGGAGTAAGTTGGGTCAAAGTTAAATTCTGTTGATGGAAGGGAAGAGATGTATATGGATTTTTTTTTTATAGTTTTTAAAGACTTTTGTGCATGCTCCAATTTAGATAGGACTTATATGAGATTATCCATATTTATGGGATGTAAATGTTGTTAACCTTAAAAAAATGTTAGTCAACATATCGGATTTGATTAGTGCTAACCTTGGTCAAATCTTCTTTTTTTCATATTTTATAATTCTTTTTTCATATTTATTTATCGTCAGCTGATCAACAAAAAATTCACAATTGTTTTTTTTTTTAAAAAAATTCACAATTGCTTTTTTTTTTCTACTGAAAATGCATTAAAATATTCCCCTATGCTTCAAAAAAAGAGTGCACTTTATTGGTTAGACATATGCTTAAAGAAAAATTCAAAACATGTGATGTGGGGTTGGAAACAAAACTCAGCGTCATATTTTCCATGGAAAAAGATACGCAAAGCCCCCATTGCAACCCTAATAGTAGTTTATCCCATTTTTCTTTTCTTACAAAATTATACACTCACTCTTTGAAGTTTATGCTATTATATAAAATGAAATATATGCTGAGATATATTAGTATATTTTTTTTATGATGAAAAAAAAGAAAAAAAATGGATTACAATATATACTATGATAGTGCATGATACACTATAATAGTGCATTATATACTGCGTTATCATAATGTGTGGAACTGTAAAACGAGCTGTAAAACGGACTGCGTGTATCAACACTCATTTTTTAAATATGAATACAACCAAGTCCAACTCGCCCAACTCCAAAAGCGAAGCTGGATGCCCAACCCAAACTTCACCACGTGGGCTCAAAGTAGAGGTTCGATCGATTCACCTCGTGGGCTCCGGCCCTAATTTTAAAATTTTTTAAAAATAATATATACAACATCTAATAAAATAATACATGTTTTTATAAAAATTGAAACATATATTCTAATAAATTACATCTTTAGATTTATAAAAAATTTCAAAAAAATTTCTATTTGAAGCATGTACTTGTTAACATATATACTTCGATGATCTTTTTTTTTATGCAGATAGGCGAGGAATTAGAGTTGAAAAAAACACTTTGTAATACCACACTTTGTGAGAATCTTTCAACCATCTACAAATATAAGAAAGGACTATGATTCTAGGGCATGTTACACGTAAACCTAATTTGCATTTCACACACACTCCCACATTTTAATTGAGGTATATATTTTATTAAAAAAAATATTAATTTTACCTTTTACCTACAACTACTTGAAGTTCGTATGCCGTTGTTTTGAATTGGTGTCGGGGCTCAAGGTGAACTTCCTCAAGAGTTCTATTGCGGGGATTCACGTGGAGGACCGGGTTCTATCTCGGTTGGCGAGTATCCTTGCGTGCGATATAAAGCAGTTCCCTATGCTGCATCTTGGGCTTCCGTTGCACGTGTCTCGCCTCAGAAAGAGTGACTGGGAGCCACTGGTGAGTAGATTTGAAATGGGATCAAAAGTTGGATTCTTTTTAATTTTTCTTTCGAAATCCGTATTTTTAATATATAAAAAACAACGATTTTTTGTCGGAATCGATTTTTTGAATTAAAAAGCAACTTTTTCTATCAAACATTAAACTTCTTCCAAATATTGATTTCTAAATTAAAAAAAAATCTTAAAAAATTCAATGTCTAAAATCATATTAAAAATCAACTTTATTTTAAAATTTACTTTTCAATATGTGTTTTCAAACGGAGCTTTAAAAAAATGACGTTTTGTCATCATCAAAGTGGACGGCTGACACGGTGCCCCAAGTTGTCTAAAAATAATGTGAGGATGTACGTGGCTTGCTTTCGGTTTTTTAGGGAAATATTAATTCGCAATTTCATTTTCAACCTCTTGACTTTTTCGTTCTCATCAGAATTATTTTTCACGTGCTTAAAATGTCTAATGAAAACACTTTAGTTTAGCTAGACATGTTACATTTCTAAATCGGTTACATATATATTTTTTTGGTTCTTCATTCTCTTTTTTTTTTTTTTTGTTTATCTTGTTTGGATTTTAAAATTATCATTTATATTATTGTGCACTCTATTGTTAAGCAAGTGTCTTTTAAGTTATTTATACACTGTTTTATAAATTGTTATGTATTTGTATGTACACTATTAACTAGATGTCATGTTGAGGAGAAAAAAACATATAGATGAAATTTGGATTGGAAGTTATGTGTGTGTATTTTCATAAGTTATTTTAAGGGATCAAAAGCATAAGTGGTCAAAAAAAAAATTCTTGGAATTAATTTTCCTTTTTCAGAATTTATGCATTATGGACGGAGTATTTAATTTTATAAATTTATGAAATATTATACTCTGATGATAATGTATATGTTTTTGCGTAAAAATATATAAAAATCACATGTGTATTATCCTGGTAAGCATATGCCTCCGTCATATAAAATTGGATTGCATGGACATTCTATATATGTTTTATTTAATTTTTATTTATGTGTAGGATACAGTGTCATTTTGTTATTTTCCCTAACATTAACGCCATTCAGAATGTGTAAGATGGGACTGGGGGATCTGTGTCTACCCAAATCTCAAACTTATGAGTAAACAGTTTTTTTACACTTGTCAACAGTGGTGGAGCCAGTAATTCACTCCAGGGTGGGGGTGACTTTCAACTATAATATTTAAATTTTAAAAAAAACCTGAAATTGCCTAAGGTCCCACTTAGGGGAGGCACTCAAAAAATGTACGTTCAATGAAAAAAAATAGATGATATTTTTCCTAATGAATTAGTTACTCCCAATACACTTTCTCTCTCAGTTTCAAGATCTCTCTCCAGTGTCTCTAGGTCCACGTAATTTTCTCCCCTTCCAATTAGTTAAATGAAATTATGCTCAAACCCTCTAGGCATTTTTTAGATTTTTATATTTTTTTCATTTCATTAAAATTTAATTTTTTTATAGCTTTTAGGCTTTTAAATTATTATAAAATATCATGTATCTAATTTGTAATATTTGTAATTTTTTTATAAAATGTTATATAAGATTTAAACAAGTGAGACTATTTGTGATTATACGTGGATCTCCACTTTAAAAATTCACCTAGAGCCCAGTAAACAAAAATCAATTATTAGGTCTGGCCTTGAATAAGTCATATTTTCACTCCAATTCTAATCTTTTCATTTTTTTTTCATAAAAAAAGACATGGCCATGTACTAAAGACCAACATGTGAAAAACAATAGTGCCGATATATTCAGTTCGTTTGCAATCTCACACACTATGATAACGTAATTTTCATTATGCTATCATAGTGTGTGAGATTCTATCATATAATATAACACAAATTTTTTTATCATTTTTTAAACTTGAAAAAAAATATACTAATATTTTTCAGTATATACTTCATTTCTTGTATAACAATATCTACTCTAATGAAAAGTATGATTTTAGAAGAAAAAAAGGTGTAAACCGCAATTTGAGCCTCACAATGGGATGCACATGTCATTTTTCAAAAAAATAAATAGGAAAAAGATACACATAACCCTAATTGTAGTCCGTTTTGCAGTCCATGATTTTTTTAAAATCATACATTCATCTTTTGAAGTGTATATATTAAGATAAATTAGTGTATTTTTTTCATAATGAAAAAAAGGGTTATATACTACGTTGGGACCCATATGTTATGATAATTTAGTATATACTATGTTATCTTAGCGTATGAGACTATAAAACGGGATGCAAAAAGGATTGCATGTATCAACGCCCAATTAAATAATATAAACAAGTTTGAAAGGCTGCTCGGCCCACTCAACAAACTTTCCATTTCACTTCACTCCCCACCCCGCCCAAAAAAATAAAAAAACTTTCCACGTTTGTCTGGGGGCGTTATGGGCTATATCTTTTTCCTTTTAAAAAAACTAAGTGGGGGCAGCTGTCCCCACTCGACCCAACGTAGTTCGGCCCCTGGATATTGAGATTGTCAATATGGCAAGTTGTCTATGGGAATATATGGAGAATTAGGCAATTTGATGACTACATAAAGTTATTCCAAAAACAAATCCAAAAGGGGTCCGTATGAAGTGATAAGATTGAGCTGTAGCTCACATGAATAACATGTTACACTACAGGCCTGTTTGAATATGTGTATTAGGTGGCTGAATTGTGATTAATGGTTACTTAATATATACTTGAATATGAGTTTTCAGTCCTAGCTGGATTGTGATTGATGGTTACTTAATATATACTTGAATATGAGTTTTCAGACCTAGCAAGACCTTCTTTCCCGGGAAAGTCAATTCCAATCCAGATCAATAAGTTGTTTGGATAAGTTTTAAAAGAGGGATTGTGATTGGAAGAGAGGGATTCAGAATCCTTAGGGGATTGAGAATCTCACTAAAGAGGTGGTATTCCCTCAATCCTTATCTATGTGGACTGAAAAAAAGACCTTTTTACCCAGGCTTTATATCTCCTTTTTTTAATCATAACTGACTCCCTCCTAAATCTTAACTGTTAAATATTAAAAAAATATTTTGTTATGATTAAATGTGCTATCTGAATATTTTTCTCTAATTTTTTACCATTGCCTATTAATAATTTATTTTATTTTACTTGTGTTGCCAACATATTGGTTGTTGATGTTATGACATTGAAGAAAAATGTATTTTTTTAAAAATAAGAATTTCGATGCTATAACATTTTAAAAAAATGAATCTTTGTTACAATTTTATTAAATAAAGGGTAATTTTAGAAGATGTGTGTGTGTTAAATAATGTAAAATTGAATATGAGTTAACATATGTTAGATTTTGTAGAAATGATATTTTTAAAAATATATATATTTTTTATATTGTAATTTAAACATTACCAAACACATGATTGAGATTTGAGAATCTTAATCATGTTTTCTGAATCATGTTTCATATCAAACAAGTTAATAGGATTCCCAATCTCAATCCACCTGGATTTGGAATCCCATGATTCATAAAATCCCAATCCCATTTATAAACCAAATAGACCCTACATCTATGTACTCTTCCGCCATAAATTACGAGAACCACATACTATCCCCCAACCCCAAAACCACACTATAAATTGGGCTACATTTTGCACCACCCCTACTCATCCTCCACTCACATATCTTCTCGATCCCAAAAAGTGTTAATTAAGAATGGCTTCCAAGTCTTTCATTGTGTTAGGTCTCCTTTTGGCTGCTCTTCTGGTGGTGTCCGCCGGGGAGATGACTGAGCAACCCAAAGAAGAGCCAACAAGTGAGTGCTTGTATAGTAGTTACACAAATGTTCCTTTTTCATTGATTGAGTTCTACTCAATTCCATTTATTTTTATTGGGATTCTAAGCCAACCTACGAGGTCAAGAGATTAAATCCTTAAATCCTAAGCACACTAATTAATACCCTCCACATGTAACTTATGTATACAAACTGAACAAAAATTATGGATAAACGAGACTTGGACGTAGAATTATGGATCCAAACATACTACATGAACTTATTATTTTCAAATAAATGATATTAAAGGTGTATTTGTGTACAAATTTGAAAGAAAATGAGGGAATTTAGGTGAATGGGAAAGTCGTGGAAAGTAAAAGATTTTTTCTTTAATAGTGAAAAAAAATTTCATCACTTTCTTTCAAATTTTTAGAAAAATGAAAAAAATTTCTCACTTTTTCTAATAAGACAAAATAAAAAAGAGAAAGAGATGAGTTTTTTTTTTATTTTCCTGTTTAACACAAATAATAACTTTTTGAATGGTCAAAAGAAATTTATTTATTGTTCCTCACTTTCTTTAACTTTCACAAACACATTCCAAAACATTACCCACGTATTAATATGGATTAATTTAGTTATCTCTCTCTCTCTCTCTTTCATGGATTCTATTTTAATTTCATCGTCTGTATATGTAAGCAGATACCACTCCTGTGGAGGAATCTCAGGAAGTTGGAACTGACTTATTCGGAGGTGGATACGGAGGAGGCCACGGCAGTCCCTGCCATCGCCGTTGCTGCGTCCGCCGTTGCAGATGTTGCACCACGGCTGAGTATGAGGCCGAGGCCCAGACTCAGAACTGAGAACTATATGCTCTATCAGGGCTTACTAGTCCTCAGAGTGGAGGACTTCCACCCTCTCTAATAAATAAACGCCTCACTGAAGGCTCTGTAGTGGAAACCGTACTCGTCTGCGTGTTTTTTAATTTTATGTGTGTGCATGTGTTTTAATTTTATGTTCCCAACGTGGTGGGTTGATGATCTGATGTCAACCGGTGTTGTAATCTCCACTTCATGTTCATAAATAAAAACGTACTATATATCTCGTGCAGTGTTTGCATTCTGCTCATTAATGAACATTTTTTTCTTTTTGTATTTTTGGTTTTCTTTTATGTTGGGTAGTACTTAAGTCAACATTTTATTCTGCGACCGTACAACTTTTGCGTTTACAAGAAATTTGTTATACAATTGTGAAACCAAACAGTTTTACAATCATAGCTTCCTATAGACATATTTCAAACAAAAAATGTTCAAAAGTTTCTATTGGAAAAAAACTAGGAGGAGACACTTCGTGTAAAATCATTTTAAATATAGCATTTACAGAAAATTAATTTTGCAATCTCCCAACCAAGCTCTACCTTAATTGGGCATAGGAAACTAAGATATGAACATGCCTAATCAACTAATAATTAATCATTCAGCTGTTTACGATGGATGAAATAGTTGTTTGAGCTAGAAAATATATAAAATGATTTGATTATATTCAGTGGCAGAGCGATGAATTCACTCCAGGAAACGACTTTCAACTATAATATTTAAATTTTTTTTAAAAACCTGAAATTGCCTAAGGCCCCCCCACCTAAGGGATACTCCCAAGTCCCAAGAAATGTATGTTTGATGGAAAAAAATAGATGATACTTTTCCTAATGAATTAGTTTCTCCCAACACACTTCCTCTCTCAAAATCAAACCTAAAATTTCTCCCTTCCAAAATATATCTAATCATAATAACAAATCACCCTTTCTCTAGGTATTTCAGTTTTAAGATCTCTCTCCAATGTCTCTAGTTCCATGTAATTCTCTCCCCCCCTTCTAGTTAGTTAAATGAAATTATGCTCAAACCCTCTAGGCGTTTTTTCGATTTTTATATTTTTTCATTCCATTAAAATTTAATTTTTTTTATTGCTTTTAGGCTTTTAAATTATTATAAAATATCATGTATCTGATTTGTAATATTTGTAGTTTTACATAAAATGATGTATAAGATTTAAACAAGTGAGATTTTTTGTGATTATACGTGGATCCCCACTTTAAAATTTTACCTAGAGACCAGTAAAAAAAAATCAATTATCAGGCCGGCCTTGAATAAGCCATACTTTCACTCCAATTCTAGTCTTTTCATTTTTTTTCATTAAAATAGAGACATGGTCATGTACTAAAGACCCACATGTGAAAAATACACTTAGTCTGTTTTGCAATTTCATAAACTATGATAATGTAATATACACTATGCTATCATAGTGTGTGGGGTTCTATCATAATGCAATTTTTTTTAGCTTGAAAAAAAATATACTAATATATTTCAGTATATATTTCATTTAATGTATAACAATATCTACTCCCATGGAAGTATATATTTCATTTTATTTCAGTTTTTTAAGCTGAAACACTTGTATCCTTCTCTCTTGTAATTGTATTTTTTTTTTGCTTTGGTTTACTCTATTTTGTATCGCGGCTACACTATATTTCAACATACGCTACTGCTGGGTCATGAAGATTTCAGCCAGGTGAGAACACAAATATTCTATGGACTTCCTTTGTCGTCGTGGAAAATAAAACGTGCATAAATGCCAACCACTGGTGATGGAAAAGATAAGATCGTAAGTGATGGAGAGATGAGACTGCATCACTCTCACGGGACCACAAACCACACTATAAAATAGGACTACAGTTGCACCACCTCTTCTCATCCTCTACTCAAGCTCCTCTCTCTCTCTCTCTCTCACCTTCCCGAAAGTGTTAGGAACCACAATGGCAGCTTCCAAGTCCATTGTGTTGGGCCTTCTTTTGGTTGGTCTTCTGGCGGTGTCATCTGCCAGGGAACTGTCTGAGCAACCCAAACAAGCACCCATCTGTCAGTTTTCATAACACACGCTCAACTAGCTAGATATTCAATTCAGTGGTAGCAAATATATATATGCAAGTGTGTATATATGTATATCAAAATATAATGAAGCATTTTTGTGTGTTTTGCAGTGATCACCACCCTGCCTGTTAAGAAATTTGACCACGGAGTTGGACCATATGTCATGCAATTCGACATACCTGAAGGCTGCACGAAATATTGCTGTCTTGTAGCAACAGACTACTGCTGGTGCTGCAAACAGGACTAGCACTGGTCCAGATGCAAGACTGTGAAACGCCAGCACCCTCTATATCTATCTATATATATGTGGCTTCATCAGCACCTCATCAGTTCCCCATAATGGAACTGTCTAAATAAAAGCCTTACTGGAGGCTCTATAATGAATGTGTGTTTTATGTTCTGTAGGTTGTGTAGCTAGGCAACCGTCAACCTAAGTAAAAGCCTCACTGGAGGCTCTATAATGAATGTGTGTTTTATGTTTCTGTATGTTGTGTATGTAGCTAGACAAGCGTCAACCTAGCTATATATGCATGCATGATCATATATTGTATGTCAAATATTTATTACTTTTAATTAGCACGTTTGCACTACTTTAAATATTATAGGGGTATTTTCCATCATGGGACCATTCCACAAAATAAGATTTTTAGAGGGGAATATATGCAAAAAAAAATATAAAATTATATATATATATATATATATATATTATAAATTATCAGTGATATATGCTTGAAACATGGTGAAACAAAAAATACGTGGTCATCCCGTATCCTATATTTTGAATTAAATAATCAAGTGTGTTTAATGCCTTTCAACTATGCATCCGACGTACATATGGGCAGGGCCAACCGCCGGGAATGGAATCTCAGCTTGTGTTTTCTTGCTTGTTCTGTGCCTTAGATATACTGCACATATTCATTTATTGATGTATTTAATCACAAATGTTTGATTTAAATTATGGTAACTCCACGTCCTCGCCATGAGTCGATCAAACAAAGAATCCAAACCCCCAACTACACACCCCTACTCCTTGCCCAAGTCCTACGAACCCATGGTTGGACCCATGGGCCAGTGTGAAGGGGCAAAAAATGAGCTGGCCCATGGGTCAGGTCTGACCCTCAGAATAATGTCTGGATGCGGGCTAGGTTTTGGACTTACAGGTTAGTTGGGTCGGGCGGGTCAACTTTGTTGGTTTTGAACCAAACACTAATTTTTATCCTGTCATACCTAGGTAGGGCTACTATGCCTGCAGATGAAAGTCTTATCAATTTTGGACTACAGTAAAATATATAGGTGCCACGCCAAACTTTGTCAATTTCCCTGCGTGAGCGAGGGTCCTAATCTAAAATTCTCATCGACTTAAATAAGAATTAACACTCCTACCTGTTTATGTACATCAGTAAATATATTCAATTTTTTGCAGCCCTAATAAAATTATATATAGTAGTAACATCGTTAACACAATATATGAACAAATAATGTAATGTTTTATATATTTCATTGTATCTCAATACTCTATTACAGAAAAATGTAACAAATATACACACACATTTATTTAATTCATGTGAGGATATCATTCATTTTCAATTTTGAAAAATATTTATTTAAAAAAAATCAAAACATCTGCAATGGAATCGAATTTAACATTTCCCATACCTATGAAATACGAGCCTCTATTATATTTGGTCCTGCTTCCGATTGGGTCTCCCTCTGTATCCCCCACATGATATTATTCATCAATATGATAAGATATACTATGTATATATGTCACACTCAATGTCGTCCTACTATTTATCGTATTGCCCTACTAGTTAAATAAAACGATATATAATAAGATTTAAATAGCGGAACATATTCACGCGTTGCTAGACCCCCGAAAAACAAACGCTCATAGATTTAAATATACATGCCAAGATTTGTTTTTCTTATATAAATAAATCCCCTATAAGTCATGGGAGGTTGGAAGTTTTTTTTTTTTTGAGGGTAAAAGGTTAAATTTTTGTATTTATATGAACAATGTACAAGTACATTAACAAAAAAAGGAACATTTACACAAAAAGAGTTGCATTTACACAAAAAATGAGAGAGAAAGTCCTTTTAAAGGCGGAGCTCCCACAATGGATTAGGAGGGAAAGGTAGTCCAGGCTGCCATGCATCCCTAACCAATTGTAGAAACATCCTCTAAAAGCCTCCATGTCTTAAAGTTAGCACTAGTATCCCCTACAGGACGCCTATTTTATCCTGAGGTATTCCTTGCCAATAGCATCCAGATGTAATGCAGTGTGGAGGTCAGTCCCTAAGTGTTCCAGTTGGACGTACTCTTCACCATCCTGTTTCCGCCAAGAAGCTAGGAGATCCGCTGGGCAGTTTGCTACGCGTCCAATGTGAGATGCCTTCCACTCCAAGAACAGGGGCAGTAGGTGTTTGATTGCTGCTAGAGTTCTGATGGCTTGCCATGGAGGGGATCCCCTCCCGTTTACCCAATAAATCGCCGTCTGCGAGTCTCCTTCAATCCATAACCGGCCGGATGAGTGTCATTGGGAGGTCCAAATCCAGTCACCTTAAACACATGAAAATCATATCGATCATATATAATTTACATATATCCATTGATGACATAGCTTGATTTCTACTTATCACATGTGATAGTATTTAAAATTACTCATACTGCAAGATCTACAAATCTCATTTTGTTTCACGGTGAAAGTTAACAAGATGAAGCAACTCTATGACTGGACGTTAAGTCTAATGACAATCATTCTAGATTTATTAATTAATTCAAACGCATTAAATATTTATTATGATCATGAAAAAATTGGTTTTGAACATAAATTTGTAATTTTATTATGTTATGAAAACAGATAAAACAAATTTATTTTGAAATACAAGTTCTTGATACAAAAACCACCATCAGCAAGCTTCCGAAACATTGCCTCCGTGCCTGGCAAGCTTTTCACAACAAACTTCCCACACTCATTCGATTACAAAAAAGGGGAATCACTCAAGCTACTAAATGTCCATTATGTAATTCTGGTTTTGAGGATGCGGATCACCTACTCTTGGGTTGCTCCTTCTCCAGATATATATGGATTCTTCTTCTCATGGACCTCCATATCAAGTCAGGCCTTCCTAGAAGCATATCTCTCTTCTCAAACTGGTTGCAATCATGTGTGTCTGATCCCTTTCGAAAGGAAATGGCCTATCTTATCCTCTCAACCACCATTTGGCTTATTTGGATGGAGAGGAACAGAAGACTGTTTTTGAAAAAATCTCGACACAAGACTATAGTACTCAAACAAATTATGGATAGCATAATGGTGAGGACCTTGCATAAGATTTTTATGGTGCCTTCTATACTTGATGTTAGCAGTATTGTAAGAGCCTTTGGGTTAACTGTGATAGAGAGAGTCAAGACTGCTTCCATTGTAACGTGGCTGCCGCCCCCCCCCCCTCTGGTTGGCTCAAATTAAACACAGATGGTTCCCTGTCTGATGATCGTGGTGGTTATGGTGCTATTCTAAGAAACAACAATGCTGAATTTATTGCTGGGTTAGCTGGGAGACTTGACCTTCCTTCCATCAATCTCCAAGAGCTTAAAGCTATTGAGAGGGGGATACAATTGGGATTGTCTAAGGCAGCCACTAACTTATGGATTGAATCAGACTCCATCACTGCAATTGCTTGGGTTCATGGTAGGGGTTGTATACCCTGGACTGCCCTTCGTTCCGTTCGACATATCCACCAAGGATTGCAATATTTAAATTGCTGGAAGGCAACACACATTCACAGGGAGGGTAATTCTCCTGCTGATTTGCTCGCTGGATATAGATCTTCTGGAGGAGAAACACTCCTTCGCACACACCATCTCTGGGTTGAGATCATAACAGCCATTGAGGAGGACAAGCTAATGAAAGGTTATGAACGTATCAGCTGATCATTGAAATGGCTAACATAGCGTATGAAGAGGATGAACAGGGGAGATTAGAACTCACTGCTTAAAATCTCTGATCAATGGATGACTTGCGATGATTTTGTAAACCGGGCATAATTGACAAGGGAGTAGTAGATAGGATGCTATCTATATCCCACTTTCAAGCTCTTTCTTCAATTATTTTTTGTAAAAGAGCTGTGCATATGTACAAATTTCAAAGGTATAGAAATACAAAATCTTGATTACCAATAAAATAAAATAAAAAAAAACCACCATCAGCATCCACCATGATTTTAATTCCATTTTTTGTTTTGGGATATATAAATGCATTCAAATGATAAATATATCTTCCTATGATATGGATATACACCCACATAAATTCACATATCTTTTATGAAATTAAAAATAGGGTTGAAAATGATTGGGCTGGGGATGTACAGAACCCCTTCATGTGGATGATAAATTATTATTATTACGGGCCATATATCATTTTTTTTTCATGTTAAATATATCTTTCATTGGAAAGAAAGAAGCACAAGAGTCCAAAGATAATATTTTGACATGAATTTGTGTGATCTGAAATCTTGAAGGACTATTTTATGTAACTGAATTTGAATATATTTTTTTGAAACATCATATAAATTATTAATATTATTATTATTATATTTATGCACATGGTGAGTGTGTTTTAGTTTGATTAGTAAATAATAAGAAGAAGAAAAAACAGGCAACACCAGTGAATGGTAAAACTTGTCCACATCATAGCATAAAAAACACGTGGAGAGTAGATGATTAAGACCATATAAATATATGCCAAGCCAAATAAATCCAAATGGGGTCCACCGTCCATATGAAGCCAAGCGATATAATTGAGCCGTCTGTTTTCTCACTTGCATGTGAATCACATATTGTGGCTACATCACCAAGTCCATCTCTCGTTCTTAATCACTTAAAATCTATATTCAAATTTTACTAAAAATTTGAGTAAAAATTGTTGGCTCCACAAGACAATAGCGTCAACGATGACACGAAGACAACGATGCGACGAGTATGGGAACTCAAGGAAGAAGGAGATCAGAGGAAGAAAGAAAAAAAAAATAAGGGGAGAGATGTGAGATCTCAAAGAGATTTTGATATCATTTTAGAATCATAAGGAAATTAAGAGAATAACGAGATTTAATTATATTAAAAAGTATTAAAATAATTTATATAATAGTATAAAACAGTGTTATATCTAACACAATAATACAATACACACGTAATCTACCAAACACAAATACGCGGGGGATAATCAACAAATAATAAAAATAATCTAAGAGATTTCACATTTAATTCATTATACAAAGAAGAGCTCTGCTACCTAGGCCCCATTATATAAGCCCCACTCATAGGTCCGATGAGGTGTCAAATTTCTATTGAATGCCTAGTTGTCATTTATAAAAGAACAAAAAATCAAAGTATAGAACTACCCCTATTTCTAACCGTTTTTTCTAATACATATCCACCACTTAAAAAAAACTATTTCGGTCAACCTACTCATCATCGTCGAACGGCGTCATCACCTTTGGATTCCTTTCGTCGCTCTCTATCATATGAGAGATGGTTCTACTACATTTTTGGTCCTCCTCCGGATTCCACATTTTTCAACATTCATATCCACTTTTTGATGAATGTAACTAACTTTTGATAAAATATTAAGATCATATAAAAAAGTTAGTTACATTTTGTTAAGACTCTGCCACTTTTTGGCAGTCAAATATCGTGTTTGTATTTATATTAAAAGTTTGGGCGCTTAATGTTAAAATATGACTGCATAATTGCTCTCCTAATATTGGGGTTGACCTACCTATAAATTTTCATCGCATTCTGACGTCGTTTTAGAAATTATGCAGTTTCGATCGGTATCCGGGTTGGGTCATTACTGAACTTTAATTGGAGGGACATATCAAATGCTTGCCGTGCAAGCTTTCCTTGGGTGAATTTAAGCAAATGACACCCCCCTCATGCTTTTCTCTTTTTAGACATATGAGTGGTGAGAATAGATTAACATTCACCCCCCTCCCCACCTTAGTCATCCCAAAAGTCAAACCCACCAACCCCTCTCTCCCTCTCACTCCCGAGACCCTCATTTTTTTCCATTGAAGAAGAAAAATCTGAAGCAAAATAGGGGGAGAAGAAGAGAAGGAAAATGTGAGATTAAATGCTTTTGTGTGTGTGTGTGCGCGCTTAATATGGATTGATCTCTCTCTCCCTCTTCCTCTTTCTCACCCTCTCTTATTCATCCTCCATGGACAGCTCAACCAACCATGGTTAAGTGTGTTTTGTGAGTATTTAAGGGAGGAGATGGAGGGGATGGAGTGTCAATGTGTTCATGTTTGAGTGTGGTTGTGCTCCTCTTCTTTTCCTAGTGAGTTTCCCTCTTTCTTTGGTTGGTTTAGTGTTGTGTGAAGGTTATGGGGTTATGCACGAGTAGTATTTGTTTCTATGTATATTTGGTTGTCAAATGGTCGAAGGGAGGGGGGGGATGCATGCTGTTGCATGCTGCCCGTGCAGAGCAGACCCGCACTGGTAGTGCGCGCACAGCCCGCGCGTGAACGTACGTTCGCGCGCTGCCCGCACGCAGGGCGCGCGTGTGCGTGCGTGCGCACCCTGCCCACGCGCGAGTGCTAGCCCATGCACCCGACACGCTGTCTGCATGCCCCTGTGCCTCGCTTGGTATGCGAGCTAAGTGTGTGGTCTGTGTGTTCATATAATCAAGCCAACTCATTGCTTTGCTCACCTATTTCATTGTTATTGTGATGCAGGTCTTATAGATTGGACATGCGGTGGTTCGGTTGTTGGTGAGTGGTTCGATCCACCCATTTAGGAAGCACTCCAAGCACTTAACCGTGCATTGAGCATTCCTCGGGCACCATGACTATATTTAAGCACGATGACTGGACCATATAGATTTATTACTCATACTCTATTAGATAGCTTACATTATTGTTTTATTACGAATGTAATTTACTTAGGATCTCATGTTTCTTGCATACCATGCCCATGTATGCATAATCATACTTCCATACCCCTCTTTATTTAGAATAGTAATGTAATTTACTCATACATGAATGCATAAGTATAAAGCATGCTTTAGGTTCTCTTATATTTCCTCTACCATGAATATCTACTTACTGGAATGGTTAAATCTCTTATGCATCCACGATCCATGTTTGGTTAAATCTGTTATGCACCCATGATCCTTGTTTTAAATCTTTAGTCAAATGATAGCTTATTATGTATATGTGCTTAGAATAATAAAACCCCTCTGTCTAGGTGTATTAGGCACGCGTGTGACCCTCTCTAGGGTCATTCTATTATATAAATCAGGTGAGGATTTAATTAAGTCTTCCTGCATCTGAATGATGCAACATCGTATAACTTCAGTTGGATTTAATATCGTTGGTGAGTGTTAACCAACAATAGGGGATCTATGAGCATCATGTTTTGAATGTAGATATGCTAGATTTCCCCTATCTCATATTATATGACACTTATGATTGTTAGTTTGTTTCTGTCATTTTATTGGAACTGTCTCTATCGAACAGTGATGATAATGTTATTCATTATTTCATCTATATAGACATTTAGCATATGTTCTATTGGTAGCTACATGTACATTCTTTTGGTGGGTATTGGTCATTGAACCATGTTCATCCCATAATCATTTATTGGGGTGCACCTGTGTTATTTTATGTTGCTTGTTATATTTTCATATAATTCATGTACCTCTTATGAGATAGAATTCCTCATGTTACATTTGATTTATGTAATATTATTGAGTATGATGGATTTGTAGTAGTTTATCTGCCCTACACCTATGTGATGCTCTCATATGGGAATTCAGGATAATTTCTTTATTACATCGGTGTTCGTTAGCAGATAGCTATGACAGTATGCTTGGCCTATCTAAAATAGGCGCATTGATGACCCGCTTTTAGGGTCATGCATTCTCATCGTTAAGTGCGAGAACTTAACTATTTTTTTCCCCGCGTCCGAGTGATACATCTGTATGACAATTCAAGAGAATTCATTAGCATTATTAATTGCTAGATGATTATAGTTGATTCTTGAGGATCGTATCGTGAACGTGGAATGCTGCTCCCCTACCTCGTATCCGTGTTGAAGCTACCCGGCGTTGGAGCTATCCTGGACTATGCCCTCACATCATAGGAGGCCCAATGTGTATTTCAATACCCTTGTGGCTTCGTACCTATCTTGAAAGGCTGTCAGGAAGAGGGCTACCCGGGAGAGGGCTACCGGAAGGTTAAGGGAGTTGGCGAGTTGGTTTCTGTTTCCAATAGTCTCTTTTCACCCCCTAGGGGCGAGGATGAGGGTAAGTTGGGGTCACGTTGTCACGTGACATTTATATTGGGAATGCCCAAAATATAATACATCTGCTGAATGATGTGAGACATCGCGATTAAATTCAAGGTACTGTGTTATCTAATAATGATATGCATTATGGTTAACCGTTTGGTTCCTCTCCAAAAGTTCTAAGAGATCTCCCCTACGGGTCGAGGGTTAGGGTGAGGTGGGGTCGCGCCTTCACGTGACATTTATATATGTTGGGTTTCATCCCATATTCCTTTTCCTTGGGAAGAAAAATGAACTAATATCATATTATTATTATAGAACTTGGATCATTGCCACTCACTGAGCTTGTAGCTCACCCATCGTGTTTTGTTATCCACTAGGGACTGAGTTGGCGTGGAGCTAGAGCATCTCTCTGGTGGGGTTCGTGCGTGGGACGTCCCCTTTCGGTCGACGAGTGCGAGGCTGTCAGCAATCATATCTTTTTGTGTATGTACTAGTAATCGTGCATGTTGCACTTATGATTTTATTTGGACTAGATTTGGACTCTCACAGGACAGTGATCATGTATTCAGGTCTGTAATAATATTTTTGATTTACGGACTTAATTGTATATTATATTTTCGCATCATTTCCTTTTATTGGCTACCACTTTCCTGTAGCCTTGTTATTTTATTAGATCCATATTGATTATTGTATGATTGGCATTGTTCCCGTGGACGGCCGCCCCGGGGCGTAACACATTTCATGCATATAACTTAGTTTCAAAATATATTGCATAAATAGTTTAGTTAATTAAATTTTATTATTTAATGCATGTAAACATTTGTTATATTTCAAATATATAACTGACTTACAAAATATAATGCATAAATATTCATATTAGTTTGAAAATGTAATACAACCATATGCTAATATAACATCTAAATTCTATCAAATCTTTCAAAAAACATATTTAACATCAAACACCAGATTTAAAGAAAAAATTATAATAAAAAGCCATATCAAAGGCGGTATATTTAATATGAAACACCAAATTCAAGAAAAAATTGTAATAAATGTAAAAAAAAAACAATAAGAAAGGTCATACATGAATCAACAGACATTGAAAACGATAGCCAAATCGACCAATTGCACAAAAAAGCTAGTTACATTTGTGAATATAAATTAACTTTTATAATATATTAATATAACAAAGCAGTTACATTAATAAATGTAATTATTTATAAAAAGTGTATAAATCTACAAATTAGTTTGGAATGTAATTATCTTTAGAAAATTAATGCATATAAATCCAATAAAATTATGAATATGTATATGACTTTAAATATTAACAATAACATTCTAGATTCAAACTTCAACATCAAAATACCAGATCACAAAAATATGTGAAAATATCATATAAACAAATGCAATTGCTTTGTCAGATACATTTTAAATGTATCTGAATTTCAAATAAAAATGGTGAAGATGGAGGTTGGAGGAGGTGGAGGCTGGACGAAGGCTTGAAAGGTATTCAAACCACCTCTCATATGATAGATGATGACGAGAGGAATCTAGAGGTGGTGACATTGGTCGCCAGAGATAAACACGCAGACCGGAATGATTTTTTAAAGTAATAGATGACTTAATAGGGTATAAAAGGGTATTATGGGTAATGTCCTTATATTTTACCTTTCATATTTATGAATATCATCTTTTGTTGGGTTTAACGAGGATTACTGCGTCCCGCCCTGCTTTGGCTGAGTGATCGATGACACTTTCCCTCGAAGGGCCTTGGGTTTTAAATCTTGATGGCCGTCCAAAAAAATGTGAAAAAAATTATGTGAGCTTGTCATACGTGATGTAGCCCATGGTTAGTTTGTGGGTCCATGCTGACTCCTAGTTTGTATTAGTACATTAGGGTTGGAATTTTGTAAGACCCTCCTAAGCCTTTGAATCATAAAATATATTATATAACTGCAAATTAAGTCTAATAATTTAATTCTAGATTAATTAGTTATTAATTCAAACACATTAACTATTTAATCTATCATGGAAATTAAAATTAATGGATCATGCGTACGGTCAAACATATGCATGTTCAACCACATAGAGAGAATACTCAATTCTAAGATTTGAGGGGGAGAGATATCTGTAGGTCCATTACATAAGAAAAATAAATCATAAATTCTCTATTCCTCCCAGTTTTTTAGGCTGAAACACTTGTATCCTTTTCTCTTGTAATTGTATTTTTTTTTTGCTTTGGTTTACTCTATTTTGTATCGCGGCTACACCACTGCTGGCCTGGGTCATGAAAATATCAGCCAGGTGAGAGCACAAATATTCTATGGAATTCCTTTGTTGTCGTGGAATAATTTTTTTTCTTTTTTTTTTTTTGCTAGAAAGGCTTACAAGCCCCTACATAACATACACACACAACAACGGGCCTTACAGGATGCTGACAACTTACTGGGCTACAGCCCATGAAACCAAGACCAGTCGGGTTCGTTTGTCCACTTTTTTTTTCTTCTTCTTCTTCTTGTCAAAGGCAAGAATCGAACAACCACCTTTAAGAAAAGTGAGGTGTCCCTTTACCAAGCAGGAAATTAAAACGTGCATAAATGCCAACCACTGGTGATGAAAAGATAAGATCGTAATTCGTAAGTGATGGAGAGATGAGACTGCATCACTCTCACGGTACCACAAACCACACTATAAAATAGGACTACAGTTGCACCACCTCTTCTCATCCTCTACTCAAGCTCCTCTCTCTCTCTCTCCCCTTCCCAAAAGTGTTAGGAACCACAATGGCAGCTTCCAAGTCCATTGTGTTGAGCCTTCTTTTGGTTGGTCTTCTGGCGGTGTCATCTGCCAGGGAACTGTCTGAGCAACCCAAACAAGCACCCATCTGTCAGTGTTCATAACACACGCTCAAATAGCTAGATATTCAATTAAGTGGTAGCAAATATATATATGCAAGTGTGTATATATGTATATCAAAATATAATGAAGCATTTTTGTGTGTTTTGCAGTGATCACCACCCTGCCTGTTAAGAAATTTGAGCACGGAGTTGGACCATATGTCATGCAATTCGACATACCTGAAGGCTGCACGAAATATTGCTGTCTTGTAGCAACAGACTACTGCTGGTGCTGCAAACAGGACTACACTGGTCCAGATGCAAGACTGTGAAACGCCAGCACCCTCTAAATCTATATATATATATGTGGCTTCATCAGCACCTCATCAGTTCCCCATAATGGAACTGTCTAAATAAAGCCTTACTGGAGGCTCTATAATGAATGTGTGTTTTATGTTCTGTAGGTTGTGTAGCTAGGCAACCGTCAACCTAAATAAAAGCCTCACTGTAGGCTCTATAATGAATGTGTGTTTTATGTTTCTGTATGATGTGTATGGAGCTAGACAAGCGTCAACCTAGCTATATATGCATGCATGATCATATATTGTATGTCAAATATTTATTCTTTTTAATTAGCACGTTTGCACTATTTTAAATATAGGGGTATTTTCCATCATGGGACCATTCCACGAAAACAGATTTTTAGAGGGAAATATATAGAATTTTTTTTTAAAATTATATATATATATATATACACACACACACACGCTCGTGATTAGGTGCGGTGAACGGCAGGTGCGGCCGCGACGTGGGCCGTCCGATCGCGGGTCCATCGCATCCAACGGTCGACGTGAATCGCACCCGACCGTCCGATGCGATGGACCCGTGATCGCTGCCGCACTATATATATATAATATTATAAATTATAAATTATCAGTGATATATGCTTGAAACATGGTGAAACAAAAATATACTGCACATATTCATTTATTGATGTATTTAATCACAAATGTTTGATTTAAATTATGGTAACTCCACGTCCTCGCCATGAGTCATCAAACAAAGAATCCAAACCCCCAACTACACACCCCTACTCCTTGCCCAAGTCCTACGAACCCATGGTTGGACCCATGTGCCAGTGTGAAGGGGCAAAAAATGAGCTGGCCCATGGGTCAGGTCTGACCCTCAGAATAATGTCTGGATGCGGGCTAGGTTTTGGACTTACAGGTTAGTTGGGTCGGGCGGGTCAACTTTGTTGGTTTTGAACCAAACACTAATTTTTATCCTGTCATACCTAGGTAGGGCTACTATGCCTGCAGATGAAAGTCTTATCAATTTTGGACTACAGTAAAATATATAGGTGCCACGCCAAACTTTGTCAATTTCCCTGCGTGAGCGAGGGTCCTAATCTAAAATTCTCATCAACCATTTATAGGTTAATTAAATAAGAATTAACACTCCTACCGGTTTATGTACATCAGTACATATATTCAATTTTTTGCAGCCCTAATAAAATTATATATAGTAGTAACATTGTTAACACAATATATGAACAAATAATGTAATGTTTTATATATTTCATTGTATCTCAATACTCTATTACAGAAAAATGTAACAAATATACACACACATTTATTTAATTCATGTGAGGATATCATTCATTTTTAATTTTGAAAAATATATATTTTAAAAAAATCAAAACATCTGCAATGGAATTGAATTTAACATTTCCCATACCTATGAAATACGAGCCCCTATTATATTTGGTCCTGCTTCCGATTGGGTCTCCCTCTGTATCCCCCACATGATATTATTCATCAATATGATAAGATATACTATGTATACATGTCACACTCAATGTCGTCCTACTATTTATCGTATTGCCCTACTAGTTAAATAAAACGATATATAATAAGATTTAAATAGCGGAACATATTCACGCGTTGCTAGACCCCCGAAAAACAAACCCTCATAGATTTAAATATACATGCCAAGATTTGTTTTTCTTATATAAATAAATCCCCTATAAGTCATGGGAGGTTGGAAGTTTTTTTTTTTTTGGAGGGTAAAAGGTTAAATTTTTGTATTTATATGAACAATGTACAAGTACATTAATAAAAAAAAGGAACATTTACACAAAAAGAGTTGCATTTACACAAAAAATGAGAGAGAAAGTCCTTTTAAAGGTGGAGCTCCCACAATGGATTAGGAGGGAAAGGTAGTCCAGGCTGCTATGCATCCCCAACCAATTGTAGAAACATCCTCTAAAAGCCTCCATGTCTTAAAGTTAGCACTAGTATCCCCTACAGGACGCCTATTTTATCCTGAGGTATTCCTTGCCAATAGCATCCAGATGTAATGCAGTGTGGAGGTCAGTCCCTAAGTGTTCCAGTTGGACGTACTCTTCACCATCCTGTTTCCGCCAAGAAGCTAGGAGATCCGCTGGGCAGTTTGCTACGCGTCCAATGTGAGATGCCTTCCACTCCAAGAACAGGGGCAGTAGGTGTTTGATTGCTGCTAGAGTTCTGATGGCTTGCCATGGAGGGGATCCCCTCCCGTTTACCCAATAAATCGCCGTCTGCGAGTCTCCTTCAATCCATAACCGGCCGGATGAGTGTCATTGGGAGGTCCAAATCCAGTCACCTTAAACACATGAAAATCATATCGATCATATATAATTTACATATATCCATTGATGACATAGCTTGATTTCTTCTTATCACATGTGATAGTATTTAAAATTACTCATACTGCAAGATCTACAAATCTCATTTTGTTTCACGGTGAAAGTTAACAAGATGAAGCAACTCTATGACTGGACGTTAAGTCTAATGACAATCATTCTAGATTTATTAATTAATTCAAACGCATTAAATATTTATTATGATCATGAAAAAATTGGTTTTGAACATAAATTTGTAATTTTATTATTATATGAAAACAGATAAAAACAAATTTATTTTGAAATACAAGTTCTTGATACAAAAACCACCATCAGCATCCACCATGATTTTAATTCCATTTTTTGTTTTGGGATATATAAATGCATTCAAATAATAAATATATCTTCCTATGATATGGATATACACCCACATAAATTCACATATCTTTTATGAAATTAAAAATAGGGTTGAAAATAATTGGGCCGGGGATGTACAGAACCCCTTCATGTGGATGATAAATTATTATTATTACGGGCCATGTGTCATTTTTTTTCATGTTAAATATATCTTTCATTGGAAAGAAAGAAGCACAAGAGTCCAAAGATAATATTTTGACATGAATTTGTGTGATCTGAAATCTTGAAGGACTATTTTATGTAACTGAATTTGAATATATTTTTTTGAAATATCATATAAATTATTAATATTATTATTATTATTATATTTATGCACATGGTGAGTGTGTTTTAGTTTGATTAGTAAATAATAAGATGAAGAAAAAACAGGCAACACCAGTGAATGGTAAAACTTGTCCACATCATAGCATAAAAAACACGTGGAGAGTAGATGATTAAGACCATATAAATATATGCCAAGCCAAATAAATCCAAATGGGGTCCACCGTCCATATGAAGCCAAGCGATATAATTGAGCCGTCTGTTTTCTCACTTGCATGTGAATCACATATTGTGGCTACATCACCAAGTCCATCTCTCGTTCTTAATCACTTAAAATCTATATTCAAATTTTACTAAAAATTTAAATAAAAATGGTTCAATACCTCATCGGTGGCTCCACAAGACAATAGCGCCAACAATGACACGAAGACAACGATGCGACGAGTGTGAGAACTCATGGAAGGAGGAGATCCGAGGAAGAAAGAAAAAAAACAAAGAAAAAAAGAGAGGGAGGAGATGTGAAATCTCAAAGAAACTTTGATATCATGTTAGAATCATAAAGAAATTAAGAGAATAATAAGATTTAATTATATTAAAAAAGTATTAAAATAATTTATATAATAGTATAAAACAGTGATATATCTAACACAATAGTACAATACATACGTAATCTACCAAACACAAATACACGGGGCATAATAAACAAATAATGCAAATAATATAAGAGATTTCACATTTAATTCATTATACAAAGAAGAGCTCTGCTATATATGCCCCATTATATAAGTCTCACTCATAGGCCCCATGAGGTGTCAAATTTCTATTGGATGTCTATTTATCCTTTATAAAAGGGCAAAAAATCAAAGTACATGATTACCCCTATTTCTAACCGTTTTTTCTAATACATATCCACCATTTAAAAAAACTATTCCGGCCAACCTACTCATCATCGTCGAACGGCGTCACCACCTTTGGATTCATTTCGTCGCTTTCTATCGTATGAAAGGTTGTTCGACTACCTTTTTGGTCCTCCTCCTGATTTTTCATTTTTCAACCTTCATATCCACTTTTTGATGAATGTAATTAACTTTTGATAAAACATTAAAATCATTTAAAAACATCAATTACATTTCGTGCATATAACTTAGTTTCAAAATATATTGTACAAATAGTTCAGTTAACTTAATTTTATTATTTAAAGCATGTAAACATTTGTTATATTTCAAATATATAACTGACTTACAAAATATATTACATAAATGTTTATATTAGTTTGAAAATGTAATACAACATATGTTAATATAACATCAAAACTCTATCAAATCTTTCAAAAAACATATTTAACATCAAACACTAGATTCAAAGAAAAAATTATAACCAAAAGTCATATCAAAGACTACCATATTTAATATGAAACACCAAATTCAAGAAAAAATTGTAATAAATGTAAAAAAAAAAAAAAGATCATACATGAATCAACAGACTTTGAAAACAATAGCCAAATAGATCAATTGCACAAAAAAAACTAGTTACATTTGTGAATATAACTAACTTTTACAATGTATTCATATAACAAAAGAGTTACATTTATAAATGTAACTATTTATAAAAAGTGTATAAATCTACAAATTAATTTGGAATGTAATTATTTTTAGAAAATTAATGCATATAAGTCCAATAAAATTATGAATATATAACTGACTTTAAATATTAACAATAACATTCTAGATTCAAACTTCAACATCAAAACACCAGATCACAAAAACATGTGAAAAAATATCACATAAACTAATGCAATTGGTTTGTCAGATACATTTAAATGTATATGAATTTAAAAAAAAAATGGTGGAAATGGAGGTTAGAGGAGGTGGAGGCTGGAGGAAGGCTTAAAAGGTATTCAAACCACCTCTCATATGATAGAGAATGACGAGAGGAATCCAGAGATGGTGACGTTGGTCACCAGAGATAAACAGGCATACCAGAATGATTTTTTAAAGTAGTAGATGAATTAATAGAATATAAGAGATTATTATGAATAATGTCAGCAATGTCTCGTTATGGGACTTACATGTGACATGTGAATCATTTTCCTACAAAGAATATGCGTAAATGCGGAGAGGACCGGCGATGAAGAGACAAGAATGAGTTGGATCGACTGTGACCACATAGGCTGAAAGGCCTCTCCTCAATCTCTGATTATATATATTATTCAACCATGCTATTTTACCTTGGCTCTCTAACTACAGTACTATAAATATGACTACATATGCACATCTCATCATCACCACTGAGTCCTCTCTCTCTCTCTCTCTCTCTCACTTCCTAAATGGCTTCCAAGTCTTTCATTGTGTTGGGTCTCCTTTTGGCTGGTCTTTTTGCGGTGTCAGCTGCCAGGGAACTGTTTGACCAGCCCAAACAAGAATCCATCTGTGAGTTTTCGTAAGCTCAAATATATATTTATTTGAGTGGTGTATGTATGTATGTGCATCTCAATGAAGTATCTTTTAATGAAATTGTGTGTTTGTGTGCACAGTGATCAGCATGCCAGTCAGAGAATTTGAGGTAGGTGGTTAACCACATGTAGTAATGCAATTGGCACGACCTGATCATCTAGGCTGCAAAATATGCTGCATTATAGCAACTGACTACTGCTACTGCTGCGGACCCTGCTTCAATTCAGGACTCATAACCAGTCCCCCACCACCCTCTCTCGAGATCTTCTATATATAATATATAGATATAACGCCTGTATCCGCATCTCATCAGTCTCATATATTTTGTGAATATATGTCTCTGTCAGCGTCTGAATAAATGCCTCGTGGAGGTGGTGCCCTGTAATGAATGTGTGTGACGTTTTATGTTCTATTGGTTGAGTCGACATCAACCTACTTATGCATGTCCTTAGAGCATCTCTAATGGACATGTTAACTCATTGGTTAGTATCATATTTTTATAAAAGATGTAAAAATGGTGCTCCAATGGAAGTGTTAAGGGTATGTTAAATGTGGGTCCCACATGTCATATGTTAGTTTTCATGTTAATTTTAGCTAGTGCTTTAGCGAACCAAATGTGGGTCCCACAATTCAAAATATTTTAAAAAATATTATTTTGGGTGGGTGGAGAGCTTTGAGTGGGTGGAGAGATGGACTCACTATTGTTTTAACTAGTTATTTAGCTAGTCCATTGGAGCAACAACCATCAACTAAATGAGAATATAGTAAATGAGGGTCTAGTTGATGGATAAAGTGCTGACATGTCACTTTAACATCTTAGTTAGTTAACATGTTCATTGGAGATGCTCTTATATTTTACCTTTCATATTTATGAATATCATCTTTTGTTGGGTTTAACGAGGATTACGTGTGCAAATGAATGTTTCTCCTTCTTCTTTTTTCTCTTTAAATTTTTTTTACATATTCTCATTATTTGCAGCACTGTTACACTAAACTAGTTTTTTTCATGGCTTTAAATGCAGTTACATATTTTTTATCTTTAAAACTCACACAAATTCAATTATTATCCCAGTGTTGAATTTCGATCCATACTTACAAAATATTCATAAATTATTCATCATATAGTTATGTAGACATCGCAATATATAACAATTATAAAGACATTCTTTAGTCACTCTTATCATACTTTTATAT
Organism: Acorus calamus; assembly: GCA_030737845.1. Taxonomy (NCBI): domain Eukaryota; kingdom Viridiplantae; phylum Streptophyta; class Magnoliopsida; order Acorales; family Acoraceae; genus Acorus; species Acorus calamus. Next base: position 3,035,890 of record CM060872.1, on the reverse strand, counting down.
TTTTATATTTTCTGCCTACACATTTTTTTGGAGGGTTAGAAAAATTAGAGATAATTTAGTCTATTTATACTATAAGTTAGAGTAAGTTGGGTCAAAGTTATATTCCGTTGATGGAAGGAAAGAGATGTATATGGATTTTTTTAATAGTTTTTAAAGACTTTTGTGCATGCTCCAATTTAAATAGGACTTATATGAGATTATCCATATTTATAGGGATGTAAATGTTATTAACCTTAAAAAAATGTTAATCAACATATCGGATTTGATTAGTGCTAACCTTGGTCAAATCTTCTTTTTTTCATATTTTATAATTCTTTTTTCATATTTATTTATCGTCAGCTAATCAACAAAAAATTCACAATTGCTTTTTTTTTTTCTACTGAAAATGCATTAAAATATTCTCCTATGCTTCAAAAAAAGAGTGCACTTTATTGGTTAGACATATGCTTAAAGAAAAATTCAAAACATGTGATGTGGGGTTGGAAACAAAACTCAACGTCATATTTTCCATGGAAAAAGATACGCAAAGCCCCCATTGCAGCCCTAATAGCAGTTTGTCCCATTTTTCTTTTCTTACAAAATTATACATTCACCATTTGAAGTTTATGCTATTATATAAAATGAAATATATGTTGAGATACATTAGTATATTTTTTTATAATGAAAAAATGAAAAAAAAAGATAACAATATGTACTATAATAGTGCATGATACACTCCGTTATCATAATACGTGGAAATGTAAACATGTGAAAACCGTACGCACTTGCTGAACCTGATTATTTTCAAGTCTATTATTTGATTTTTTATTAAAAGATATATATTTAATTCATTTGAGTTTATATATATAATAATTTATTTTTAAAAATTTATGGGTCTGGCCCGGACTTCTAAATGAGGACTGAGCCCTGCCCGTCTTCTGAGTGGGTCAGGTTTAGGCCCTATTGGCCCGGACATACTCAGTGCAGATGACTGATTTTACAAGAAGTGAAAACAACAGCATGGGCCCCTGGCCCATAACTGACTTTTTTTTTCTTCTCTGGGAGAGCCCACGATTCGATCCCACGTCCATTAGAGGACATGTGTGGTGTCCATCCACTGCACGAAGGCAGTAAGGGACAGGTATGGTGGATTTTGTTAACATTCTAGATTAAAAGAAAACCTTGAATATCCAAATATAATTTCAATGGCCATTATAATCCTACTGTAATACATACATAATTAAAAAATGTTTTGTAATAAATATTTAATTATAATATTTTATCTATTGTTATCTAGAAAGATGTTAGCTCTATTTTGGATATTATCGTTATGTATCGTTATGCACTTATGCTATCAGCGTTGATATATTTTACCACTGTATAACCTGCAACTTGTTTATGTTTATGATACTATTTATTCTGAGTTTAATTATATATCTGGTTATTTTTATTTTATTTTATTTATTTATTATTAAATATTTTATTGTGTTGGTTCTAGTTCATCTTTTGTAATTATGATATAAATAAAGAGTACATTTTTTCCCAATATATATACCATTTTCCGCTAATAAGGTTATTTTTGGTATATAAACAAATACATTTTTTTATACGATAAACCAAACACTAAAAAATGAATTTTGATAGGAGTAACAATCTAGCTGGAAATTTTGAATTTCTGATAAAATGATTATTAATTGACATAATGAACCCCGTTAAAAATCCATTTTAAATAATGTTGTATATCAGTGAGGATCAACTCTCGCTGGGGTAGAAAAAGGTAGTATTTATCTCCTTGGGGCTCTATAATGGGCTTCTACCCTGTTTAGAACCCATGTAGCCAATCTAGTAGTTGTATTGTACTGTGGGACTTTGTAGCCCTTTAATGGATTTTCTAAATATAAAAAAAATTACAAAAAGTGCAAACTGGTTCATAAGTTCTCTTTTTGAAGAATTTGTGGGCATATTTATTTCAATCAACAAAATCAAAACATTTGATGTTCGAATGTGATTACATGGGATGAGAGAGATAAGGGAAAAAAAATCAAATATGTGTTTTGAGACAAATAATAATATAATTTTTTTTTGAGTTAACGGTAGACAATTTCTATCTTAATTTATTATTCAAAACTTCAAGATATATATGATTTATTCTTGGGTATACAGTTATTCTGGCATAAGTGAATATAAATAAAGATAAACTGATTTTGTATTTGGTTGTGTTTTAAATTATTCTCGTTGGTAAACGTAAGAATATTTTTTTATTGTTTGGGTAAAATGTGAATAAAATATTGATAATGATTTATAAAAAATAAAAAAATAATGATAGTTGATTTGACATGTCATTTATTGGAGATAGTGACAATTAATTTGACAATGCGCCCACGTATTCTTTAGGTGGAATAACCTGTTATAATTTGATTCTATCTTCAGATCAAAATGGCTATTCAGGTTATGTCAGCTTATTGAAGAACTTCTTATACAGGGATATTCTAGCTTTCAAAATAGGTTAAAACACTTATTCTAGTCAATACTACTTTATTATTGGATTTATTCCCAAAATAAACGGGGCAAGAGTCTTAAATACAAGGGGCAAAGAGACATAAAAAAAGAAGAAAATATTAAATACTAGGGTTTTTTTTATTTTTAAGTCCCCATAAACTATAAGATTTATTGATCGATCCCTTACTTCTTCATATTTTTGTTTTAGTCCCCAAATTTAAAAAATATATTTCTTTTTAGTCTCTTCCAATGACTAAAAAGAAAACCAAATAATTTTGGACTAGGTCCTACCAAGGATTAAAAAAGAACATATTCTTTAAATCTGGGGACTAAAACTAAAATATGAAGAAGTGAGTGAACGATCACTAAATCCGTTTATGAGAACTTAAAAATAAAAAACCTAAATACTAATATAAATATTAAATACACAGCTTGCCCTATATCTGGGACGTGCAAAAAATCAAAAGTCAAAAACGGCCCCCCACGAATTGAAGATCAATTGTCCCACAAATATATTTTAAAAATGACGTTTTGTCATAGTCAAAGTGGACGGTCGACACGGTGGCCCAACTTGTCTAAAAAATAATGTGAGGGATGTACGTGGTCTGCTTTCGGTTTTTGAGGGAAATATTAATTCGCAATTTCATTTTCAACCTCATGACTTTTTCGTTCTCATCAAGAATTATTTTTCACGTGCTTAAAATGTCTAATGAAAACACTTAAGTTTAGCTAGACATGTTACACTTCTAAATCGGTTACATGTATATTTTTTTGGTTCTTCATTCTCATCTTTTTTTTTGTTTATCTTGCTTGGATTTTAAAATTATCATTTATATTACTGTGCACTCTATTGTTAAGCAAGTGTCTTTTAAGTTATTTATACACTGATTTATAAATTGTTACGTATATGTATGTACACTGTTAACTAGATGCCATATTGAGGATTAAAAAACATATAGATGAAATTTGGATTGGAAGTTATGCGTGTGTATTTTCATAAGTTAATTTAAGGGATCAAAAGCATAAGTGGTAAAAAAAAAAAATTCTTGGAATTAATTTTCCTTTTTCAGAATTTATACATTATGGACGGAGTATTTAATTTTATAAATTTATGAAATATTATACTCTGATGATAATATATATGTTTTTGCGTAAAAATATAAAAAAAATCACATGTGTATTATCCTGGTAAACATATGCCTCCGTTATATAAAATTGGATTGCATGGACATTCTATATATGTTTTTTTTAATTTTTATTTATGTGTAGGATACAGTGTCATTTTGTTATTTTCCCTAACATTAATGCCATTCAGAATGAGTAAGATGGGACTGGGGATCTGTGGCGACCCAAATCTCTAACTTATGAGTAAACAGTTATTTTACACTTGTACACTCTAGTGTGGAGGTGACTTTTAACTACAATTTTTAAAAAAACCTGAAATTGCCTAAGGCCCCACTTAAGGGAGTCGCTCAAGAAATGTACGTTCGATGAAAAAAAATAGATGATACTTTTCCTAATGAATTAGTTTCTCCCAATACACTTTCTCTCCCAGTTTCAAGATCTCTCTCCAGTGTCTCTATGTCCATGTAATTTTCGCCCCTTCCAATTAGTTAAATGAAATTATGCTCAAACCCTCTAGGCATTTTTTAGATTTTTATATTTTTTCATTTCATTACAATTTATTTTTTTGATTGCTTTTAGGCTTTTAAATTATTATAAAATCTCATGTATCTAATTTGTAATATTTGTAATTTTTTTATAAAATGATATATAAGATTTAAACAAGTGAGATTATTTGTGATTATACATGGATCCTCACTTTAAAAATTCACCTAGAGCCCAATAAAAAAAATCAATTATTAGGGCCGACCTTGAATAAGCCATATTTTCACTTCAATTCTAGTCTTTTCATTTTTTTTTTCATAAAAAAAGACATGGCCAGGGACGGAGACAGGGGGGGCGGGCTGGGGCCCGGGCCCCCCAAGCAAACCAAAATAAAATTTTGTGTGGGCCCTCCCACATGGGCCCTTAAAAAAACTAAAAAAAAAAAAACAAAAAAACCTATTAAATTTTATCACCCAACACCGTATGCAACATCAAACCGTCCTCTCCTCGCGCCGCAACGCGTCACCGCGTCAGTCTCTCTTTCTCAATCTTTTTTTTTTAATTTTTTTGTTTATTTTTATTTATTTATATACTGTACATACTTATATAATCGATTCTTTAGTTATTTATTTATTTATTCTTTGTTTTGTTTAATTTTTGTTTATTATCACATGATTCGTTTAATTTGAAATTGAATATCTTCATTGTGTTACTTATTATATTGAATTTTTTTTTGCATGTTATATGTAAAATTATTTTCTTTTAAAAAATATATAAATTTTATTTGAAAATTTTTATAATTGTTTAATTCGTTTTGATGTTTGGGACAAGAGAGAGTCGAAGAGAGGAAGATAATCTAACAATGAAAAATTTAAAACAAATGGGATTCAATTGTTTTTAGATCTATTTAGAAGTTAGAACAAATTATGTAACCCTTTGAAAGGAGATGATGCTTTTAGATCAAAAAAAAATTAATAGTAAATTTATTTAGGAATTCTGTTAGCTGATGAATTGATTATTGGTTAATGAAGGAATTTTGTGGTGATGATATATGTTTGTTTCTTTTTAGGTAGTGATAGTGCATTCCATGAAATACTTTTTTTTTTGTGATGGTACATTACTTACCAATACACAAAAGTCCCTCTAACGATATATAATTTTAATTTCAATTAATATTTTCTATTTGAATTAATATGTGCTCCATATCATTTTTTATTTAATTAATATTTGCAATTGAATTGTAGGTCAAATCATGAGTAAGATGAAAACGATTGACTCATTTTATGCGGTGAAAAATCGTCGGGTACAATTGAAGTAGAAGATATGTATTTTATTTTTGTGGGTATTAAATGAAAAACATCGATTAAAAATGCATTTATGCATTGATTTTATCAATCGCTTAACTTTTGACACATTTTTGTCTTAAATTATCATATCATATTTTTATATTTTAAGTTTTTTTCTCTTAGTTTAATTCTCTTATATGTGGTCCCCCCTTATTTTAATTCCTGGCTCCGTCCCTGGACATGGCCATGTATTGAAGACCAACATGTGAAAAACAATAGTGCCGATATATTCAGTTCGTTTGCAATCTCATACACTATGATAACGTAATTTTTATTATGCTATCATAGTGTGTGAGATTCTATCATATGATACAACACAAAAAAAATTTATCATTTTTTCAACTTGAAAAAAAATATACTAATATATTTCAGTATATACTTCATTTCTTGTATAACAATATCTACTCTAATGAAAAGTATGATTTTAGAAGAAAAAAAAGGTGTAAACTGCAATTTGAGCCTCACAATGGGATGCACATGTCATTTTTCAAAAAAATAAATAGGAAAAAGATACACACAACCCTAATTGTTGTCCGTTTTGCAGTCCATGATTTTTAAAAAATCATGCATTCATCTTTTAAAGTGCATATACTAAGATAAATTAGTGTATTTTTTTTCATAATAAAAAAAAAGTTATATACTACGTTGAGACACATGCTATAATAATTTAGTATATACTATGAAAAAAGGATTGCGTGTATCAGCGCCCAAATAAATAATATAAACAAGTTTGAAAGGCCGCTCGGCCCACTCTACGCGAAGTGGGCTTACAAAAACAATCACGATGAACACTTCCATTTCACTTCACTCCCCACCCCGCCCAAAAAAATAAAAAAACTTTCCAAGTTTGTGTGGGGGCGTTATGGGCTATATCTTTTTCCTTTTAAAAAAACAAAGTGGGGGCAGCTGTCCCCACTCGACCCAACGTAGTTCGGCCCCTGGATATTGAGATTGTCAATATGGCAAGTTGTCTATGGGAATATATGGAGAATAGGCAATTTGATGACTACATAAAGTTATTCCAAAAACAAATCCAAAAGGGGTCCGTATGAAGTGATAAGATTGAGCTGTAGCTCACATGAATCACATGCTGTACACTACGGGCTTGTTTGAATATGAGTATTGGGTGGCTGGATTGTGATTCTCAATCCCAATCCAGATTAATAAGTTGTTTGGATAAGTTTAAATGAGGGATTGTGATTGGAAGAGAGGGATTCAGAATCCCTAGGGGATTGAGAATCTCACTGAAGAGGTGGTATTCCCTCAATCCTTATTTAGGTGGACTGAAAAAAAGACTTTTTTACCCAGGCTTTACATCTTTTTTTAATCATAACTGACTCCCCCTAAATCTTAACTGCCAAATATTAAAAAAAATATTTTGTTATGATTAAATGTGCTATCTGAATATTTTTCTCTAATTTTTTACCATTACCTATTAATAATTTATTTTATTTTACTTGTGTTGCCAACATATTGGTTGTTGATGTTATGACATTGAAGAAAAATGTATTTTAAAAAAAATAAGAATTTCGATGCTATAACATTTTTAAAAAATGAATCTTTGTTACAATTTTATTAAATAAAGGATAATTTTAGAAGATGTGTGTGTGTGTGTTAAATAATGTAAAATTGAATATGAGTTATGTTAGATTTTGTAGAAATGATATTTTTTAAAAATATATATGTTTTATATTGTAATTCAGACATTACCAAACACATGATTGAGATTTGAGAATTTCAATCTTTTTTTCTGAATCATGTTCTATATCAAACAAGTTAATAGGATTCTCAATCTCAATCCACCTGGATTTCCAAACAGACCTTACATCTCTGTACTCTTCCGCCATAAATTACGAGAACCACATACTATCCCCCAACCCCAAAACCACACTATAAATAGGGCTACATTTTGCACTACCCCTACTCATCCTCCACTCACATATCTTCTCGATCCCTAAAAGTGTTAATTAAGAATGGCTTCCAAGTCTTTCATTGTGTTAGGTCTCCTTTTGGCTGCTCTTCTGGTGGTGTCCGCCGGGGAGATGACTGAGCAACCCAAAGAAGAGCCAACAAGTGAGTGCTTGTATAGTAGTTACACAAATGTTCCTTTTTCATTGATTGAGTTCTACTCGATTCCATTTTTTTATTTATTGGAATTCTAAGGTCAAGAGATTAAATCCTAAGCACACTAATTAATACCCTCCACATGTAACTTATGTATACAAACTGAACAAAAATTATGGATAAACGAGACTTGGACGTAGAATTATGGATCCAAACATACTACATGAACTTATTATTTTCAAATAAGTGATATTAAATGTGTGTTTGTGTACAAATTTGAAAGAAAATGAGGGAATTTAGGTGAACGGGAAAGTAGTGGAAAGTAAAATGTTTTTTCTTTGATCAACTTTTATGGTGTTTATGCATATAGTGAATAAAATTTTCATCACTTTTCATCTATGGAAAAATAAAAAAAATTTCTCACGTTTTCTAATAAAACAAATAAGAAAGAGAAAGCGATGAATTTTTTTTTTATTTTCCTTGTTTAACACAAATAATAACTTTTTGAATGGTCAAAGGAATTTTTTTATTGATCTTCACTTTCTTTCACTTTCCATCATGCACAAACACATTCCAAAACATTACCCCGTATTAATATGGATTAATTTAGTTCTCTCTCTCTCTCTCTTTGATAGATTCTATTTTAATTTCTTCGTCTGTATGTGTAAGCAGATACCACTCCTGTGGAGGAATCTCAGGAAGTTGGAACTGACTTATTCGGAGGTGGATACGGAGGAGGCCACGGCAGTCCCTGCCATCGCCGTTGCTGCGTCCGCCGTTGCCATTGCTGCACCAAGGCTGAGTACGAGGCCCAGACTCAGAACTGAGAACTATATGCTCTATCAGGGTTTACTAGTCCTCAGAGTGGAGGACTTCCACCCTCTCTAATAAATAAACGCCTCACTGAAGGCTCTGTAGTGGAAACCGTACTCGTCTGCGTGCTTTTTAATTTTATGTGTGTGCATGTGTTTTAATTTTATGTTCCCAACGTGGTGGGTTGATGATCCGATGTCAACCGGTGTTGTAATCTCCACTATTTCATGTTCATAAATAAAAACGTACTATATATCTCGTGCAGTGTTTGCATTCTGCTCATTAATGAACATTTTTTTCTTTTTGTATTTTTGGTTTTCTTTTATGCTGGGTAGTGCTTAAGTCAGCATTTGATTATGCGACTGTAACCAAACAGTTTTACAATCACAGCTTCCTGCAGACAGATTTCAAACAAATAATGTCCAAAAATTTCTATTGAAAAAAGCTAGGAGGAGACACTTCGTGTAAAATCAATTTTAAATATAGCATTTACAGAAAATTAGTTTTGCAATCTCCCAACCAAGCTCTACCTTAATTGGGCATAGGAAACTGAGATATGAACATGCCTAATCAACTAATAATTAATTATTCAGTTGTTTACGATGGATGAAATAGTTGTCTGAGCTAGAAAATATATAAAATGATTTGATTATATTCAGTGGCGGAGCCAGGAATTCACTCCAGGGGAACGACTTTCAACTATAATATTTAAATTTTTTCTAAAAATCTGAAATTGCCTAAGACCCCCACCTAGGAGAGACTCCCAAGTCCCAAGAAATGTATGTTTGATGGAAAAAAATAGATGATACTTTTCCTAATGAATTAGTTTCTCCAAACACACTTCCTCTCTCAAAATCAAACCTAAAATTTCTCCCTTCCAAAATATATCTAATCATAATAACAAATCACCCTTTCTCTATGTATTTCAGTTTTAATATCTCTCTCCAATGTCTCTAGTTCCATGTAATTCTCTCCCCCCTTCTAGTTAGTTAAATGAAATTATGCTCAAACCCTCTAGGCATTTTTTCGATTTTTATATTTTTTCATTCCATTAAAATTTAATTTTTTTTATTGCTTTTAGGCTTTTAAATTATTATAAAATATCATGTATCTGATTTGTAATATTTGTAGTTTTACATAAAATGATGTATAAGATTTAAACAAGTGAGATTTTTGTGATTATACGTGGATCCCCACTTTAAAATTTTACCTAGAGCCTAGTAAAAAAAATCAATTATCAAGGCCGGCCTTGAATAAGCCATACTTTCACTCCAATTCTAGTCTTTTCATTTTTTTTTCATTAAAAAAGAGACATGGTCATGTACTAAAGACCCACATGTGAAAAATACACTTAGTCTGTTTTGCAATTTCATAAACTATGATAACGTAATATACACTATGCTGTCATAGTGTGTGGGGTTCTATCATAACGCAAATTTTTTTAACTTGAAAAAAAAAATACTAATATATTTCAATATATATTTCATTTAATGTATAACAATATCTACTCCAATGGAAGAATATGATTTTAGAAGAAAAAAAGGTGTAAAATGCAATATGAGCTACACAATGGGCTGCACATATCATTTTCCAAAAAAATAAATAATATAAATAAGTTTGAGAGGCTACTTGGCCCACTCCAGGTGAAGTGGGCTTACAAAAACAATTACCCTCAACACTTCCATTTCACTTCACTCCCCACCTGATGCAGACATCATAGCTACATATTATATGGACGGTCAAGATCAAATGAAACAGAAGAAGAGAAAACATTTTGGGAGTACCGTGACTTCAAATAGCCATAACTTTTGAACCGTAGGTCAGAATCGCTATTATAATATGTTCACGCGTTCATATCGACAACCCTACAGGAGAAGTGGCAATGCTACTATGCTAATTTTCGGAGCGTTCTGAGATCGTCTTGGTGGTCAAATTGACGGTTCAAAGTTATTTTTACTTTTGTTAGGTAGTTTTGAGTTTGTTAGGATTTTATGCATTTATTAGGATTTACTATATTGATATTTGAATTTTAAATATTAGTTGGAATTCGAATTTGAATATTAGTTAGGATTAAATGAAGATGTATTAGTTATCTTTACAGATTTAGTTAAGATCATGGTTAGTTTAGATTGGGTTAGTTAGTTGAGATCCTAATTTGTTAAAGATTCTCTTCTATAAATAGTCATGTAATCCAATTGATTATTCATATAGTATTGATTAATTGAAGTTTATTTATTATCTCTACAATATTGGTATTTTATCAGAAATCAAACAGATCTTTGAAGCCTAACATCCATGGCATCCTTCTATTGAAGAATCAACAGCGTTGTTGGAGCCTATAGACCTCGCATCCCTAAAGATTGATCGGATCAGTAGAAAAGCATGACCTCACGCTTCATCACCACCCCACCAAAAAAACAAACAACAAGCCTTGAAAAACTTTTCACGTTTGTGTGGGGCCGACGGGCTATATAATAAATGTTGTTTAGAAAACTGATGCCCCCACTCGCCCCAACGTAGCTCCGCCCTTGACTGCTTCAGCTGAGTGATCGAGGACACCCCTTCCCTCAGAAGGGCCTTAGGTTTTGTGTCTTGATGGCCACCCAAAAATATAGAAAAAGTCATGTGGGCTTGTCATATGTGATGTAGCCCATGGTTAGTTTGTGGGTTCATACTGACTCCTAGTTTATACTAGTACATTAAGATTAGAACTTTGTATGACCTCTTGGGCCTTTGTACCACAAAATATACATATAACTGTAAATTAAGTCTAATAACAAATTTTAGATTAATTAGTTATTAATTAATTCAAACTAATAAAATATTTAATCTGATCATGGAAATTAAAATTAATGTATCATACGTAGGGTCACACATATGCATGTTCAACCACACAGAGAGTACTCAATTCTAAGATTGAGAGGGAGAGATATTTGTAGGTCCATTATATAGGAAAAATAAATCATAAATTCTCTACTCCTCCCAGTTTTTTAGGCTGAAACACTTGTATCCTATTCTCTTGTAATTGTATTTTGTTTTTTTGCTTTGGTTTACTCTATTTTGTATCGCGGCTACACAATATTTAAACATACACTACTGCTGGGTCATGAAGATTTCAGCCAGGTGAGAACACAAATATTCTATGGACTTCCTTTGTCGTCGTGGAAAATAAAACGTGCATAAATGCCAACCACTGGTGATGAAAAGATAAGATCGTAAGTGATGGAGAGATGAGAGTGATGCAGTACATGATTTTTTTTAAAAGAAAAATGAAGTAGATTGCAAATGGGGCTGCAGAAGGGGGCTGCACATATCAATTTTCTTTTAGCATGAATTTCAGTCTTATATGTGTCGATAGAAAATCACCAGAGCATATATTCACAATAACGAGATATATGTTTTGATAGAAATTTTACATATTTTCTATAAATGTTAATGTAATTTATCATAGTATATGCTTCATTTTTTTATAAAAACATATATCTCATTAAATGAAGTATATATTATTTAAAAAAAATTTAAAACACGTGAAAACTGGAATTATGATTGAAAAAAATCTGTACGAAATATTATCCCAATATATATAACAAATAATAAAAAAAATTTAAAAAAAATCTGGGCCGGCCGGCCGAGCCAACCTTTAGGCCCGCCCCTTGATTATATGTATATCACGATGAAGCATTTTTGTGTTGTTTGCACCTTGCAGTGATCACCACCCTGCCTGTTAAGAAATTTGAGCGCGGAGTTGGACCACATGTCATGCAATTCCAATTCGACATACCTGAAGGCTGCACGAAATATTGCTGCCTTGTAGCAACAGACTACTGCTGGTGCTGCAAACATCACTAGCACTGGTCCAGATGCAGGACTGTGAAACGCCTCTGGCCACCACCCTCTATATCTCTCTCTCTCTATATATATATATGTGGCTTCATTCGGGATCGGGTTAGATCCAACAGGTGTTGGACAATTTGATTGTCTAACGCGTTCCTAACTGTTCGATTTTTATACATAAATTAATTGAATCATAAATAAGAAAGTTTTGAATTTAATTGATTTCTAAATTTATATTTGAAATCTTACAAAATATTTCAATTACAATAATATAAGCAGATCAGGCGGTTAGAAACGCGTTGGACAATCAAATTGTCCAACACTTGTTGGACCTAACCCAATCCCCATAGCATCTCATCAGTCCCCCCCCCCCCCCCAATGGAACTGTCTAAATAAAAGCCTCGCTGGAGGCTCTACAATGAATGTGTGTTTTATGTTTCTGTTTATTGTGTATGTAGCTAGACAAGCGTCAATTTAGCTATATATGCATGTGTACTCATATATTGTATGTCAAATAATTACTTTTAGCACGTTTGCACTAAATGTTACAGGGTTATTTTTGTCATGGGGCCATTCCACAAAAACAGATTTTAAGAGGGAAATATATGAAAAAAAAATTAAAATTATGTATATATTTTATATATCAATGATATATATTTTAATAAAAAATATATAAAAAATTTATAATAAAAAAAAGTTCTACGTGATAATGTGTTAAATAAATTAACAAAATTAAGAGAGTGAAATATTTTAATAAGGTTAAGAGGTATGAAATATGTTATGAATCTAATTACATAAGGTAGGCTAGTCTTTTGTGTTTTTAAAATTTTGAAATGAGATTTTTTTTTGTATAATTTTAAAAAATGATTGATGTGAATATTTCTAACTTTTAAAGACTTTTTTAATCATTTTTTTAATTAAATACCGTTAATTTTGAAGGTAAAACATGTTTAAAAATAATCTGATAGTGAAAAATCGTCAGTATATTAATTATTCCTAAATAAAAACCCATAGTGCTGGCAAAATTGTTGTTCAGGATTTTCAATATGATAATATTAAAAAGATAACATAATGATGTGATTTGAAGATTTACAATCGATACATGTTCCGTGATGTGTTATCACTCTCTCTCTCTCTCTATGTTAAGATCATAATGAACTTTTTTTTGTGGACTAATGAAGATGCATCTCACAAATCACACAAAATATTCCAAAGTCAAATATAATATACACAATTTTTTATTGAAAAAAAATACACACAAGCCCAAGATTTTGAAGTGAATGCTATTATATGAAATGAAGTATATATTAAGATACATTGGTGTATATTTTTTTCATAATGAAAAAGTATATAAAAAAAATTGGGTCATATACTACGTTATCTTAGCGTATGGGCTGTAAAATGGGTTGTAAAAAGAACTGCGTGTATCAACGCCCTTTTTCATTATATATGGATATTGGAAAAAAAATATGCACAGCCCCATTTGCAGTCCGTTTTACAGCCCATGATTTTTTTAAAAATCATACACTCATCTTTTGAAATGCATGTTTTTATATGAAATGAAGTATATATTAAGATACATTAGCGTATTTTTTTTCATAATGAAAAAATAATAAATAAAAATTGAGTCATATTCTATGTTAGGATTCATATGCTAAGATAACGTAGTATATACTAAATTATCTTAACGTGTGAGATTGAAAAACAGGCTGCAAAACGGGCTGCGTGTATCAGCGGCCCATAGATATTTTCTCATGTCACATGCAGGGGGCGGCCCATGGATTGGCCAGGCCGGGCTGTAGCCTATTCATAAACTACTTGAAATGGAGATGGACTTTAATAGAGTTTGCATCTGTTGGGGTCAAAAGAATGATGATCATTTTTCACAAGGTCGTCTATGGTTCTATGCATGTGTATATATAATATGCAATGGCGGTTTGATTTTAATAAAACAAATGATATACGAAGGTCGGTTAGAAGATTTAATTGGCTGAAATAGTAGCTGATCATACTTCCTCTTCAAGTATGCATGAGGCTGTCAACATTTATCTAACAAATATTGACTCGATTGATATGCAGATTGCCAAAAACAAGTTGTCTATGGGAATACGTGGAGAGTAGTCAATTTAATGACCATATAAATGTTATGCCAAAAACAAATCCAAAAGGGGCCATATGAAGCGATAAGATTGAACTATATCTCACTGGTACCACATGCTGAACACGTACATCTCTGTGCTCATCCGCCATAAATTACGAGAACCATATACTATCTCCCAACCCCCAAAACCACATTTTAAATAGGGGTACATTTTCCACCACCTTTACTCATCCTCCATCATATATCTTCGATCTCGATCCCTAAAACTGTTAATTAAGAATGGCTTCCAAGTCTTTCATTGTGTTAGGTCTCCTTTTGGCTGCTCTTCTGGTGGTGTCTGCCAGGGAGATGACTGAGCAACCCAAAGAAGAGCCAGCAAGTGAGTGCTTGTATAGTAGTTAAACAAATGTTCCTTTTCCATTGATTGAGTTCTACTCAATTCCAGTTATTTTTATTGGGATTCTAACCCAACCTATGAGGTCAAGAGAATAAATCCTAAGTACACTGATTAATACCTTCCACATGTAACTCATGTATAGAAACTGAACAAAATTATGGATAAACGAGACTTGGACGTAGAATTATGGATCCAAACATACTACGTGAACTTATTATTTCCAAATAAATGATACTAAAACACTACCCATATATTAATATCGATTAATTTAATTCTCTCTCTTTCTTTCTCTCTCATGGTTGGATTCTATTTTAATTTCTTCGTCTGCATGTGTAAGCAGAGACCACTCCTATGGAGGAATCCCAGGAAGTTGGAACTGATTCATACGGAGGTGGATACTGCCGTTACCGTTGCTGCGGCTACCATGGCTGCCATTGCTGCACCAAGGCTGAGTACGAGGCCAAGGCCCAGACTCAGAACTGAGAACTATATGCTCTATCAGGGTTTACTAGTCCTCAGAGTGGAGGACTCCCTCCCTCTCTAATAAATAAACTTCTCACTGAAGGCTCTGTAGTGGAAACCGTACTCGTCTGCATGTTTTTTAATTTTATGTGTGTGCATGTGTTTTAATTTTATGTTCCCAACGTGGTGGGTTGATGATCCGACGTCAACCGGTGTTGTAATCTCCACTAGTTCATGATCCGACGTCAACCGGTGTTGCATTCTGCTAATTAATGAACGTTTTTTTTTCTTTTTTTTGTTTTCTTTTATGTTGGGAGTCTTGAGTCTATTTTGTTTTAAGATTGGACAACTTTTACATTTTTAAGAAACTGGTTTTACAATCATATTATGGAACTAAACAGTTTTACAATGACAACTTTATGCAGACAGATTTTAAACGAATAAAATCAAAATGCTGTTATTGAAAAGAGTTAGGGGGAGGTAGCTTTCTGCAAGACTCGGTGTTAAACCCAATATTTACAAAAAAAATCAATTTTACAATATGTGACCCACCACCTTAATTGGGCGCCAGAAACTGAGATATGAACATGCCTGATCGACTAATTAATTATTGAGTTGTTTACGATAGATGAAATAGTTGTCTGAGTTAGAAAATAAGATGATTTGATTATATTAAGCAACAGTACTACTGATAAAGAAAAACGTGAATTTATTATTATGTATACCAAAGAAGAGCTCATAATATATAAATAGTAGAATAAAAAATTTTAGTGATAAAAGAGAAAAAAAAACTTTTATGTATTTGATCTTGGATGACTAATATTTTTTAAACCTAAAAAACAATAAGCAAATACTTTCAAAAAATAAATTAAAATAATGAAAAAAAAACTCTATTCGCAGATATTAATTGAATTTTTTTTTATTTTATTTTATTTTGTTGTTGTTGTGACTTGTGAGGGTGACAGTCCACTTGAAACCGAAGATCAAGAAGTTGGCATGAATTTTTTATTTTTATTATATTTTTTATAAGGATATATAGCAGATTAATTAAAAACGTATTATACGTAGGAACATTTGAATCAAGAGTCCTTCATTGTTTTATTAATATTTTATTATATATTTGTTCACAAATATACCTTGAAGTGATTCATATAAAGAGATCCCACATGTAATGTTTTGAAGTTAAATTATAGATTTATTACTTATGAATATTTTCATTTAAACTTTGTTAAAGAGGAAATTCTATATCCTAAAAACTGTTTGATAAAAGAATTATAAGATTCAAGTGATTGGATTGGAGCCTCTCTTCACTTTTTAGATAAAATAGATTTCACATCACACTGTGTATCACAATTGACAACACTACAAGAGAAGTGGGTTACGGTGACGGTTTATAACCATCATAATAAGCCATAAACCGTTTCTAATACATTTGATGATGTTTATGCATACGTTGTTATATGTGGTGTCTTATTATGTATATAATAACATTATGGCATATATATGATGACGGTTAAAAACCGCAACTATACACATCTTATAGTGATGGTTATTAACCGTCACGATAAGTGTATCAAATTTCAAGAACTAAAGGAAATGGCGACGATTGAAAACCGTAGCATTTTATGATATAGCGATAGTTTTAAACCATCGTTGGATATTGAAAATTATTTTTCATACAATATTGATTACATTTCTTTCAAATATATGTTCAACAAAAATAAAATTTATAATAAAATTTGATAATAGTCCAAATATCATATAAAAGATAATATTTAAATATATTTAGAATTACAAACATTAAAAGTCAATAACAAATGTCATCTAATGATCTTAAGATAAATCAGATAAACCAAGAGATGACTAAGTAAACTGAGAAATAAATTCTCACATCTGTAATTGTATCTTCTCTTACATACATCCACTTCACTTGTTGTTGAACCTCTTGCAAATCCGCTGCTCCATTTGTTGTCACATTTGCTCCATCTCCTACTGCATCTGTTTGCTCGATAAACCAAATACCACAACTCACGTCATGAATCATGTAAAAGAGAAAACCCTCCTCTATATTCTCTTCAATATTAGAGTCACAAAACAGAGCAAAAAATATTATACACAGAGAGAAAAATCATGAGAACCTACCATCACATATTCATAAAAAAAAAAGTCCCTGGTCAATTAGTACATAGAGATTCATGAGATAGAAATTTTGGTAATAAATACGTAATTGTGTAAAAAAAATTATGGAAGTAGAAACATATCACATTCCATTAGCATCATAGCAACGCATGCCATATTTTGTTTGCTAGGATTCTATATCTCATCTTCCATTATAGGCTCTTTTTTTTTAAGAAGTTGGATGAACAAAACACGTTGATAGGCTGTTATCTTCACTTGCTTGATTTCTATAATATATATATAACCATTGTTTTCTTGAATCAAGATGTTATAATTGATGGGCTGTATTAGAAAGCTAGCATGTCTTTCTATTATTACATAAAAATTATGCAGATTCCACTGTCTTCAAGAACAGGAGGGGTTTTGCTGAGGATGATACTTTTTTTTTGGCAGATTAAGAAAGGGATGGATTCAAATGCATATGTTCAAACTTATAAAAATACTAAAACAACATGCCTTTATTCCACTACTCTAAAGTCAAATATTTTATTCAATAGCTAATAGAAAGTAAAGCTTTTATTCTTAAAGGATGTCCAAGTTTCACTCTACTTCAGAATTCTTGAGGACTTCCTCTTCAATCAAACATGAGTCAGTGTTAAGGAGTCTTGGGTTCTTTATAATACTCAGGTTATAGATTCCTATAGCGAATTTGAACCTATAACGAATTTGAAGCCATAAAGAATTTGAAGATATGTATGACCACAAAAAAATATGACAATTTCATTTGGCACCCAAAGGTAGCAATTAGTCAGTCACAAGATTATATCCTAGTAACCTCTGGATCAAACTATACATCTAGAAGGTAAACTCAATCTAATATTAAACCTTTTATGAAAGCTTGACATAATACTCCTGCACAGTTATTATGTTGTTTAGTTACCAAACAATCATGTAAGTTTTCTTGGACTAGATGAAGTTGATTTTTTTTTCCTGTGTCAAATAATGTTCTGTAGCTTTTAATGCAAATATAGACAAACAGAGATTAATGGAGCAAAGGAAATTAAGATGCAATGCATGCAATGAAACAAAAAAGAAGTGAAACAAAATAAAACAAGTATTCATTCATTTGCTCATCACCAAAAATCCACTCATTTCTTCCTCAGCTTCTGTAAGGTCAGAAATACACACAAAAAAATCACGTCCACACAAAAATATGACAAGATCAACACTGGTATTAGATTATTTCAGTAATAGAAAAGTACTACTAACCTTCACCAGGTTCTGGATTTAGTGTTGCACATGCACAAAGGATGCTAAAGAGGTTGTCCACTGCAATACACAACAGTCAAGAAAATATATCTTAACAGCAACTCAACTAACTCTACTTTTATCAACATCTAGAATCATCTTCATTGATAACATGCTAATTAAAAAAATTCAACATAAACAGGGGCTTCACTTCACCCATATGTCTTTATAAAACAAACAAGTAGGAAAGGATGAAAACCTTTTTTTATTTATGAAGATCAAATATTTGCTCTCAATTTCTTTCACATGTTCATGCTAGTGTAGAGTGAATTCCTTACATAATGGAGCTCTACATGCATTAGAAACTATTATTGCTCTTTATATAGCAATTAATGTTGAGATGTTACAGATCATACATGCATGAAGGGGTCACATGTTTTGCCACACGATTTATCTAGTGGTATTTACATATACTCAAAGAGTCAATGTTATGAAGATCCAATTATACAAGAGTCAATGTTAAAAGAAAGCCTTGAAAGCAAACTTTGGTAAATGCAATAAAACAATAGCATAAATGTCATTTCATTCAATCTTGACCAAAATTTCTTCAACATCTAATCATTTCATTCAAGAAAGAATCATATAAACCCCCCTCGGGATTTTTTTTTCTCTTATTTACACTGGTTCGGCATAAATTTAATAGAACAAATTAACTATCATTTCTCTTATTTACAGTTGTCCACTGCAATACACACAGTCAAGTCTGAGTAAATCATAACATACATTTCTACACCCTCCAAAAAAAAATACATTTCTACAACTATGGATAGATATAATATTGCACATAGATATGCACGCTATGAAGCTCAAAAATAACTAAATCATCAGAATTATTAATGGAATTGAACAGTCCATGAAAAGATGTCATTCATTGTTCGATTTATAAAAATTAGTCACACAAGCTGTTGGAAAAAATAGATCTATTATCAGACAAAAACTGAAAAATATGAAGACAAGGATTAGAAGAGCCTGGTATGGAGTCACGTGGTGACGCTGTCTTCAGAACAGAATACGCCCCCTCAATCGCACAGGGTTCTCGACGATCTGTTCCCAAGATAAAACCACCCAGCCCTGCTGTTCTCTTCTAGGTGCAAGCAAGAAGAGAAGTCGAACCGGTCGCAGACTTGATCGCCCAAAAGAAAATGTTTTTTGTGGAGGATTTCTGGTGAACACTTTGTTTTTTCGCATTCTTTGAATCTCTGAAAAGGTAGCCTTTTTATAGGCACAGAGAGTCGACTGTTGGAGGTGTAACGTTAGCATCAATTACACGCGTTAATTATGGTAAGCGTTTACGGTTACCATATTAATTTTCAACGTTTAAAATTTAAATTTAAAAGTTGTCAGCCGTTGCGAAAAACATAAAACGTTTCGAGGAATTTTTCCGTTTAACCCATACCCATACCCATACCCGTACCCGTACCCGTACCCGTGCCCGTGCCCGTACCCGAACCCGAACCCGAACCCGAAGTCCGAAGTCCGAAGCCCGAAGTCCGAGGTCCGAGGTCCGAGATACGAGATACGAAATACGAAATACGAAATACGCAAAAGCAAATGCAAATGCAATTTACAAGCCCCAGCCCCTGCTTGGGTCCCGACCCAAGATCTACACGAGGCATATTTAAAGACTGCTTCATCGCATTCTTTAACCAATGTGGGACAAAACATTTTTGAGTGAATTAAACATCCCATAAATTCTTTAATCTATATTTGAAAACTAATTAAAACAATTATAAGAAAATGTATTAATTTTTTCCAACAATCCCCCACAAGATTAAATAATTTTATTATAAAGAAAATAAAAAATAAACAATTGGGCGATACAATACTGTGCGTTCGGTGAGGTAGCTTAGGGCTTTGAACCTCACTTAGTGTTAACTAGCTTTCATTTGAAGGGACGTAGTGAACTAGGTCTTGAACTAGACCCTTTTGATCAAAATTCAGTAAGTCACACAACACAGTATAAGCACTAGACCAGGTTCTTTATCGGTGTGCGCATTACGGCCGTTACGCTTATCTTGTTTCATGAGTGCTTTAGAGATCAGCCCTTGTTCTCATGGATCGCGGCCCCACGATCACACTCACATAGTAGAATTCTCAAAGGGTGCACTGTGCGGTGCTACACCCTGCCTTATAGGCCTTGAATTCATTCAGAGCGTTTGCTCTTCCTATACCGACACAGTTACAAGTACTGGCACCATAGGGATGTTCTTTTAAAAATAAAATAATGAATCTCATTTATTTATTTTTATTTCAGTACTTAACATAGATACACATCAGTTTGTTTTTCCCTTTGAACTTATCCTTATGGGATCTCCATTTGGATAAGTAGGGTGTCTACTGTGGTACTATATTATGGGCTTTAGACCCATCCCCCTCGATGCAGAAAAGACTAGCCTCCTCGCTAGACCTTTAGTGAGTGGATCTGCAATATTGCTCACTGATTTGACGAAATCAAGTGAAATTACACCATGTTGTATGAGATCCCTCACATTTTGATATCTGAGCCTCATGAATCTCTTTCCAGGCTTGTCCTTTGTTTGTTTAGCCTTATCGATTGCAGCTTTATTGTCACAGTGAATTGAAATAGCTGGTAGAGGCTTCTTTATTATTGGCAAGTCCAGCAAAAGAGTTCTCAACCATTCTGCATGTTCTCCAGCGATATCGAGTGCAATAAACTCAGCCTCCATGGTAGACTTTGCCCGAATAGTCTGCTTTGCTGATTTCCAAGAAACAGCTGCACCACCTAAAACAAACACATAACCACTGGTAGATTTTGTTTGATCAGAATCAGAAATCCAGTTAGCATCAGTAAATCCTTCTAGAACAGAAGGATATCCTGTATAGTGCAATGCATAATTAATTGTACCCTTAAGGTATCTAAATACTCTACGCAATGCAAACCAATGATCAGCATTAGGATTACTGGTATATCTGCTCAATCTCCCTATAGCATATGATATGTCAGGTCTAGAGCAGTTAGCTAAGTACATTAGACTACCAATTATTTGAGCATACTTAGCTTGTTGTATAGGTGCATCATCATTCACTTTTAAATGAAAATTTGCATCATATGGAGTAGAAACAGTAGTGCAATCAAAATATTCAAATTTTTTCAACACTTTTTCAACATAATGAGACTGAGATAAAGCAATACCATTATCAAATTTTATCAATTTAATACCCAAAATAACATTAGCCTCACCAAGGTCTTTCATATCAAATTGACTGGATAAAAAACTTTTAGTCTCATTTATAATGTTAATATTTGTGCCAAAAATCAAAATGTCATCCACATACAAACATAGAATAATACATGCACCATTTTGAATTTTACAGTAAATGCAATTATCAGATTCATTGCTTACAAAACCAGCAGATAAAATAATTTTATTGAATTTTACATTCCATTGTTTAGGAGCCTGTTTTAAACCATACAAAGATTTAACCAATTTACATACTTTGTATTCTTGTCCAGGTACTACAAACCCTTCAGGCTGATCCATATAAATCTCCTCATCAAGATCACCATTCAAAAATGCGGTCTTGACATCCATTTGATGGATCTCGAGTTTATGGATAGCAGCCAAGGCAATTAGTACCCTAATAGAAGCAATTTTTGTTACAGGCGAAAAAGTGTCAAAATAATCTATACCTTCTTTTTGCTTAAAACCTTTAGCAACTAATCTTGCTTTAAATTTATCAATAGAACCATCAGTTTTAAGTTTCTTTTTGAAAACCCATTTACAACCAATAGTTTTGCAACCAGAAGGTAAATCAGTCAAAACCCAAGTGTGATTATGCATGATACTTTCAAATTCATTTTGAATTGCTTCCTTCCAAAAACCAACATCCACAGAATTCATTGCCTCTTGATATGTCTTAGGATCATCTTCAATAAGATAAGTATAAAAATCAGGACCAAAACTTTTTTCAAATCTTGTTCTTTTACTTCTTCGAATATCACCCGAAACTTCAGGTTCATTTGTATTTGGATACTCAGTTTCATCTAAAGATGGAACTTCATTAGTATCTAAATTACTGGATGAACCTTCACCAACAGATCTAGAAACTTTATCTTTCATTGGAAAAATAGTTTCATAATAAACAGCATCTTCAGGTCTAGTTTCGAAAATAGTATTAACACGAAAATCAGAAATTTCAGATTTAATAATAAAAAATCTGTTAGCATGACTGTTATCGACATATCCAAGAAAAATGCAATCTACAGTTTTAGGGCCCAATTTCCTTTTCTTCATCTCTGGAATTTTAACTTTGGCTAAACACCCCCACACTTTTAAGTATTTCAAAACGGGTGTCCTTTTAAACCAAAGTTCAAAAGGAGTTTTATCAACATGCTTAAAAGGAATTTTGTTTAAAACAGAATTTGCAGTCAAAAGTGCTTCCCCCCACATTCTATTACTAACACCAGATTCAGAAAGCATAGAATTAACCATGTCAATCAAAGTTCTGTTTTTCCTCTCAGCCACCCCATTTGATTGAGGTGAGTAAGGGGCAGAAACTTCATGCACAATGCCATTTTCTTCACAAAATTTATTAAGATCATTGGAAGTGTATTCACCACCTCTATCCGATCTTAACCTTTTAATTTTTGTTTCTGTTTGATTTTCTACTAAGTTCTTATATGTCTTAAATTTATCAAATTGCTCATCTTTTGATTTAAGCAAATAGACATAACAGAATTTAGAATAATCATCAATAAAAGTAACAAAATATCTCATATAATCCTTAGTAAGAATACCATTCAAATCACAAACATCAGAATGAACTAATTCAAGCATGCAAGAGTTTCTTTCAACAGACTTATATGGTTTCTTAGGCAATTTAGCTTGAACACATATTTCACATCTCTTGGAATTATCAATATGTGATTTAGGTATTAACTGCATATTCATCATTTTTCTCATGGAATTTAGATTAACATGACCTAATCTAGCATGCCACATATTACAAGATTCAGCCATAAGTGCGATAGAAGAATTATCATTTCTACCAGAAACACAAGAGTCTAAAACATTCAATTTAAATAAACCATCACAGAGATATCCTTTGCCAATAAAAGTACCAAACTTCGTTATTACAACCTTATTAGATTCAAACACTAACTTGTAACCCTCTTGGATTAACAAGGACCCACTAACTAGGTTTCTTCTTATTTTGGGTACATATTGCACGTTCTGAAGCGCTAGGACCTTTCCAGAAGTAAACTTCAGGTCAACTCGTCCGAAGCCTTCAACCATTGCAGCCCCAGAATCTCCCATCATCACGCTTCTTCCATCGCATTTCTGATATGAGTCAAAAAGGGAGCGACAGAAGGATACGTGTGTATTAGCTCCGGTATCAATCCACCAATCAGTGGAAAGATTAACAGAATTAATTTCAGGAGTTAAAGAAACAAACCTAGCAGTGTTTCCAGAGGTGTTCTCTTCTAAGGTCAACATGTTGACTTGGGAGGTAATGGCGGCTTGAGGGTTTTCTTTGGCCTTGGGATCCTTCCGTTTGCGACAATCTTTAGCAAAGTGCCCAGATTTGCCACAAACGTAGCAGTGAAAGGTCTTTTTCTGGTTTTGATTGATGTTGCTCTTGGAGTTTGTGGGTTTGGAGAAGGCTTTCTTGGGTTTGAAATTTTTCCCTTTAGGTTTGAACTGCTTCTTGGTTTCTACAAGACTAACCTCAGCTTGTTTGTTTTTCTTGTCTTTGGTTCTATGGATATCTTCTGTTTTAAGGGATTTCAGAAGATTGGTCATAGACATGGAACCCTGACGGTGCCTAAGAGTTTTGGCAAAATCATTCCAGGAAGGAGGAAGTTTTTCAATAAGGGCCGCAGCTTGGATATTTTCTTCTAGAGTAAAACCTTTGGTCTTAGCATTTTGAACAAGGTTGGTATACTCTAGGATCTGAGCGGTTACAGTTTTTGTTTCGACCATCTTGAATTCAAGCCAGTCAACAAAAGTGTATCGCTCCAATCCAGCATCCTCTAGACCATATTTTTCCTCTAAGGCAGTCCATAACTCTAAGGAGGTTTTTGTTAAACAGTAGGCATCATACAATTCAGGGGATAAAGTGGACAAGATACGACCATGACAGAGGTAATCAATTTTGATAAAATTAAGCTGAGGTGTACTGGTAGAAGGAGCAGTCTCAGTGGTGGTTGTGACTTTAACCGGGTCAGGGGTGGTGTCTGTGGACTGAGTTTCTGTGGAATTTTTCTCAGTCTCGGTAGGGGTAGGCTTGAGGATGGCAGAAACAAGGCCAAGTGTGGTAAGCCAGTACCGAACTTGTTGCTGCCATCTTCGGAAATGGGAACCATTGAACTTCTCATCAGGTTTGGCAGAGGTTTTATCATCGTTAAAAGCCATAGCAGACTGATAATAGAAAAATATTCTGTTCTGAAATTGTTGGAAAAAGTAGATCTATTATCAGACAAAAACTGGAAAATATGAAGACAAGGATTAGAAGAGCCTGGTATGGAGTCACGTGGTGACGCTGTCTTCAGAACAGAATACGCCCCCTCAATCGCACAGGGTTCTCGACGATCTGTTCCCAAGATAAAACCACCCAGCCCTGCTGTTCTCTTCTAGGTGCAAGCAAGAAGAGAAGTCGAACCGGTCGCAGACTTGATCGCCCAAAAGAAAATGTTTTTTGTGGAGGATTTCTGGTGAACACTTTGTTTTTTCGCATTCTTTGAATCTCTGCAAAGATAGCCTTTTTATAGGCACAGAGAGTCGACTGTTGGAGGTGTAACGTTAGCATCAATTACACGCGTTAATTATGGTAAGCGTTTACGGTTACCATATTAATTTCCAACGTTTAAAATTTAAATTTAAACGTTGTCAGCCGTTGCGAAAAACATAAAACGTTTCGAAGAATTTTTCCGTTTAACCCATACCCATACCCATACCCGTACCCGTACCCATACCCGTACCCGTACCCGTACCCGTGCCCGTGCCCGTGCCCGTGCCCGAACCCGAACCCGAACCCGAACCCGAAGTCCGAAGTCCGAAGTCCGAAGTCCGAGGTCCGAGGTCCGAGATACGAAATACGAGATACGAAATACGATGCATATTTAAAGACTGCTTCATCGCATTCTTTAACCGATGTGGGACAAAACATTTTTGAGTGAATTAAACATCCCATAAATTCTTTAATCTATATTTGGAAACTAATTAATACAATTATAAGGAAATGTATTAATTTTTTCCAACACAAGCATTATCAGAAACATTTACACAACAATTATCATACAAATTCATCACTGGATCAATTTTACCTAAAATGTTGAAACCAATGAATAAAAACAGGGAGAATCGATTTTACCCAAATTTGCCTGGGGTCAAGCCTTGTCGTCCCACAAACACTATGGATCAAGAGAAAACTCGTCGGCAGGCACACATCTACAAAATCGAAGAGAATTAGAGAGAGATTTGCACAACAAACCAATCAAAGTAGGGGAGATCAGAGAGAAAACTCGTCGGCAGGCACAGATCTACAAAATCAGAGAGATTTAGAGAGAGATTTGCATAACAAACCAATCAAAGGAGAGGAGAGGTAAGAGGGAGGTTGCTTGACTAATGGAGGAGTTGGTCATTAGGGTTGTGGAGGAGATGGAGAGATTGCCCGCACATGTGGTGGGCACCGCCCGGTGGAGGAGGAGGTCCAAAACTGTTGGTCTCCGGTGGAGGTGGTCAAGGTGGTCGACGCCAGTAGAGGTGGTCGCACCGGTGGAGGTGGTCGATGCCAGTAGAGGTGGTCGCACGGGTGGAGATGGTCGACGCTCGGTGGAGAAGGTTTTGATGTTTACTTTGTTGAATTGTTTTGATGGAAATTGTTTTAATATTTGATTTGTTGAATTGTTTTGACGGAAATTTTTTGACGGGAATTTAGATGGCGCGTTTTGTTTTTTGGTAAAATTCAGATGGCGCGTTTTTGACGAAATGTTTTAGTGTGTGTAAAAAGAAAATTTTAGTTCAGACTTTTAGGAACGGTTATGATAAAAATATAAATTATTTAAACTATGGCAACATTTAATAAACTGCTATCTAAAGTGTTCTACAGTAATGGTTATATTAAAATTGTTACCTAAAATATTGAATATTATGTAAAAATTTATAGGTCAAACTAAAATCAGTTTGTTGTTTCTATTTAGTTACAGTTGTTTATAAAACGTAGCTTATGTATATATACAGTGATGATTTCAATTAACCGTCGTCAAATAAATATTACCGTATCACATTTTTCTTGTAGTGCAAGCACCATCATATTGTTTCTTCAATACAGAAATAGCTCTTTTCAGCTAATTATAAAATCAGATATTAAATATCCTTAACTTTTAAAAGAAAAAATTGCTTTAAATTAATTACGTGGTGACCTGTTGTCATGGGCTGCATGTTTCATGACCTTCAATCCCATTTTGTATATAAGCTGATGCACATCCTGTGAATTTATAAATTAATGAAAAGCTTCATTTACCAAGCCAAAAAAAATGACAATAAACACATACGTGTTGTGATTATACATGTATATGTTGAAAAGATACTGGTAAATTCTTTAGTGAAGATGCATCACATAGTCGACGTATAATTTTTCATAGTGACGTATAATTTTTCAGTGTTGTGATTATACATGTATAATTTTTCATAGTGACGTATAATTTTTTATAGTCGACGTACAATTCTTTAGTGTTGTGATTATACATGTATATGTTGAAAAGATACTGGTAAATTCTTTAGTGAAGATGCATCACATAGTCGACGTATAATTTTTCATAGCAAGCATACACTTTTTTCATGTAAAAATATATACAAATTGAATTTTTCTCAAATATTTTTTTTTGAAATATATGCATAGGTCACCCAATTAATTATGATGACCATATACACACACATGTGTACATATATATAAATATAAAATCAGGATATTTTTTTGGTCTCCAAATTTGGGAGTTCACCAAGGATAATATATTTGTATATATATAGTTGATTTACACTGTCAACCAAATTCTTTGATTAATTTGATAAGGAAAATTAACGTGGATCAATAATTTATGGTGTGTTTGGATGTGAGGTTGAAACTAATTATTAAAATCTTATGTTTCAAACTCAGCTTTTGAAAAACTATGTTTTATTAGATTTTCAACCGCAAGATTTTTTTACCTTGTGGTTTAAAAAGCTAAAAGCTGAAAATGTGTTTGGATGTGAATTTCAAAATTTTTAAATTTTCAAACGCAGAATCTAACAAAACTCATATTCAAACAGACCCTTAATTAAGTACATTTGTATCGACGTATATTGGTTCAGATAAAAAAAGTAAATAACTATTCAAAATTTAATTAATTAGATTATAATATATGAAAATGAATTATAATATAGGGATTAGATTATGCCCAACACGCGTTAAATAATTTAATTGTCTAACGAGATTTTGATCGTCCGGTCTTATTTTTTTAATTTAGAATTTAATTAATCTTAAATTTTAATTTTAAAATTTAATAAAATATCTTAATCATAATAACTCAAGAAATTTGAAAAATCGTTGATCGTGTCAAATATCCTATCTTATCTTTTATCGTACATGCACATCAGAAGAAATAGACGAGGCGACACGAAATTTTTAACTTTTCCGATTCTTGGTAGAGAAGAAAATAAGTACATCCAAAGTCTAAAAAGGCGTCTGGGAGGGACAAACTTTCTTCGCGGGTTTATTATTATTAGTACTGTTATGTTTTTTTTTTAAATACTACTGGTGGATCATTCACTTCTTTGATTAGTAAAAGTAGTACAGTTCTTTAACAAATGATAAAGGAATGAACAACCTACATGAGAAGAAAAGAAGAAAAATCCAGATCATGCTTGCTTAGGAGATCTAACCAAGGCCTTCTTCTGGACTGGCTCCTAACCTTCCGCTACGTGATCACCACCCTATTCCTTGCAAATCTGACCTCCCTTGCCCCTGCACAAAAACAGCTCCACGCAGATATACATCTCTTGACGCAGTCCCAAATCCCCTCCTCCGAAACAGAAGATCCAACAAATATCATGTCATTACGACCAAGCCAGATTGCCCACATAACCGTCGGGATCATAATTTGCATAACTTTGCTTTGGACGATCCTATCACCACGATGTGACAGCCCACGTCTCAAGCCCCATAGGTGCTCAAGGGAAGTCGGGAACAGCCTATGCCCCAGCATACTGCCTAATCGGCTCCAAACCTGAAGCGCCATGCGACACTCGCAGAACAGATAGGAGGTTGTTTCCACCCCATCCGCACAGAGAGCGCATGACAGAGAGTCACCAGGCCTCCAATTCACGCGGTAAGCCTGTGTCAACAAGCGCTCGTTAAATGCCAACCAGAGGAAGAACATAACCTTCAATGGTGCTTTACATCCCCTTCAAGAGATCTCAATGGATATGGTTTTCAAGAGATCTAAAATGCGAGAGAAAGAGGAACAATATATAGTCCAGTGCTTACCCCTTCACATTGAGAGCTACAACTTCGTTGGACGTTGACAAATGAACCTTTCAACTGCGCGGTGCAGCCGGTGCTTGAAGGAGGGTGCAATTTGAAAGTAGGGTTTATATTATAAGGGGGGATTTGTATGAGGGGTGTTTTGGTAAAAATGACCACCGGCGTTGGGAATGCAACAAAGGTTGCCAAACAAGCACCATTCTTCGCTGGCATACTTCACAAACACAAACCGCGGTCATGTTTCCCATCAAACGTCACGTATCAGAATCGCGGGTTTCCGCACCTCCAATCTAAACGGTACCTTAGATAAGATATATATCTCATTTTTTTATATTTATTAAAAGAAAAAAATCCAAATAACTTTATATAAATGGTCTAAAATCTATATAACCTCTTCATTTTTTTCAAAAATTTATATAATCCTTTAAAAACATTTATGCAAATCCAAATAGTCTCTTAAGTTAAATTTTTTGTTTACATATTTATATTATTATGTGCGAACATTTGTTTTGGTAAATTTTAATTGAAAACATAGTATATAAAAAACATTCTACAATGTGTTAAAAATGTAATTTTTTTTGTGAATGACGATTTTACCCCCTCCCCTATTTAGAAGTTTAAAATCTACCTAAAGGGGTAAAATCGTCATGTACAGAAGGCTTTCTATATTTTTAACAAATTGTGAGGAGTTTTGATGCACCTTGTTTTCATGGTTAACAAAACATAATATTAGCATAATATTAGATTTCAAGGGTTATTTAGATTTTTTTCAATTAAAAATAAATCAATTCAATCTAAATTAAAAAAAAAAATTTCCTCAAAACACAAATCTTATTAGACAAGATTCATTAATTTTAAAATAAATTAAAACTTTCGTCAAACTTCATTTGAGGCTGTCCCTGGTCTCCATGACATTATCCTAATTTATATATATTTTGTTCACATATGCATGACTTATTTGTCAACCGTGTTGGACTATGGAATTCTCCAATGCGCCATAGTCCATGTTGTCCAATTAAGAAGCTACCTCCTCCTGTCTGGCAGCGTGGTCCATGCATGTGGAACTTTCATCAGTGTTACTGTTTCTTCTGCATGTACAGGCCCAGCTGCCGCGTGCACCACCAGCCTTTCTTCCAGGTTTTGTCGGATGATCCCATAAAATAATATCTCACAAATCATTCTAAAATGATATATACTCTGTTTGAGGTTTATGTATTTTGATAAAATTATTTTATATTTTAAAAATACAAATAATTAACATCCAAAGAAGCGTATATGAGTATGATCCGAAGATAACTTTTAAAATGATTTTTGAATTTGGTTTCATCGAAGCTCATAAAAAAAAAATCAATTCTCCTTGCCTCCTAGATATTTAATCCACGGGGAGGCTTGTGAGAGTCACGATTCAAGTGACCTCGATTTACCACCCAAAGTTATTCTAGTGACCATATTTAATTTACTACCCAAAGTTTAATATTAGATGTACAAATCGAGGTATATATAAATATTTGTTAGATCCGGAACATTTTTTATTTTTAATTCAATGGAGTATACACTAACAATTTTATAAAGTATATGCCTCATAAATAATGTAAACATGTGAGAACTGCATACAGGTCGGATTATACTAATGTTAACTGTGATACTAAAAATGTATCAGAGCACTGATGCACAATCCTTGCAACAACCCCCCCTGTTTTTTAATCTATTATCTAAATATTTATTTTGTCAAAAGATATGTGATGAATCCAATAGAGCTTATATTTTTTTAGTTTACCGGAAAAGTATATGCTTTAAAATATATCAATGCTATAAATCTGGTTATGACAGGCGAGGTTATCACTTGTTCCTAACATTTTTTTTGTAGGGCTAATTGGCAATGGGATAAGTGGGGATGAAAATTTATCTCATTTTGATATAAAAAAATGAGGATAAAGTGGAAACAATTGTAAACATATTCACTATGTGTTATCTCTCTTTCTCTTTCTCTATGAGTGTGTTTGGTTGCGCGATTGCGCTGCGATTGCGATTACAGGAAGCTGCGTTTGCAATCGCGCAACCAAACAGTTTTGTAATCGCAGTTTTAAACCCAGCGATTGCAGGCAAATAGTGCCCAAAAGCTGCGATTTCAAAAAGCTGAGAAAGTGAGCTTCCTGCAGAATCAGGTTTGTAATCGCAGATTCCTGCAGAATCAGTTTTGCAATCGCGCAACCAAACGCACCCTATGTGTGTGTGTGTGTGTGTGTATGTATATGTATATGTGGGGAATCGCATTCGACCGTCGGATGCGATGAACCTATGATCGCAGCCGCACCCGCCATTCGCCGCACCTAATCGTTTCACTGTATATGTGTGTGTGTGTATATTAAAAAAATAGATAAAAAATATTTAAAAAATAGATAAACATATTATAGCATCCATTTCTCAGCATAGAGATTATGATTTTGAAGTTGTTTTTAACTTAAATAAATTTTAATAATTTTAGACAAACATGCAACTGTTGTTTATTTTAAGTTAAAAGTTATAATCTACAATTTATAAGTTTTAATAAATATATACATAATAAGACTTAAATGACGCAGTAGAGGACAAAGCTTCACGTGTTGCTAGACCCCGAAAAAAAAATCCCTCATAGATTTAAATATCTATGCCAAGATTTTTTTTTCTTATCTATATACTATATATAAAGCGGTACGATGGCGACAAAATTTCGTCAACGGGGTAAAACGGTCATCTTGCATGAGCCATGCTCGGACATTTTGCCTCGGACATTTTGTGGATAAGCCCCCGTATCCATATTATTTATGAATAGGTCCTTATAAAAATGGCTGTGGTCGTGAGCCATGCTCGGACATTTTGCGGATAAGCCCCCGTATCCATCTTATTTATGAATAGGTCCTTATAAAAATCGGCTGAGCCATGCTTGAACATTTTGCAGATAAGCCCCCTTATCCATCTTATTTATAAATAGGTCCTTATAAAAATCAACTGAGTTTATCATTTTCTGTGGTTATTTAGGCCATACTCGAACATTTTATGGATAAGCCTCCGTATCCATTTTATTTATAAATAGGTCCTTATAAAACTCGCGCAAAACACGTACATCATTGCTAGTATAAATAAATCCCCTTCAAGTTGGGAGTTTGGAAATTGGGGAGGTCCAAATCCAGTTACCTTAAACACGGAAATACAAAGTCTTGATACAAAAACCACCATCAGCATCTACCTTAAACACGTGAAATACATAAATTAGGGGTCGGCAACGGGCCGGCCGACCCGTTGAAACAAGGCCCAAGCCCACGGGTCTGCTCGCGGCCAAAAAACAGTGCCTAGGCACTACTCACAGTCCGGGCCTGGGTTCGGGCCCATGGGCAGGCATACAGGCCCAAATTCTAAGCATCTTATGTCTTTTGTTTTTTATTTTAAGTTGTTCATTTGCATATAATGCTAAAATAAAACAAAATTTAAAGTATAATGTTGAAAATATATTTATATCTATTGAATTTTTAAAATAAAAAATTAAATGAATTAATTATTTTAAAAAAATGAATAACTACATGTATCTAACTAGGTTAACACTTACACAATTTTTGTCAATAATTTGTATAATTCAATCACAATTGAAATAAAAATTACATGTTACTCATTTATTAGATTACCCCCCATGCGCCTGCGGGTCGGGCCCGGACCCCAGAACCGGGCCCAATTCAATCAGGACTGGATCCCATCAGTTCAGTCAGCACTGAACTGCACAATGAATAAATCGAATTGCACAACCAATTGTTGCGTATATATTTTACTCTCCTATTGGATACTGATGATACTTATAATTTCATATTTTCTCCAATAGCTGATTGAATTCAATAAAAGAGTGAAATATATACCCAACAATTGGTTATGCAGTTTGATTTATACATTGTGCAGTTCAATTGAAAGGGTGTGCAGTTCAGTACTGACTGAATTAACCGGATCCAGACCTGACTGAATCTGGTCCCGGCAAAAGCCTGACGCACCTTGAAAACGGGCCGGCCCGGCCTGGCCCGTGAACTGGCCACATGCCCATCTATACGATTTGGGTAAAAGGAAAAACTGAGAATAAAATTCTAATAAAATAGTGAAAATAAAATAATAAATGAAGATTACGAAACAAAATTATGAATAACAAAATAATTAAAAAATAAAATAAACATAAAGTGTGTACTAATTTTATTCTTCATAATCAAACATTCTATTAAATGAAATCTCAATAAAATATTAACAGATAAAACTAAAACAACAAATACATAGAATTTGGATAAGCTTTGAAGAATAAAATAAAATTATTCAAAAAAGCATACCAATCTTGATAAATAAGGAATTAAAAAATTAATTTGAGACTTTCAGGTCCTTCGGAATATGGGGCCCTATGCGGACAACCTTAGTTGCCCTAGTCTGGTCAAATTTTTTTTTCACATTTTATAATTCTTTTTCATACTTTATCAACTTTTATTCACAACTTATTTATCATCAGATATTTACTAATATTTTCGTAATAAAAATGATTGGTGGCGTAAATTTATCTTTATGTAAAATAAAAAAAATCTTATTTATTGTCAGTTATACAACAAAAATTTTACTATTATATTTTTTTTAATGACAATGCATTAAAATATTCTACTATCTCATAATATACTTATTATGATATATATACACACACATTCAATTCATGTGAATTAGCTCAATAGTTCATTTTTATAAAGGGTGCACTTCATTTGTTGGGTACATATGCTTAAATTTTTTTTTCAAAACATGTGAGGTGTGGGTTGCAAACAAAACTCAACGTCACATTTTTTTCAATGTGCTGCTCCACTCAGTTTTTTTCTCATTAAAAAAAACAGTCATATATATCTCGTTACAGATATAGTGGTGTATATACTTCGTTAGATGATGTACATACCTCATTAAAAAAAAATTTACGCTTACTAAAAATGGGTTCATTCAACTTGAAATGGATTGATATACACTTTTTACTAAAACATATACCTCATTAGATGATGTTCAATATTTAAAAAAAAATAAAAACATGTGAAGTATGAGTTTTGATTGATAAATGTAGCCGAGTGTATCATTTTCCTTTCCAAATATGAACACAACCAAGCCCAACTCGCCCTAACTCCAAAAGCGATGTTGAATGTAAGCCCAAACCAAACTTCACCACGTGGGCTATTGGTGGAGGTTTAATTCACCTCGTGGGCTTTAGCCCTAATTTTGAGATATTTTAAATTTTTTATAAAAAATTATACAACATCTAATAAGATAACACATGTTTTTATAAAGTAGCAGCATATATCTAATGAATTGTATGTATACATTTGTAGAAAATGTAAAAACCTCTTATTAAAGCATATACTTGTTAATATGCATATATATACTTTGATGATTTTTTTGTATAGGTGAGGAATTTTTTTTTTTTCGGTAGTGGCCCAGTGGGCCGAGGACACCCTATTCAAGGGGTCGGACGGGGATCGAACCCCGGTTACACCGCTGAAAAGCGGGTACACTCACTACCTCGGCGAACGAGGAGAGGTGTAGGTGAGGAATTGGGGTTGAAAAAACTTTTATGTAACACCCAACTACAACTATAAGAAAGTCCTCTGATTCTAGAGCATGTTACACGTATACCTAATTTGCATCCCACAGACACTCTCAAATTTTAATAGAGGTATATATTTTATTAGAAAAAAAATACTATTTCTACTTTTAAATTAAAAGAAATAATACAATATAATAGAATATACACTTTATTTTATGTATGGGCATTTAAAAAAATATAAACATGTGAAAACTATGCACGAGATTATCTCTATCATTTCCGGTGACGCTAAAAGGGCAGAAGCGTACCAGTACACAGCCCTTGCAGGAACCCCGACTGTACTCTTGCAGGAACCCCGATTATTTTCTAATCTATTATTTGATTTTTTTGTATCCAAAAATATATATTCAATTCATTTGAGTTTATATAATAATCTTAAAAAAAACTTTATGAGTTGGGTCTGAGCTTCAAAATGAGGCCGAAACTCTGCCCGTCTCCTGAGCAGGCCGGGTTTAGGCCCTACGGGCCCAGACCGGGCCTCCGAGCGTCGGGCTGACCCTCAGGTTGGTGATAGGTTTCCTATGGTTGATTTTGTTAACTTTCTATGTTAAAATAAAATCTTGAATATCCAAATATAATTTCAATGGCCATTATAATCCTACAGTAATAGATACATATTTAAAAAAAATTTATGTAATAAAAATTTAATTATAATATTTTATCTACTGTCTTCTAGAAAGATGCTGGCTCTATTTTGGATATTTCATTATGCACTTACGCTATCAGCGTTGATATATTTTACTACTGTATAACCTGCAACTTGTTTATGTTTATGATACTATTTGATTTTGAATTTAATTATATATCTAATTATTTTATTTATTTATCATTAAATATTTTATTGTGTTGGTTCTAGTTCATCTTTTGTAATTATGATATAAATAAAGAGTACAGTTTTTTCAATATATATACCATTTTCCGTTAATAAGAGTATGTTTGGTATATAAACAAATATTTTTTTTATGTTAAATCAAACACTAAAAATATGATAAGAGTAATAATCTAGCAATGAATTTTGAATTCCTGATAAAATAATTATTAATTGACATAATGAACCCCTTAAAAAATCCATTTTAAATAATGTTGTATATCAGCAAGGATCGACTCTCGCTGGGGTACAAAAATGTAGTATTTAGCTCCTTTGGGGTCTATAATGGCCTTCTACCCTGTTTGGAGCCCATGTAGCCAACCTAGTAGTTGTAATGTACTATTATTAGTTGTACTGTATTGTAGGACTTTGTAGCTCTTTGATGGATTTTCAACAAAAAAAAAATAAAAAATTACAAACAGTGAAAACTGGTTCATAAGTTACCTTTTTGAAGAATTTTTGTGCATATTTATTTCAATTAACAAAATCAAAACATATGATGTTCGAATGTAATTACATGCATGGGATGAGAGAGATAAAGAAAAAAACACTAAATTATTATTTTTTGAGATAAATAATAATATAATTTTTTCTTGAGTTAAACGATAGACAATTTCTATCTTGATCATTTATTAATCAATCTAAACTTTAAGTCCCCGTTTGGATAGCAGAATTGAATTATTCTGGATAGATAACTATGCCAGTATAGATAACAAATTTACAAAAATATGAGATTTTATGTTTGGTTGTGTTTTTTTTATTCTTATTGGAAAACGTAAGAATAAATGTTGAGTTGTTTAATTGATAAAGAATAAAATATAAATAAAGTATAAAAAAGTTGATTTGACATGTGGGCCATTTGATGTATTAGAGGTGTTGATAGGTAATTTGATGTGATAAGGTGTAAAAAATTGATTTAACATGTGAGTCCATGAAAATATATAAAGTGAGTATAGCTTATCTTAGGGGTTACTTAGAATTGTTATACTCTTTTAAACTCATTTAAATTGACTTAGTAATATCAAGTTATACCTTTCTAACAAACAACCATTTTTTCTATATATTCTTATACCACCTTTATTCTTTTTACCGGAGGGTAAGAATCTTAAATATAAGTAGGGCTGGAACTCGGGCGAGTTGGATTCGGGTTGACCCCAATCCGAACTCAACCCGAATTATAAACTACTCAACCCTAACCCGATTTTCAACCCGAATTGGACCAACCCGAACCCAACCCGATTTTCAACCCGAATTGGACCAACTCGACCCAACCCGAATTTTCTAACATGATGTGTAAATTAAATAAATCAACCCGACCCAATCCGTAAGATTAGCTAGGTTTACCTAAAATTTGGACTACTTATATTAGAAGTTACAGAATGAACGGCCATAATCTTTTTTTAACCATTAGTTTACGGGTTCGGGTTGGAAATGAGGCCAACCCGAACCCAACCCGATTTGTGAGTCAACCCGAATTGGCCAACCCAAACCCGAATCCGAACCTGAAACCGATTTGATCAACTCAACCTATGTAAAAATCAAATTCAACCCATCAAGTTCAGATTTAACTCGACCAAAGTTGCAGTTCTAAATATAAGTTGCACAGAGACCTAAAAAAAAAATGTAAATATTAAATACCAATATAAATATATAACACACAATTCAGCTTGCCCTATATTTGGGATGTGAGAAAAATCAAAAGTCAAAACGGTCCCCCACGAATTGAAGGTGCATGGATGGGCAGGACTCATCTCTCTGAATCACTTGTCCCACAAATATATTAAAAAAATGACGTCTTGTCATAATCAAAGTGGACGGCCGACACGGTGCCCCCAAGTTGTTTAAAAATAGAGGGTTTTTTTTTTTTTTTTTTTTTAACTCTCTGCAAACTGTCGTATTTAGCGATCGCCCCTTCTATTGAATGTGGGGAGTAAAACCCAAATACGAAGAATGGAGGGGGCGATCGCTAAATACGACAGTTTGCAGGGAGGTAAAAATAAAAATCCCAAAACTAAATTATCTATTATGAGAGTGTTAGGGATGTACGTGGTTGGCTTTCGTTTTTTGAGTGAAATATTAATTCGCAATTTTCATTTTCAACCTCTTGACTTTCTTTTGTTCTCATTAAGAATTATTTTTCACGTGTTTAATTAAAATGTCCACTGAAAACACTTTCAAGTTTAGCTAGACATGTTACACTTTAAATTAGCGGTTACATATATATTTTTTGGTTCTTCATTCTCTTTTTTTTTTTGTTGTTTATTTTGTTTGGATTTTAAAATTATCATTTGTATTATTGTGCGCTTTGTTGTTAAGTAAGTGTCTTTTAAACTATTTATACACTGTTATCAATTTCTGTGTATTGGCATGTAATTTATATATTTTTATGCATATGTATATGTACACTGTTAACTAGATGTCATATTGAGGAGAAAAAAACATATCGACGAAATTTGGATTGGAAGTTATGTGTGTATTTTCACAAGTTAATTTAAAGGATCAAAAACATAAGTGGTCAAAAAAATATTCTTGGAATTAATTTTCATTTTTTAGAATTTATATTTTGTGGTCGTTGTATTTAATTTTATAAATTTATGGAATATTATACTCTAACAATAAAATATATATTTTTATGTAAAAATATCAAAAATCACATGTGTATTATCCTAGTAAACATATGTCTTGGTTAGATAAAATCATAAAATAGGATTGCATGGACATTACATTGTCTATATATGTATAGGATACAATGTCATTTAGTTAATGCCTTCAAAATGGAGTAAGATAGGACTGGGGGATATGAGACGACCCGAATCTCAAGCGCCTGAGGAAACAGTTTTTTTTAATTACTGGATGAGGTACACTTATCTAATATTGAAAGATTATTTTTCCGAGTGTTAACACAATTTTTTTTAACTCTAATTTCAGTCTCATATATAAGTTGTTAGCGTCGTACACTCATAATAGATACTTCTTTAGAAATTCTTTACTTATTCTATAAATGAACCCATAGAATACATTAAGCTATATATATTATTTTTTATAAAAATATATAACTCATTAAATGATGTATACTAATTCTAAAAATCAAAATACACAGGGTTTATAATTGGAACCGAAAAAGAAAGCGTTTTCTTTTTCAAGTCTCCCTGGTATAAGCATGTGAATCAAAGATGGTGAATATGCATATATGAATCAGGCCCACAGGCAAATAAGTCAAGTGGATAAGATTTGAAAGAGAGAGCATTTATTATCTTGAATGTGAAGTTTAATTTGGCATGATATACTAATTTTAATGTTACTGTATCAATATGTTTATAATTATGCGGGTAAATGACAGCATTTCATTGTTTTGGACAGTATGTTTGATATACTAGGTTTATTCGGACATGAACAAGGTCATTATCTCGTGCTATCAAATGTGAACAAGTTTAATATATTTTAGAATAACCAAAGTACTAGCAGGTGTCTTGGCTAATTTTTGAAATGGAGCTCCGTGTTCACATACATTTATTTGTGATAATGAATAGTTAATCTTCCGATAAATTTTTTACACAAAAAATTCTCAAATTGCATTCTTGCTTAACTAATCCTATGTCTCAACTATGGTCAAGTCTGAAGTGACCTGCCGCATCATAACCCTACCTTAAGACTAAAAATGATCTGTCGCAAAAATAAATAATAGACAAAACTAGAAAAATGATAAAAGTAACACTTCACTAAAAATTAGTCTCCATTGTCATAACACAATGATTCAGAGTTTAACTGTGTTAATAGTAGATCTTCAATTTGAGTCTTGACGCTTACTTACTCATCTGTTTGTCAAAAATTCAGAAGATAAAAAAAAAAAAATCAAACAAAAACATTGGTGTTATTTTTTAAAATAAAACAAAATAGAAATTCCAAAAAATAGAAACAAAATAAATATATAAATAATTAAATTATAAAACTAAAAAGAGAGATAAAAAAAAAGCAATCGATGAATTTTATCAAAAAATGTTTCCGGTAT
This sequence comes from Acorus calamus, assembly GCA_030737845.1. NCBI lineage: Eukaryota > Viridiplantae > Streptophyta > Magnoliopsida > Acorales > Acoraceae > Acorus > Acorus calamus. The sequence goes on along the minus strand of CM060872.1, from coordinate 2,996,367 downwards.
AATTTAGACATTTTCTTTGGGAGGAGGTTTTAGGCCGCGGTCATTTTGTTTGTCTATATCCAGAGTTGGCTCTGATTTTCTCTTCATAATTTCAATGAGTGTAATTTTTATTTAATTTTAGTATGATAATCTACAATAGGTTTATGTATTTTGAAAATTAATGCTTTATGTTTCATTATAAAGATTTTATTTCATCTTTCCCGCCCCAAATACTAAAGTACAAATTATAGTATCAACATCAATAGAGCATCTCCTAATAAGATGCCAATGGATATCCTAGTAGTCTCTGTGTTCACTACTCAGCTCTACCGACATTATCTGTTCCTCTTGGAAGGCTATCGCTAGTATTCATCTTCATGCCTCTCAACATCGTCCACAGAATTAATTTTTTTAAAATTAACCATAAGAAAATATAATTATGTGTGTGCAGTGTGATAAATCAGTATTAATACCGACTATAAGAAAAAAAATTAGATAAGAAATCATGTTGGGCATCGTTTTTTGGCTAGAAAGTTAAGCAAAATACAAGATCGATCGAATTATATAACCTCATCAGGAAATAATGACTTGATTGATATGGAGATTGTCAATATGGCAAGTTGTCTATGGGAATACGTGGAGAATAGGCAATTTGAGGACCATATAAAGTTAAGCCAAAAACAAATCCAAAATGGGTCCATATGAATCGATAAGATTGAGCTGTATCTCAATGGTACCACATGCTGTACACTACATATACGCATCCGCCATAAATTACGAGAACCATATACTGTCTCCCAACCCCCAAAACCACACTATAAATAGAGCTACATTTTGCACCACCTCTACTCATCCTCAACTCATATATCTTCTCGATCCCTAAAAGTGTTAATTAAGAATGGCTTCCAAGTCTTTCATTGTGTTAGGTCTCCTTTTGGCTGCTCTTCTGGTGGTGTCTGCCAGGGAGATGACTGAGCAACCCAAAGAAGAGCCAACAAGTGAGTGCTTGTATAGTAGTTAAACAAATGTTCCTTTTTGATTGAGTTCAACTCAATTCCATTAATTTTTATTGGGATTCTAACTCAATCTATGAGGTCAAGAGATTAAATCCTAAACACACTAATTAATAACCTCCACATGTAACTCATGTATACAAATTGAACTAAAATTATGGATAAACGAGACTTTGGATGTAGAATTATGGATCCAAACATACTACGTGAACTTGTTATTTCCACATAAATGATACTAAAACACTACCCGTATATTAATATCGATTAATTTAGTTATCTCTCTTTCTCTCTGTCTAATGCATGGATTCTATTTGAATTTCTTCGTGTGCAATGTGTAAGCAGAGACCACACCTGTGGAGGAATCCCAGGAAGTTGGAACCGACGCATATGGAGGAGGCCGAGGTGGATACGGAGGCGGATACGGAGGAGACCGAGGTGGATACGGCGGAGGCCACGGCGGGTACTGCCATTACCGTTGCTGCCGCTTCCATCGTTGCCATTGCTGCACCAAGGCTGAGTATGAGGCCGAGGCCCAGACTCAGAACTGAGAACTATATGCTCTATCAGGGTTTACTAGTCCTCAGAGTGGAGGACTTCCACCCTCTCTAATAAATAAATGCCTCACTGAAGGCTCTGTAGTGGAAACTGTACTCGTTTGCATGTGTTTTATATGTTCCCAACGTGGGTTGTTGATCCGATGTCAACCAGTGTTGTAATCTCCCCTTCATGTTCATAATAAAAAACGTACTGTATATCTCGTGCTGTGTTTGCATTCTGCTAATTAATTAACATTTGTTTTCTTTTTGAATTTTTTTGTTTTCTTTTATGCTGGTAGTACTTAGGTTGGCGTTTGGTTCTAAGGATTAGATAATTTTTGTGTTTATAGAAAACTGATTCTATAATCATATTGTGCAACTAATCATTCTTACAATGACAATTTCTTGTTGAAAGCTTTCAGACAAATAATACTAAAAAACTATGATTGAAAAGAGCCGGGGGTACTGCTTTACATAGGAATCAGTTTTAAACCAATATTGCAACCAACCGCTATCTTAATTGGGCGAAGGAAACTGAGATATGAACATGCCTAATCGACTAATTAATTATTGAGTTGTTTACGATAGATGAAATAGTTGTCTGAGCTAGAAAATAAGATGATTTGATTATACTAAGTTACAGTACTACTGATAAAGAAAAATGTCAATTTATTATTTTGTATACCAAAGAAGAGCTTATACTATATAAATACTAGAATCTAATTTTTAGTGATAAAAGAGAAAAAAACAACTTTGATGTATTTGATCTTGGATGACTAATATTTTTTAAATCTCAAGTAGATAAGCAAATATTTTTAAAAAATGAATTAAAATAATGAAAAAACACTATTTGCAGATTTTTATTGAATTTTTTTCTTTTTTATTTTATTGGGTGACAGTCCAGTTGAAAGTTGACAGGCCTAGTTGAAACCGACGATCAAGAGGCTGGCCTGAATTTTTTATTTTTATTATATTTTGGATAAGGATAGCAGATTAATTAAAAACGTATTGTTTCCATAAAATCACTCTTTTTCCATACAGAAATAGCTCTTTTCAGCTAATAAAAAAATCAGATATTAATTAAATAGCGTTAATTTTGAAAGTAAAACATGCTTTAAAATAATCTGATGGTGACAAAATCGTCAGTGTATTAATTATGCTTAAATAAAAACCCATAATGCTGGCAAAATATTTGTTCAGGATTTTCAATATATAATAATATTAAAAAGATAATATAATGATGTGATTTGAAGATTTAAAATAGATACATGTTCCGTGATGTGTTATTACTCACTCTCTATACATATGTTAAGATCATAGTGAATTTTTTAGTGGACTGATGAAGATGCATCACACAAATCACACACATTATTCTAAAGTCAAATATACACATTTTTAAAAATTATATATGGATATCTTCTCATGTCACATGCATGGTGATGATTCCCAAAATATCCTCGAATTTTTTTTGGTTCCAAATATCTGAGTTCATTTGTATGGTTAAGCTACGTGTGCTTCAGCGGTCCAATTAAATTGTTGAGAAAGACAACATTCTTTTTTTGTTTTTAAAAAATAAAATTATTGAATCTGTCATTTCATTGATTGTACAAAAAAGGAGCACAGCTTTTAAAAAAGAAATATCAAAGTACAAATAAGAAAGACAAAATTCTTGAATATCTACATTCTGTTCAAATAATATAAAAGGTCCAACCAAATTCTTGAATGTCTTATAAGTTATAATATAAGGAAATTTTTTTAAAAAAAAACCTTGATTAATTTGGCCAACTGATATGAATATGTCTTATCAGATGAGGCAATATATGCAGTTCACCCATGCAACGACGTCTATGCAAAATTTGTCAAATTTTTAACTTTTCAGTCGAGTATTTATAAAGTCTACAGAAAAAAGAAAAAGTACATCCAAAAGTATAACTTCTTTTACAGAATAAAAAAGTACATTCGGAAGTCTAAAAAGTCGTATACAGGTTTGGTAGGACCATTTGAATCTGTAGTCCTTCATTGGTTTATTATTTTATTATATATTTGTCCACAGATGCATGAACTAGAAATCTCCAGTACTGTATAGTCCATGTGGCCCAAGTATAAGCTCTGTCTTGAAGTATGGTCCATGCATGTGGAACGTTCAGTGGTACCACTAGACTTTCTTCCCTGTGTTGTCGGATGATCTCACTATATCCGTTTAGTTGCACGATTTAGAGTAATTCTATTTTTTGAAAAATTAAAATTATAAAATCATACACCAAACGGGTTAGATTCTGACGGAATCAGAAGTTGAATTTTTTTTAATTTTTCTCTTCAAATCCGTGTTATAAAAAACTCAAAAACTATGATTTTTTGTCGGAATCGATTTTTTAAATTGAAAAGCAATTTTTTTTACTAAACATTAAACTCCTTTCAAATATTGATTCCTAAATTAAAAAAAAAATATCTCAGAAAAATTAAAGTCTAAAATCATCTTAAAAAATAACTTTATTATAAAAGTTATTTTTCAATATGTGTTTCTAAATGAAGCCTAAAAAAAAGTGTGTAAAGTGTAAACCCATTCTCATAAATTTCAGACACCTATGATAAGTGATACTAGATTTGTAATCCATGGCGGCTTGTGAAGGTTCTAATGACCCCCCTTCTTACTTTCTCTTTCTTTTTTTTAGCAAACTTTATTCATTTCCATTTCAAAATGACTTTCAAACAAACAGGAGTCATAGAATGAGAAACAGAAATAAAAAAAAAGAAAGAAAAGCATGAAAAAGACATAAAAAAAATAGGGTAATGTAGGAACACCGCCCTCCCATGACAATCCCAAAAGATGACCTCAATTTACCACCCAAAGTTCAATCTTAATTACGATCGATGTACAATCAATCCGTCATATCCAGAAACATGTATTTTTTTTAAAAAATTTAATTCAATAGATGTTGTGAAATATATGCCTTCAACAAAATGTAAACATGTGAGATCTATACATGGGAGTATCTTAACGTTAACCGTGGTCCTAAAAAGATACTAGAACATTCATACACAGTCCCAGCATTAACTCCAATTGTTTTTTAAATATATTTTAGTTATTTATTCCTTTTGTCGAAAGATATATATTCAATCAATTCCACTTTATGAGATAATTTTTAAAATTTACGATGTAACGCGATCATTGACCATTCAATCGACATTAAAGACTACCAAATGAATGATGATGATTGATTTATAATTTTAATAATTTTTTAGTTTGTTAGGATTTTATGCATTTTTTAGGATTTTACTATATTTAGATTTGAATTTCAAATATTAGTTTGAATTCGAATTTGAATATTAATTAGGATTAAATAAACATGTATTAGTTATTTTTGTAGATTTAAATAATCTGTTGGGATCATAGTTAATTAAATTAAAATAATCTGTTGATATCATAATCTGTTAAGGATTCTCTTCTATAAGTAGTCATGTAAACCAATTGATTATTTAGATGATTGATTAGTTAAAATTTATTTATTTTCTCTATTATATTTTGTTAGGAGTACTAACATTTACATAGAACTATGAAATATCTGACATTTCATCAGAAATCAACAGATCTTTGAAGCCCAACATCCCTGGCATCCTTATATTGAAGAATCAACAGCGTTGTTGGAGCCTGCTGACCTTGCATCCCTATAGGTTTATCGAGTAAGCAGAAGAGCGTGATCCTCACGCTTCATTAGTTGGTATCAAAGTTTGCGTCGATCTTCAGCGCATCGTTCTACAAAAAAAAAAAAAAAACAGAGAGAGAGAGAGAGAGAGAGAGAGAGAGAGAGAGAGAGAGAACATACCACCAAGAAAGACGTTCTCTTACGGACGCCTACGACTGTGAGGAGCAACAATAGACCATCGCAACAGCTACAACATCAGTTAATAGGCGCATGGACGAAAAATTGAAAGCAATCACACGACAAATGGAGGTGATGAAGGCATTTATGCAACGCCATGAGTGATCTCTAACTTCACGACCTCGATCGCCGCATCAAGAACGCCTGGCAACTCCACAATTTGTGGAGGAGAAGCCTATTGATGGCGCTTTCGACAACTCATTCGAAGAGGCGAATCTTTCACCTGTGTTTGATGAAGAAATTGAAGATGCGGACAGACTTTTCACCTATCTTCGATAAAGAGATTGAAGTGGTGAACCTTTCACTTATCTTCGATAAGTAGATTGAAGAGGTGAATCTTTCACCAATATTTGATGAAGAAATTGAGAAAACATACATTCCACAGATTTTCGATGAAGAGGTGGAGGAGTCCGAGTCCAAGAACTCTGCTCAAATATTTGATCTCATTCAATTCACATAAAAAATATTTCACACGTGCGACCATCATTTTGAGGATCAATTCTTTTCCGAAATCATGATTACAATTTCTCGATTATCTACATCAAAATCGTACAATAGAGAATTTGCGACGGTTTTAGTGATCCGTCGCAAATACATCGTCGCAGAAAATATTTTCTCTTGTAGTGTATATGTCGTCAAATATTTTTTACATTTTTTATTACTGGTATTACTGTAATGTTATTTCTAATGAAAATAAAAATACGAATGAACTAAATTGGAACAGTAAAAATGACCACGTGTAACATTTTCATGGTACATTGCATGTAAAAATAAAAATTTGTAATTATAATTACTTAAAAATAGCAGATTTTTGTACGATCGAAGTGATTTTTGACCACACGAGTACATGACACACCACCAGTGGCTGACATACTCCCACCTCTCCCATCCACCAACTATAAAATAAACAATGTTCAATTAATTCTTGCCTTCTCGGTATGGTATGCATGGCTTCAGGCTGGTGGTGGAGGGACAATGGAACCCTGGATCAATTATTATTGAGCACGTTATTGAAAAGATTGGACTACTGCCCCATGTGATGGCTTCTTGTGGGCTATTGTTACGTTCCAGTCAGTTTGTGCCATTGCTATTCCCATTTTACTTAAGGTGTAAGCAGTAAAGCGCTGGTATATTAAGTTCATTTTACAACTCAGGTTGAAGCCCAGTTATTTTCATATATAGTGTATAAGATACAAAAAAAAAAATTTATTTTTTTAAAATAAAAAAATACTATAATATTTTGATATTTATTTAATTTCATATAACAGAATATACTCATTTTTCATTGGTAGTAGTCTATTCAACTTGTGTAAGACATTTTGTGGCTCATTCAAGTTTCCAGTAATGGAATTGCCAAATATGGCATGTTGGCAACCATGCAAAATACGTGGAACGAGAATTGAACATACAAGGATCTTCCAAACCAAATCCACAGAGGGGTCCATATGAAGCGATTAAAATGAGCTGTATCTCACTGGTACCACATGCTGTAGACCAGACCACTACACATATACCATATCACAATCTCCCGAACCTCCCAAAACCACACTATAAATAGGGCTACATTTGCACCACCTTTACTCATCCCTCCACTCAAACTTCTTCTTTAGCTCTTGAAGTTTTAAAAATGGCTTCCAAGTCTTTCATTGTGTTAGGTCTCCTTTTTGCCGCTCTTCTGGTGGTGTCTACTGCCAGGGAAATGACTGAGCAACCCAAAGAAGAGCCAACAAGTAAGTTCAAGTTAAACAAATGTTCTTTTCATTGTTTGATTGAGTTCAACTCAATTTCATTTACTTTTATTGAGATTCTAACGTACAAAGCTATATATATAGCTAGTCCTCCACTTGTAACTTATGTATACAAAGTAAACAAAACCCTAGCTACTGCTGGAATTAACTGTTCGTAATAAAAATAACACGTAAAACATATGGGAACGTGACTGCGACGTGGCTTTTGAATCCAATAATCCAAACAACCTACGTAAGCTTTTTATTTCCATTTTCTTAAACCTAAATGAAACTAAAAACACCCATATAATAACATCGATTGTTTATAGCTCTCTCTCTCTCTATCTCTCTCTCTTTCTCTCTCATGGATTAACATATTTTTCTTTGTGTGAGTGTTAATTACAGAGACCACTCCTGTGGAGGAATCCAAGGATGTTGCAACCGACGGATACAACGGAGGTGGCGGTGGATACGGAGGCGGCCACGGCGGATACAGAGGAGGCCGAGGTGGATACGGAGGTGGCCACGGCGGATACGGAGGAGGCCGCGGAGGATACGGAGGAGGCCGAGGTGGATACGGAGGAGGCCGCGGAGGATACGGAGGAGGCCGAGGTGGATACGGAGGTGGCCGAGGTGGCGGTGGTGGGTGCCATTACCGTTGCCATGGCGGTTGCTGCACCAAGTCCGAGTTTGAGTCCGAGATCCAGACTCAGAACTGAGAACTCAGAGTGGAGGAGTCCACCTTGTCTGAATAAACGCCTCCAAATGTGGAGGCTCTGTAATGGAAACTGTTGTTTGCAGGTGTACTTTTTATGTTCTAGGGGTTGATGATCCAATGTCAACCTTTGATGTAATCTCTGTTTGAAGTTCATGAAGACGTACTATATATATCTCGTGCTGTATTTTAATTCTGCAGATTAATGAACGTCTTTTTATCATTAATTGTTTGGCACTGTATTTTTTATTTTATTTTTTTGGTATATGTTGCATTGGAAGCGCTAATTGTGGACAGAAAACTGAGATATTAATCCAAGTGGGGAAGTAACCAATGATAGATCAAATAGTTTTTTTATTTTTTGGCTTGGTAACTGATAAACATATATTGCTACAGAAAGTTCAAATGTACAAGAATGGTAAAACGGAAAATTCGCCATTATGTACACCGAAGAAGAGATCATGTTATATATATATATATATATATACACACTAAAATCTAATTATTAGTGAAAAAAGAGAAGAAAAAAAAAGAAAATAATTTGATGTAATTTATCTTGGATAACTAATATATGAACCTTTGCAGATATTTAGGGAAGCAAATATTTCAAATAAAAAAATAAAAGGAAAGACAATAAAAAATTTGTAAGACCCAAAAATAAGGCCCACCCGTGGAGCTCTACGTGACGACGGCCCACGATCCGTTTAAGAGGTGGCCCATGATCCAGATCATCCATCTCAGTAAGTCCGGCCCGTCAGTAAATCAAAATCCCCAACCTAATCAAAAGTTGTCTGACTTGACTTCCTGGGATATGCAAATCCAACAGATTTGGGACATGATTGCTTAGATATGCCCTAGATATAGATTAATGAATGGGTCAATTCCTGAATCTTGACATATCCAGGTCATTTGCAAAAGGATAATGGCTATGGATTGTGCAAATCTCACGAGCATGAGATTTATCCCTAGAAACTAAGATCCTATCTGATATGTGATCTCTCAAGATAGGGATTCCAGAGATAGGGGATTGAGGAGAACAGCTATAAAAGCGGAGAACTCACATGATGACTTGATCTCCAGAGATAAACAGGAGGTACGTAGGAGGCAGCCTAGAGAGAGAACTCAAGGTTCACTTATAAACAAATTTTTCACCTTACTGGGAAAGCCGGTAGGGCCAAGGAGGAAATTGGGAAGAGCGGAGTCGATTGATCTTGACAACCCGAATCCGGCTAGCCAATTTCTGCGCCTCCAACATTATTTGCAGAATTTGTTTTTTCTTTTGTCATCGTTGTACTTGTGATGGTCACTTGCAACTGACGAGTCAAGAGGTTGGCATTGTTTTTAGGATAGTAATATATAGCAGATTTAATAACGTATTATTGTTTCCTTAAAATACCTCTGTTTCTATACATGCAAAAATAGCTCTTTTCAGCTATTTATAAAATCAGATATTAAATATCCTTAACTTTAAAGGAAAAAATTGCTTTAAATTAATTCTGAAGGCGACCCATCGTCTTGGGCTGCCATGTTTCATGAACTTCTATGTCATTTTGTATGAGCTAATGTGCATCCTGTGAAGTTATAAATGAATGAAAAACTTCATTTACCAAGCCAAAAAAGATTGACAATATACACATACGCGTTGGTGACGTGTTTGATTATATATGTATATGTTGAAAAGATGCTGGCCGGTGAATTCTTTAGTGAAGATGCATCACGTAGTCGACATAAAATTCTTCACAGCAAATATACACTTTTTTCACGTAAAAATATATACAAATTGAACTTTTCTCAAAGATATATTTTTTGAAATATATGCATAGGTCACAATTATGATGAACACACACAATCAGGATATATTTTTGGTCTCCACAAATTTGGGAGTTCACCGAGGATAATATATTTATATAATCAGGATATTTTTTTAGTCTCCAAATTTGGGAGATCACCGAGGATAATATATTTGTATATATAGTTGAACTACACTGTCAACCAAATTCTTTGATTAATTTGATCTGAAAAATTAACGTGGATCAATCTTTTAATTATATACATTTGTACCAACATATATTTGTTCGGATAAAAAAAAAAAAACTATTCAAAATTTTATTAAATTATACTGTATGCACATAGATTAAAATATATGGATTATATTAGGTTTAACACGCGTTAAACAATTTAATTATCTAACATCGTCCAATCTTATCTTTTTAATTTTAAAATTTAAATGATCTTAAATTTTAATTTTAAAATTTAACAAAATAACTCAGTTATAATAACTCAACAAATTAAAAAAATCACGATCACATCAAATAATAAAATGATTCCATCTAAAGAATATGTGGGTCCACTATCAAATCAACTGTCATCACCTCTTATAAATCACCTGTCAAATCAACTATCATTACTTTTTTACCTTTTATAAATCCTTATCCATACTTTATGCAAAACATTTATTCTTACGTTACCAATGAGAATAATTCAAAATACAATCAAACACAAAATCACTTTATCCTTATTTATACTTATTTATGCTTGAATAAATCTATACCCTAGAATAAAAACTATCCCTGTTCTAAACGGGGCTAAGTGTTGCACTTATTCCAATCTTATCTTTATCATACATGCACATCCAGAAGTCTAAAAAGGCGTCGCAATGAGGGAGGACCATTTGAATCAGGACAAACTTTTTTTCGCTGTTTTTATTATTATTATTATTATTATTATTATTATTATTTTGGTGGATTGTTTTATTAATTTATTGGTTGTTGGTACATGGAGTCTTTTTCAGTGCTCTAAATACACTTTAATATAGGGATCGGATCTGGTCAGTGCTCGATTTTAGTCAGTTTGGTCAGTATCGAACTGCACTACGTGCAAATCAAACTGCACCATTTATAAATCGAACTGCATAACCAATTGTTGGATATATTTTTTACACTCTTATTGGATTCAATCAACTATTGAAAAAAATATGAATTCCTAAGTATCATCAGTATTTAATAAGAGAGTGAAAAATATACCCAACAATTTGTTGTGCAGTTCGATTTATAAGTGATGCAATTGGATTTCAACGTGATGCAGTTCGGTACTGACCGAACTGACTGAACTCGACACTGATCGGATCCGGTCTCTTTAATATATTTGTTTGCGACTGAGTGAGATATATCTTGTTTGATAAGATATATATCTCACTTTTTTATATTTATAAAAAAAGAAATTCAAATAACATTTTATAAACTGTCTTAAATCTATGCAATCTCTTAATTTTTTTTAAAAATTTCATATAATTATTTAAAAATATTTATATAAATTCAAATAGCTCTGTGAGCTAAATTTTCGTTGACAAATTTGTATTATTATGCGAATATTCTGTTTGGTTAATCCTAATTAAAAATACAATATACCAAAAACTCTTTACAATATGTTAAAAAAATGAAAAATTCTTTTAAATGACTGTTTTACCCCCCTCCCTTAAATAGAGTTTAAAATCTATCTAGAGGGGTAAAATCGTCATTTACAGAAGATTTTTCACATTTTTTGAAAAACTGTAGGGGTTTTTGGTGTACTTATTTTCAATCAGGGTTAACAAAACATAATATTCATAAATATTCTTCATCCGTTAATGAAAATTTGACCGAAGAGATTATTTTGATTTATATATATTTTAAGGGGTTATATGGATTTTAAAAAAAATCAAGAGGTAATATGGATTTCAGATAGTTTAATGGGGTTATTTAGATTTTTCCTAAGAAATGAATCAATTCAATCAAAATTTTTTAAAAAATATATATTTTTTTTCTCAGAAAAACCTTTCGTCAAACTTTATTTGAGGCTGTCCTGTCTCCCTGATATTATCCTAATTTAGAATTATATTTTTTTTACAAAAGCATGACTTATTTGTCATTCCGGTTGGACTCTGGATTCTCCAATACTCTCTCTCTGTCTGGAAGCGTATTCCATGCATGTGGAAATTTCAGTGTTACTGTTTCTTCTAGATGAACAGGTCAGCTGCCGCGTGCACCCACCAGCCTTTCTTCTAGATGATCTAATAAAATAATATCTCACAAATCATTCTAAAATGATATATATTCTCTGTTTGAGGTTTATGTATTTTGATAAAATTACTTTATATTTTAAAAATACAAATAATTAACATCCAAAGAAGCGTATATGAGTATGATCCGAAGATAACTTTTAAAATGGTTTTTTAAATTGGTTTTATCAAAGCTCCTAAAAAAACAAATCAATTCTCATGAATTCCGAACGCTGCACCTAGCTAAATTTGATAACATTATCCTTGCCTCCTAATTTTTAATCCACGGGGATTGTGAGAGTCACGATTCAAGTGACCTCCATTTACCACTAAAAGTTATTCTAGTGACCTAATTTAATTTACTACCCAAAGTTTAATCTTAGATGTACAAATCGAGGTGTGTGTATCTATATCTATTATTTATTTATTAAAAAAAATTTGTGACCCATTATTTTCATTTCTCATTTTATCCTTAAAACAATTGATTAATTACTAATGTATCTATTAATTTAAATTTTAAAATATATAATAGATAACTATATGATAGATATACATGGATTATAAGTATTTTTATTTTCTTTTTATCCTTTAATAATTTATTTAATTACTAAATTTTAAATTATTCAATGATATAGTCTTATCTAATAAGATTTATGATTAGTAATTTAAATTTTTAAAATTTTAAATTATTTAATGATACAGACTTATCTAATAAGATTATTAAAAAAATTTAAATTTTAAATTATTCAATGATACAATCTTATCTAATAAGATTATTTAAATTTTTAAAATTTTAAATTATTCAATGATATAGTCTTATCTAAAAAGATTATGATTACTAAATAAATTTATTTAAATTTTAAAATTATTCAATGATATCTAATCTAATAAGATTATGATTTATTTAATTAATAATAATGATCTATTACTTCTATTATCTATTTCTATTACTTATTAAAAGGATTATGTGATCCAATATTTTCATTTCCCAATTTATCATTTAATCAATTATTTAATTACTAATAGTAGTAAATTTACTTAAATTTTAAAATTATTCATTGATACAATCTAATCTATCTAATAAGACTCTTATGATATGTTAGGATATGAAAATATATTTTTGACTGAGTTTGATTTAAGATAAACTTATTTATTTTTTAAGATTAATTTATGGATCAAAATTATCCCTTGACTTTCTCATGGCTTTCTCAGAATACTCTAATTTGAGATAATATTAGATGTTGCATGCAGGAATACTATTTAAATCACATGTGATTGGGATTTTTTTAGAGCAAGAAGTTTTTTTCCAAAATAAAACAAGTATCTTCCCTTTCATGTTTTTTAATTATTATGATATTATTTTATGAAGAGATTTTATTTATCTTTTTATTATTATGACCTTTCATTTTATTATATTTTTTATTTTTTCAGATGAAGAAATTGGAGTACGTAGTTCATGAAGAGAAGTACCACTTCAATAAAACAAATGATGGTAAAATGAAATAAAAAAATAAAATTATTTTTTGTGTTTTGTTTATAATATTATTGAATATTTTTATGTGGGTGTTGATTATTAACTATTTTATTTTTAAATAATTTTTCACTGAACAATTTTGTTCGGTTATGCTACATGGAAAACCCATAACTATTAATATGTTTTTCATTTTAATTTATTTGAATTATGTTTTAAGATTTCATAAAGATAAAAGTTCTTTAATCATCTTTTTTATGTCTTTATTATTATGATCTTTTATTTTATTGTATTTTTTTAGTTGAAGGGAATGAAGAGCGTTCATGAAGAGAAGTACCACTTTAATAAGAAATGAAGATAAAAAGAAAAACAAACTATTTTTTTTTTTGTGTTTTGTTTATAACTTTATTTGAATATTTTTATGTGGGTGTTGATTATTAATTATTTTATTTTAAATAATTTTTTAATGAATAATTTTGCTCGGTTATGCTACAATGAAAAACCCATAACTATTATTATGTGTTTTGTTTTAATTTATTTGAATTATGTTTTAAGATTGCATAAAGATAAAAGTGTTTTAATCATTTGATCGATGTATATAGGAGTTATGTACTTGATGAATTAATTCGTGCATGTAGGAGTTCTATGCTTCAAAATGTAAATGGGTGTAAGTGTGTATGTGTGTGTTTTGTTATTTTATGTTCTTCTTTTAATTGCATGACTTATTTTATTCCAAGTGTTTCGATAATTTTCAACTAATTAAATATCAGTTATTACACGAGATCATCTTTTATTCTTGAAGATTACAATAATTCTATGACAGATTTTTGTTTTCAAGCAAATATTCTTCGCCCACATATCAGTAGATTAGTTTTTATTTTTATTTTCATTTAATTAAATTTTTTTTGAAAACTTAATTTAAATGATCCGTACATATTTGGTGCAAATATCAACATTGTTATGTATTAGTTTGATTTACTTTTCAGTTATCTAATCTAATAAGATAATCTTATATCAATTTGATTTAAATTTTAAAATTATTCAATGACACATAAGATTTGAATAATATTATTTGCTAGATATCTATGTTATTTCAAATTGATAGATGCACTAACTTTTTATTAGTATTAATATTTTTAGTATTCTTCTACCTTAAAAATATTGATGAGTCTTTATTTATTATATCAGTGATTGAATTTATTAGTATTTGATGCAATAAATTAGTGTGTCCAATGTTTTTCTTCTTTTAATGAGAACTTGTGATTGATTGATATTTCATTTGTTATATATACGCATGTTATTATCTTTGTACATATTAAATAAAATAGATAACATTTTACATTGTTTTTATAAACGCATTATATATAAATGTTTTATATAAATTTATGTAATATCATTATTTTTTATTTATATATATTTTTGTGAATGTTATCATGTGCTTTGGCACGTGCATGAAAACTAATATATATATATATATATATATAATAATAATAATAATAATAATAATAATAATAATAATAATAATAATAATAATAATAAAGTGATTTTTAAATAAAATGATTTTTTAAATTGGTTTTTATCAAAGCTCATAAAAAACAAATCAATTCTCATGAATTCCAAACGCTGCACCTAGCTATATTTGATAACATTATCCTTGCCTCCTAATTTTTAATCCACGGGGAGGCTTGTGAGAGTCACTATTCAAGTGACCTCGATTTACCTACCACTCAAAGTTATTCTAGTGACCTAATTTAATTTACTACCCAATGTTTGGGCCCGGATCAGCTGTTTCCACTGGAAACAAGAAACATGAAACCCAACCAATTATATAACCAATTATATGTCACCACGTAGGATCGCAAACGGAGCACCGAACGGCGTCAAAAAAGAGATGTAAAAAATGCGGTAAAGTCCTTGCATAATAAAACAATTATAAATGAGATCCTCAAATGAATCAAGCATGATAAAACAATCACAAATGAGGAGCATTAGGTCCTGCCACATTGATTCTACGGGGAGAAACAACCAACCAAAAAAAAGGAAGTAAGAAGGCAAATATTTTTTTTTGTTTATAATGTTATTTTTTCAAGACTTATTTACGAGACATTTTCTAAAGTTATTAGCAACGTTAAGATTTTGTAGCTAGTCTTGACTGTAAGTGAAAAGTATAATGTTATATACAACCCTTTTTTTATCCCCAATTTGAGTATACACGTTCTTTGAATTTTTAAAAAACAGTATATATACCTCATCCAATGAGGTACGCGCTTTTATAAAAATGTGAAGCATGTATTTTAATGGATTGCATATGGATGCATTTATAGAAATATGAAAAATTTATATCGAAGCATATACCTCATTAATGTGAGTATATGCTTCGATGATTTATTATCGACGCATATGAAATTAAAATTGGAGTTGAAAAAAAATTGTGTAACAGCACTGGAGTGAAAAATGTTAATTTTTTTTGTTGTCATTTTCATATATTTGTTATGAAATGACTGACTTGGATGTTATTAATTAAATTTGATGGTCATTTTACAATTTAATTTGATTTGTATTCATAACTATGTGGAAGTTATTTGTAACTCATATACATTTTTTATTCAATTTTTTTCTGAAAATTTTGATTTTTTATTTAATAAATGGTGTGATTAGTGGATATCTCCAATAATAAAAATTGAAAAATGATATGTCCAGTCTTATACACAATCTACACTAGTTTTTTTTTTAAATATACATTCGCTTATTGCCGTACATACTATTATATGAGTTGATATATACATTGAGATCCAACAGTGTACTTTTTCATTAAAAAATAAAAAAATTACAATCACATACATTGCGATAGAGATTGCAATATATTCTCTGAGATACACCAATTATTTTATTTATTTGAACAATTAAAAAAATTGCAACCCCATTATCACAGTAAATGAGGAGGTAGACGAGGCCTAAAAATCAAATCGAGTTATCAATGCTCATAAAATTATTTTTTATTTAATAGTTTTTTTTTCAATTCATTCAGTCGGTGATTGTATTTTTGTGTTTTTTTTTTTTCAAATCAGATTGAGTATTTTATCATGCTTAATTCAATTGAGGGTCTCATTTGTGATGATTTTATTATGCAAGGGTTTTACTGCACGTTTTACATCTCTTTTTGGACGCTATTTGGGTGTCCGTATAATTGGTTGGGTTCCGTGTTTCTTGTTTCCAGTGGAAACAGCTGATCCGAGCCCCCAAAGTTTAATCTTAGATATACAAATCGAGGGGTGTGTGTGTATATATATAATAAAGTAAACATCCGAAAACTGTATACAGGCCGGATTATCCTATTGTTATCCTAATGTTATTTGTGATGCTAAAAGTATACCAGAGCACCGATACATATAATCCTTGCAACAACCCCCTACTGTTTTTAATCCATTATCTAAATATTTATTTATCAAAAGATATGTAATCAATTCAATCGAGTTTATATTTTTTAGTTTATCAGAGAAGTATATAAATCGGGTTATGAAAGGCCAGGTTGTCACTTGTCTCTAACATTTTTTTACAGGGATGGTTGGCAATGGGATAAGTAAGAGAATGACAACTCATGTCGTTTGATATAAAAAAAATGAGGATGAAATGAGAATAATTGTCAAGATTTTAAAATGAAAACGAAGTTTTTTTATTTCATCTAAATGTTAGATTAACATTTATCTATATTTTTAATTTGTTCCAATTTTAATAATTGTGAATAAGAATAAAATCGATAGATTTTTTATTTTTTAAAATTAAGATAACTTATCCTCAAATTTTAATCACTTTCCAAATCAGTCCATAGAGTACAAGTTATTTCAGATTTATTTTGGATTTTTATTTTATTTTTTATTTTTTGATTTTGTAATGAAGTGTTATTTTTATCGTATTTTTTTATTTTGTTATTTATTTTTCAATAGAAATTTGTTTGTCTTATATATTTTTATTTTGTTTCAAAAAAATCTCACATAGGCTGTTGGCCGTGGAGGGGGGTCGCAGGTGGTGGACGGGCAGGTGGGGGTGTCAATGCAAAATGGTGGTGGTCGTGGGAGGTTGGATGGAGCGTCGCAGCAAAGGTGGTGGCGGAGGTGGATGGCCACAGCGGAGCTGGTGTGGAGAATCTGACGGTGGGGGTGGTTGATGAGAGGGGTTTGAAAAAAAAATAGATTATTGTGAGAGAGATGAGAGAGGGTTTCAAACAAAATTTTTATTTAAACACATTTTTTTATTCTGATGAGAGAGATGAGAGAGGGTTTCAAACAAATTTTTTATTCAAATAAATTTTTGATTCTAATGAGAGAGATGAAAGAGGGTTTCAAAATAAATTTCAGATCTCAAAAATTTTTGAAGAGGGGAGAGATCCGTCGGTGCGGTTTACGGTCGGTGCGGTGCGCGATCACGGGCCGTCGATCACGGGTCCATCGCATCGGACGGTCGGGTGCGATTCACGTCGACCGTTGGATGCGATGGACCCGCGATCGAATGGCCCACGTCGTAAACCGTGGGCCATTCGCATATATATCCGATTACATGCGGTTTACGGTCGGTGCGGTGCGCGATCACGGGCCGTCGATCACGGGTCCATCGCATCGGACGGTCGGGTGCGATTCACGTCGACCGTTGGATGCGATGGACCCGCGATCGAATGGCCCACGTCGTAAACCGCACCGACCGCACACCGCACGTAATCGCGACCATATATATATATATATATATATATATATATATATATATATATATATATATATATATATATATTTTCGATAATATGCGGTCGGTGCGGTCGTGCGGATTCGACGTGCGTCGTCCGATCGCGGGTCCATCGCATCCAACGGTCGACGTGAATCGCACCCGACCGTCCGATGCGATGGACCCGTGATCGACAGCCCGTGAATCGCGACCGCACGACCGCACGACCGTATAATATCACGACTATATATATATATATATATATATATATATATATATATATATATATATATATATATATATATATATATATATATATATATATTTCTGATAATATGCGGTCGGTGCGGTCGTGCGGATCCGACGTGCGTCGTCCGATCGCGGGTCCATCGCATCCAACGGTCGACGTGAATCGCACCCGACCGTCCGATGCGATGGACCCGTGATCGACGGCCCGTGAATCGCGACCGCACGACCGTATAATATCACTACTATATATATATATATATATATATATGCCGACGATTAGGTGCGGTGTGCGGTCGGTGCGGTGCGCTACGTGGGTCGTCCGATCGCGGGTCCATCGCATCCAACGGTCGACGTGAATCGCACCCGACCGTCCGATGCGATGGACCCGTGATCGACGGCCCGTGATCGCGCACCGCACCGACCGCACACCGCACGTAATCGGCTCCATATATATATATATATGAAAATGATTGCGTGCGACGAACGGCAGGTGCGGCCGCGACGTGGGCCGTTCGATTGCGGGTCCATCGCATCCAACGGTCGAGATGAATCGCTCCCGACCGTCCGATGCGATGGACCCGTGATCGACGGCCCGTGATCGCTGCCGCACCTGCCGTTCGCCGCATGTAATCACGTCCCTATATATATATATATACATACGGGGGCGATTACGTGCGGCGTGCGGCGGGTGCGGCGGCGACGTGGGCCGTTCGATCGCGGGTTCATCGCATCCAACGGTCGACGTGAATCGCACCCGACCGTCCGATGCGATGGACCCGTGATCGACACCCCACGATCGACGCCGCACCTGCCGTTCGCCGCAGGTAATCGACCATATATATATATATATATATATATATATATATATATGGTCGCGATTACGTGCGGTGTGCGGTCGGTGCGGTTTACGACGTGGGTCGTCCGATCGCGGGTCCATCGCATCCAACGGTCGACGTGAATCGCACCCGACCGTCCGATGCGATGGACCCGTGATCGACGGCCCGTGATCGCGCACCGCACCGACCGTAAACCGCACCTAATCGGCTCCCTATATATATATATATATATATATATATATATATATATATATATACCGATTAGGTGCGGTATGCAGTCGGTGCGGTGTGCGACGTGGGCCGTCCGATCGCGGGTCCATCGCATCCAACGGTCGACATGAATCGCACCCGACCGTCCGATGCGATGGACCCGTGATCGACGGCCCGTGATCGCGCACCGCACCGACCGCAAACCGCACCTAATCATAACTCTCTCTCTCTCTCTCTCTCTCTCTCTCTCTCTCTATATATATATATATATATATATATATAGGGAACCGATTACGTGCGGTGTGCGGTCGGTGCGGTGCGCGATCACGGGCCGTCGATCACGGGTCCATCGCATCGGACGGTCGGGTGCGATTCACGTCGACCGTTGGATGCAATGGACCCGCGATCGGACGGCCCACGTCGCGCACCGCACCGACCGCACACCGCACCTAATCGTCGGCATATATATATATATATATATATATATATATATATATATATATATATATATATATATATATATATATATATATATATATAGTGATACGATTAGGTGCGGTGCGCGGTCGGTGCGGTGTGCGACGTGGGCCGTTCGATCGCGGGTCCATCGCATCCAACGGTCGACGTGAATCGCACCCGACCGTCCGATGCGATGGACCCGTGATCGACGGCCCGTGATCGCACACCGCACCTAATCGTAACTCTATATATATATATATATATATATATATATATATATATATATATATATATATATATATATATATATATATATATATAGGGATATTATTGCGTGCGGCGAACGGCGGGTGCGGCAGCGATCACGGGCCGTCGATCACGGGTCCATCGCATCGGACGGTCGGATGCGATTCACGTCGACCGTTGGATGCGATGGACCCGCGATCGAACGGCCCACGTCGCGGCCGCACCTGCCGTTCGCCGCACGCAATAATTTTCATATATATATATATATATATATATATATATAGGGAGCCGATTACATGCGGTTTACGGTCGGTGCGGTGCGCGATCACGGGCCGTCGATCACGGGTCCATCGCATCGGACGGTCGGGTGCGATTCACGTCAACCGTTGGATGCGATGGACCCGCGATCGAACGGCCCACGTCGTAAACCGCACCGACCGCACACCGCACGTAATCGCGACCATATATATATATATATATTATAGTTATTTTATGATGCAGCATGTTACTTTAGACCTGACCCCTGTTAGGGTTAGTTCATCAAAAGTGCAATGTTAGCATCAGTAGCGCCTCGTGTAAATAAATTCTTTTGATTAATGTTAGAATGGATGGTTTTTTAGTTTTTAGTCCTGTAAACATATTTATTTATGGATCAATCTCTCACTTCTTCGTATTTTAGTTTTAATCTCTAGATTTAAAGGATTCGTTCCTTTTTAGTCCCTCCTAGGAACTAAAAAAAAAAAATAATTAGGGATATGTGCCTCCTAGGGACTAAAAGTTACAAATCCTTTAAATCTGGGGACTAAAACCAAAATATGAAGAATTGATGGATCGATCCCTAAATAGATATGTTTACAAGGACTGAAAACTAAAAAAACCCTAAAATTTATTCTCCCACCAAAAAATGTTAAATTTATTCAAAATTGTGTTCATAATCACAAATAATTTTACTTGTGTAAATAAATTCTTTTGATTAATGTTAGAATTTATTCTCTCACCAAAAAATGTTAAAATTAATTCAAAATTGTGTTCATAATCACAAATAATTTTATATGCTCCATTTCAAAAATTAGCCAAATACCCCCAGTACTCCGGTCATTCTCAGGACCTCCATGGAAAAAACTTAAGTTTCTGTTTGGATTGAATATCTGCATAAATTAATCTTGTTCATGTTTTGTAATTGGTAGCACGACCATCATCATGTCTGAATAAATCATTAAATCTAGTATATATTTCATCAAAATAAGATCAGCTTGGATTGTAAAATCACCACGTCTTATCATACTGGTCCGAAAACAGTAATATATAATGTTATCACGGTGTCATTTAGGTCGCATTTGGTTTTGTAATTGAACAACTTTTATATTTATAGAAAGCTGATTATATAATCGTGTAACCAAATAATTTTGACATCGTAGTTTCCTACAAACATATTTCAAATAAATAGCTCTCAAAAACTACGATAAAAAAAACTGAGAGAGTTAGCTTCTTACAGAATCAGTTTTAAATCCAACATTTACATAAAATCAATTTTACAATTCCGTTATCAAATTTTACCCAATTTTTAAAGGCCAGTCTGATAGAACCTTTCACATTCAAGATAACAGTAATATTAAAATTCTAAATATAGCTTATATATCATGCCAAACTTTCACATTCAAGATAATAAATGCTCTCTCTTTCGAGTCCCTGTGGGCCTGATTCTTATTTTGTAGAGAGAGGAATTTTGCAGAGAGAGGAAATATTATATTCACTATATTTGGTATTTTTGTTCACAAGGTTATGCAGATGGGCTTTAAAAAAAGTCTCTCCATAATATATGGATATTTAATTATACTTAATTCGGCGATTAAAAAAATCTTGTTTCCACAGGCGTTTCGGGTTCTCGTACCAGTGACCTATCTTACACCATCTTGGTAGAATTATTTTTTTTAAATGACAGTGTTTCCTTTAATTACATAAATAAAAAATCATAGACGATGTCTCTACATAAAAATAAAAAAGATGATGTAATATCCATTCAATCCCATTTTATCCGACGAAGGCATTTTTTTTTACTAGCTGGATAAAACACATGTAAATATGTCAATATTATATATTTGAATTGATAATTACATGAATCTGTTGCACGTTCCATGCACATCTTTAAAGGATCGTTTGAACTCCTTCTTGAATAAGATACATTACGCGCTCGCAAGCTCCGAATACATAGACTTACTTTTTACCTTAATCACCTGGGACATCCTTGTCCAAAATTGGTTCTGAACATCATTTCTGTGTTGCATTGTTCCATCTCATTCTTCCGTATGTGGTATGATATCGATAATCTATGGTAGATTTATGAATTTTGAAAACCAATGGCTTATTATTTATCTTCATTTTCCTTATAAAAACGTTAATTAATGTGTAAGATTTTTTTTCTCTCCTTACAATTTATAGTATCAACATCATATCAATAGAGCATCTCCTAAGATCTAAATGGATATTGGATATCATATCCTAGTAATCTTATGTTCACTCCTCAGCTCTACCGACATTAACTGTTACTCTTTGAAGGCTATCGCGAGCATTCATCTTCATGCATCTCAACATCATCTACAAAAATAAAATTAAAACTTCTGTAATTGACCATAAGAAAAGTAATATTTTATTTCAACGAGGACCTTTCATATAATTATGTGTGTGATAAATCAGTATACCGACTATGTTAATTTCTTTTTTATTTATTATGAGAATTCATGTTTAGCATCTATTTTTGGCCAGAAAGCATGAGACTCGAATTATATAACCTCATGAGACTTTATTGATGTGGAAGGTCGTTGAGACAGTTTAGTAATTAATTATGCAATGATATTATATATATCCAGTAAGAAAAAAATTAAGCCTTTTTTCATCTTAAGGAGCTATATCACTTATGATTTTAAAATTAGATGCTTCGCAAAAATTCATTGTTTTTTTCGGAAAAAAACTTTCATTGTTCATAACTAAAATTGTTCTTTTGATCTTTAAAAACTAACACGACTTGAGATGTTTGGGCATAGTTTGAGTTAATTATGGTTCGCGCGTGCTAGCATAATCATATAACATATCCCCAGAGCTACCTTAAAAGTGATGGCATATAATCTATATAATGATATAATTTTCCAAATATTAGACTTTATTTTTTAAGGGAGCATAAGCTTCAAAATTTAATTCATGTATCTTGTCCAAGATAGCTTGTGATATACAATTGGATCACAATAAGGAACTAGTGAGATTTTTATTTTACTACAAGTCAGTCCTGCCATAAATCATGCATGAAAGAAATCAACAAATACAAAACAATTTATGGGCCATATTAAACCGCTATCATATACTAATGGAATCGGATTAGGTCTAACGAGCATTGGACAATTTGATTGTTCAACGTGTATTTGATTGTTCAACGTATTTATAACCATCTGATTTTCTTAATTTATTGTGATTGTGATACTTTGTAAGATTTCAAAACTAAACTTTTAAATCTGCATTTTTAAGATTTAATTAATTTGTGTATCTTAAAATTATAAGATTAGACGATTATATTGTTCAATACCCGTTGGACCTAACCCAATTCCTATTAATTCTTCTTCTTATATTCGTGTGTAAGAGATTTTTGTCACAATTGTGTGTGTGTGTGTGTATGTGGGTGGGAACAAAATACAAGAACAGACAATTTAATGACCCAATAAACATATGCCAAACCATATCCAGAGGGGGTCCATATGAAGCGATAAGATGGAGTTCTGCATCTCACTGGTACCACATGCTATGCAAACTACATCGGTCATAAATGACGAGTACCATATATCACCATCTCCCAACCCCCCAGAACCACACTATAAATAGGGCTACATTTGCACCACCTCTACTCATCTTCCACTCAAACAACTTCTCTCTTTAAGTGTTAACAATGGCTTCCAAGTCTCTCATTGTGTTAGGTCTCCTTTTGGCCGCTCTTCTGGCGGTGTCTACTGCCAGGGAAATGACTGAGCAACCCAAAGAAGTGCCAACAAGTGAGCTCTTGAAGTTAAACAAATGTTCTTTTTCTTTCTTTGATTGAGTTCAACTCAATTTGTTTTACTTTTACTGGGATTTTAAAGTACAAAGCTAGTATGTTAGCTAGTCCTCCACCTGTAACTTTTTTTTGAAGATTTGATCACTTAACCTCTTTCACATAGGTGAAAAGGAGGTGGAAGGTGTTAGGTCCTCCACCTATAACTTATGTATACCAGCTGATCACCCTACACACCTAAATCACCTAAATCATATGGAAAAGCAAATAATAAACGTGACTTGGACGTAGAATTGTGAATCCAAAGTTCTAAAAATACTACGTGAACATAACTTCTAAGTTCCAATTTTTAAAAATAAATATAACTACAAAACACCCATATATGAACATGCATGGATTAATTTATAGTTCCCTCTCTTTCTCTCTCTCTCTCATGCATGGATTAACCTATTTTTCTTTGTGTGTGTGTGTGTGTTAACAGAGACCACTCCTGTGGAGGAATCCCAGGACGTTGTTGGAACTGATGGACACGGAGGAGGCCATGGTGGACACGGAGGAGGCCATGGTGGATACGTAGGAGGCCATGGTGGGTGCCATTACTATTGCCATGGCCATTGCTGCACCAAAGCTGAGTTTGAGGAATCCCAGGACGTTGTTGGAACTGATGGACACGGAGGAGGTGGTGGTGGAGGTGGATACGGAGGAGGCCATGGTGGGTGCCATTACTATTGCCATGGCCATTGCTGCACCAAAGCTGAGTTTGAGAAATCCCAGGACGTTGTTGGAACGGACGGATACAACGGAGGTGGTGGTGGATACGGAGGTGGCGGTGGATACGGAGGAGGCGGTGGATATGGAGGTGGAGGTGGATACGGAGGAGGCGGCGGATACGGAGGAGGCAGAGGCGGCGGAGGCGGTGGATACGGAGGAGGCAGAGGCGGATACGGAGGCGGTGGAGGGTATGGAGGAGGCCGAGGTGGATACGGAGGGGGCCGAGGCGGTGGGTGCCATTACCGTTGCCATGGCGGTTGCTGCACCAAGGCTGAGTTTGAGGCCGAGGCCCAGACTCAGAACTGAGAACCATATATCTCCCATGCATGCCCTAGCTCTGTTAGGGTTACTAATACGTCCTCAGAGTGAGGACCTCCCTTATCTGAATAAACGTCTCCAAGTGGAGACTCTGTAATGGAAACTGCCGTTTGTGTTTTTATGTTCCCCCAAGTGGGTTGATTATCCGATATGATGTCAACCTATCTATATATGTTGTACATGTTTATAAAGACTACGTACTATCTGGTTTATCTTTTATATATATATATATATATAAACGGTAGGCTGACGCCTCAGTATATTAAAAGCGAAGTCTAATTTATAAAACAAGTGCACAGAAGGAAAAAACAATAAAAACCCGACCACCCAAAGCAATAGTAGACGAGGGATCCGTGAAAAAAGAAACGTTGCTTTTGTTTTTCAATAAAAATTTAAATTTGCTTTGTTATAAAAA
Source organism: Acorus calamus (assembly GCA_030737845.1). Classification (NCBI taxonomy): domain Eukaryota; kingdom Viridiplantae; phylum Streptophyta; class Magnoliopsida; order Acorales; family Acoraceae; genus Acorus; species Acorus calamus. Next base: position 2,970,759 of record CM060872.1, on the reverse strand, counting down.
AATTATTATTATTATATTTGATGTTATTTATTTGTTATTTTAAAATGGGATTCAATTTATTTTAAGAAGTTGTTGCGATCTATCCGTTGTAGAAAAACTTGAAATATCCCTTGATTTTTTGTTAATAGTAATAAAGGGGGTTTGTTGACAACGTACATGCTTCACTCATTTAAAAGGAGAGGATCCGGAGAAGAAATTCAATCACAATTCAATCACAATCTGACCATATCCAGTCCAATCACTCTAAAAAACATTTAAAAAATCCATTATCTTATCCACCGTACGGAGGATCTAAAAATTTCTCTTTTACTTTTGAGGCGCGGCAATCAAAGGAACATCAATTGGGTTCAATTCCAACTCCTGCGCACACCAGGAAGTGGATAGAGAAGTTGGGCTAGTTGTATCTTGTGAAACAGCACGCCAAAGAAACCCTGTGTGGAGAGGGCGAATTCTGTTCTGAAGACAGCATTTTCGCGTGTGTCTAATTCAGGCTTCTCTCTTCCTTATTTTAAAATTTAGATCTGAATTTCTGTTTTATTGATTTGGTTTTATCGATTTAGATCTATTTTTTCCAACAGGATCTACCACCCTCCAGACTCACAGTCCAAATTCTACAGCATGACTAGTCTTTCATTGCTGAATCCAATCCCATGAGCCCCCACGCAGAACTTCCCCCAGTATCTCGTTTATCATATGTTGGGGAGTGACAGATGATATAGTTGTTTGAGAAAGTAATTATATTATATAAGCAACAGTACTACTGGGAAAGAGAAAAAAGAGAGAATTCACGATTTTGTATACCGAAGGAGAGCTCCATATTATATTACACTAGAATCTAATTAATTATTTATGAAGAAGAAGAAAAAGAACTTTGATGTACAGTAATTGATCTTGGAAGAATAATATATGGGTTTGTTCCCATTTCACCATGCACGGTTTAGCCCCTCCTCCCGAGCTTGGGAGACTCACGGGCTCACGCAAGGGTGGCGCAGATGGTGATCCCAACTATGATCTCGACGGCCAGCTGGTTGGCGAGAAATGGAGTAATATTCAGAGGACAACGTTTTTACATAGAAAACGTGTGGGAAACCGTGATGGCGCTGATTCGGGAGTGGGGCATGACGATGGCAGGGGCTCGTTGCGTATCGACTTCGGGGATGCGAGTTAGGGTCATGGCGTGAGATTGTGTGTTTTCAGTTTCTTTAAGTTTCAGTTGGTTTCCTTTTTTAGCTTCTGGGAGGTTGTTCCCAGATTTAGCTTTGGGTAGAGGGTGGTCTACCTGCTGGGTGGAATGAAAATTAGACTCAAACCTCGAGTTTGTTTTCCTTCCTATCGGTAGTAGTTTCTGTCCCCTACCTGGTGTTTTATTTGACCATTGTAATGGTGGAATAAGTTGAGTACCCTCTTTTCAAAAAAAAAAAAAATTATATATATATAAAAAAAAAATATATATATATATATATATATATATATATATATATACGGGGTTTGGTTAACGAGTGCTCGTATAACACTTGTTAAATCATATTTATTGATAATTCTTTAAGTAATCCAATAAATCTAATTATGATATAAATTAATAAATTGAAAGATTTTTTAAATACCAGCAATACCCCTAATAAATTCATCACTTTTTTTTTCTTTATCATTCTCAATTTTTCTTCTCATATCCAATTTTCTTTAATTAAAACAACATTTTTTTTACATGTTTCTTATAATTTAATTTTTAATAATAAGTTTTTCAATGCACAATTTATAATACCAACCCACTATAATGAATGACATATAGAAAAGTTAAATTTCAGCATCTGCTCTATAAACAAAATTATAAAACACTTCTCTTTTTGTATTTATCACGAATCCACCAATATCGATTTGATGTGAAACACCGACGAGAGTCGGAAGTATGCAAGACCATTTTTTCATAACATATTGAAATAAATTCAAATCATAAAAATACCAATAAAAAATGGAGATGCATATAAAATATTAAAAATAAAAGATTAAATGAAACAAAGAATAAAAATAAATTATCTTATTCACTGCACAAAAAATAGCTTCATATAAGCAACACTAAAACAAGTATCACAATCATATGAAATATGAGATGAGAATAAAAATAAAAGGAGATGTATATTTTTACATTTTTAAATAAAACTTTTTTGGGAAATGAGAGGGTACAGGAGGAGGGGAAAAGAAAAAAAAGTGGCGAATTTATTAGGGGTAATGTTAGTATTTTTTTTTAAAAATTAATCTATTGATTCATATTATGAGTAGATTTGTTGGGTTATCTAAAAATTTAGTAATAAATATGGATTAACAAGTGTTCTAAGGTACTCATTAACAAAACCCATAATATATTATAAACCTCCAGAAAAGAAGTAAATATTTCAAAAGAAAAATGAAAGGAAAGATAAAACACTATTTGCAGGTATTAATTGAAAACATTTCATTTGTGGTCGTTGCGGATTGTAATTTGTGAGGGAGATTCAGGCACGGTACATGAAGACGATTCAATTGGCGGCTAGCAGGCATTTCAACAAAACTGTTACATAGCAGCACATTTTTTTTGTTGGAAATAAAAAAATACTTTTATATATGTGTTATGTATAATGGCAATTGTTTTATTAAATGCCCCAAAATATATAAAAAAATACTAACAAAAATAATTAATATAGCGGTTAATTAATTAGGAAGTGTCACACCTTTTGTCACCAAAATCAACCAATTTAAAATGTAAAGACAATAAATTAGGCTTTAATTTAGTCACTATAGAAAACATAACTCTTTTCCATAACACAAGGATATTTTTTTGGTCTCCAAATTTGAGAGCTCACCAAGGATAATATATATGTGTATATATAGTTGAACTACACAGCCAACCAAATTCTTGAAGGTCTTATAATATAGAAAATGGTTTTTGTTAACGAGTGTCTTCAGGGCACTGGTTAACCTACATTTATTGCTACTTTTTTAAGCAACCCAATAAATTAATTATGATATGAGTATAAATTCACAATCTTTTTCTCTTCTTCCCTCCCATACCCTATTTTTTCCCTCCAATATTTTTTTCTTCTTCCCTCCCATACCCTATTTACTCATAAATAATATATAAAAATTTGACTTTATATACAAAAAATTGTTCAATTGTTTGGTATACATATTTTTTTTTTACATAAATAATACTTTTAAAAAAAAAAATCTTATTTACGCTTGTAACATTTTTTATTTTTAAACATTGTGTAATGGAGGGAAAAATTGAGTGTAAGAGGGAAGAAGAAAAAAAAGTGATAAATTTATTAGGGGTGTTGTTGGTAATTTAAAAAATCTTTTATTTTTTTTAGCCATATCATAATTAATTTATTGGATTGCCTAAAAAGTGAGTAATTAATATGGGTTAACCAGTGCCCTGAGGGCACTCGTTAACAAAACCCTATAGAAAAATAATTTAATAATTATAAAAAATTTGATTAGTTTCAAGGCAAATTAACGTGGATCAATCATATAATTAAATACATTTGTATCAACATATAATATGATGAAATGTATTGGTTAGGATGAAAAAAAGTTAACAACTATTCAAGATTTCATGGGGAAATTAATTATAGGACCCTGTGGTCACCTATTTATTATTTTTAGGCCCCTGAAATTTTTTTAATTAAGTTCTAAGGTGGTAAAAAATTATCTTTAGGTCCCTCCAGCCGATGCTTTTCAAATATACTAAAAATGTCTCTCGCACAATTATTTTAGTACATTGTTTATACTTCTTAGTACATTGTTAAGTATCTTCAATACACTGTTATCAATCCTCTGTACATTGTTAACCTTCGCATATAATGCCCCTCGTCAAAATGTACTGTAAAGACTCCCGAATACATTATTCAGTATCTTAAGTATACTATTAGCATTTCCTAGTAATAAATATATCAAAAGCATCGGCATTTAAAAACATAATTAGACGATGGCATTTTGGTATTTTAAAACAACATCTGGTTGGAGAGACTTAAAGATAATTTTTCAACATCTTAGAGACCTAAAAAAATTTAAAAACTTTTTAGGAATCTAAAAATAATAAATAAGAGATCTCATAGATCCCTAATTAATTTCTCTAAAATTTATTTAGTATATTATGAGTATAATATATGCACCTCAAAAACAGATGCGGCCACAAGAATTTTGACTTTTTGATCGGTCGATTTTTCGTATGGATGAAAAAGTACATCCTAAAGTCTCAAGAGGCGTCTAACATTGGGACAGGTTCTCCGCTGTTTTAATAATTTATTGGTTGTTTTTTTTTTTTTTTTGGTATTAAAGGCTCCATTGGAGTGTACAAATACATGAAACACACAACAACAGGCCATACGAGGCCTGATAGCACACTGGGCTACTGCCCAGGAAACCAAGCCCAACCGAGCTTATCAAACACTTGGGCCCATGAGCCCATCAACCACTTTTTTGTTTCCTGCTTAAAGCAGGATTTGATACACCCACCTCTTCACGAGGTGGGGTGTCCCTTAACCACTCGAGCAAGTGCTCGTGGGACATTTATTGGTTGTTGTTGTTAAGTCTTTTTCGCAGCTCTAAATACACTTTAATATGTCTTGTATGTGCTTGACACACATGGATGACTTATTTGTCATTTCTGTCGGACCCTAGAATTCTCCAGTACTATATTCCATGTGGTCCAATTAATTAAGCTAGCTCTCTGTCTTGAAGCCGTACGTGGTCCATGCATGTGGAACTTTCAGTTGTACTATTTCTTTTCACACTGGCCAGCTGCCGCATGCACCACCACCCTTTCTTGCCGGTGTTGTCGGATGATCTCATCAAATAATATCTCAAAAATCATTCTAAAATGATATATGTATTCTTTGTTTAAAGTTATGTATTTTGCTAAAATTATTTTATATTTTAAAAATACAAATAACATCCAAAGAATCATACATGAGTATGATGATCTGACGATAACTTTTAAATCTAGCTTTTTTTAAAATTGGCATGAAAAAAAATCCATTCTCATGCATGAATTCCAGCCAGACACTGCACCTTGCTATGTATGATAACATTATCCTTGCCTCTAGATTTGCAATCCACGGGGCTTGTGAGAGTGACGGTTCTAGTGACCTCAATTTACCACCCAAAGTTATTCTAATGACCTAATTCACCACCCATAGTTCTAGCTGTACAAATCGAGGTTTATATATTCGTTAGATCCGGAACATGTATTTTTTTTACTTTTTAATCCAATAGAGTATGCACTATTTTATGAAAAGGACATACTTTGTTATGAAGTTTATCCCTTGAAAAAATGTAAGCACGTGAGAACTACATTTTTGTTATGAAAAGAACAATCTTAATGTTATCTGTGATGCTAAAAATGTACATGAGAGTCGATGCACAATCCTTGCAGCAAACCCCACTGTTTTTTAATTTATTATTTGAAGTTTTTTGTAGAAAGATATGTAATCAATCCATTTGAGTTTATATAATAAATTTTTATTTATTTTTTTGACAACTTTAAAAAGGATTAAATGAAAAAATATATATATCTTAATGTTGTAAAAATCTAGTTACAAAAGGGTTGTCCCTAACATTAGCTGGTTTGGCAGATAAGGGATAATTGTGATAATAAGTGGGGGATAACAAGTTAACAACTTATCTCGTTGTTATAAAAATAATAAGAATAAAATGCGGACAATTGTCACGATTTTGAAATGAAAATTATAAATTTTTATTTCACTAAAGGGGCATGAAGTCAAATGTATAAATTTTAAAGGGTCATACTACCATTAATTATTTAAGATCCATGCATTAAGATTGCCTATATTACATCTCAATGTTTGTCGTAGAATACTTCTGTCTCAATGGACAAAAGCCAAAGTTATGTACAATTAATACTGCTACAATATTGCAAGTAAGGACATTTAGTTTTAGTATTTAAACAAAATTCATTATAATTTTACATTCAAGAATCAAACACTCAGAAAATGAATTTGGGTAGGAATCCTTTAAAAAATTAAAATTATACAATCTAAGAAAATTCAGACTCATCATAAAATGATTATTAGCAAAAATCCCGGAATAAAAAATCCATTTAAAATAATGATATAAACCAAACGGGCCTCAATTCGACCTTTAAAATTCAGTTTTTTTTTTTTTTTTTGGAAATTTGTATGATAATTTATAAAAAAAAATTTATATTTGATCATTTATAATCACATTTTTATTAGTAGGTGAATTTCAAGTTTATAGGATCGTATTTGGCAAGTTTTTAATTTTTATAAAAATCCTATATATAATTAAATCATTAAAACTATGTTCTTACTAATTGCATGTGCTGTATAAAAAAGAGTCAAACTATTGTTCAACTTTTGAATCAAACAAACAACAAAATGAAACTACATCGAACTCCAATAACAAAGTGGTTCAAAATTTCTACTTTTTGTTGAGGTGGTCACCGAGAGATATCAAAGAGTCAGATAAATAAATATGGATGGAGAAAAGATATGGCAAGTTAGATAAATCAATGAATCAAGCGATTAAGGGTGTGTTTGTATTTTAAGAAAAGTGAAAGAAAGTAACGAAAAGTGAGAAAAAAAAAAGAAAAACCATTGAACATGTAGTGTCAGACAATGAAAAGAAAAATCTTTATATGTGAGAATTCGAAAGAAAATGATTAAAAATAATCTTATTACTTCAATCACATGTATAAAACACAATGAAAATTTGGTCAAATTTTTTTTTATTTTTATGTTCACTCTTTATTTTACTCAAATCTTAACAATTTTATTTATTTATTTCCTTTCAAATTAATTTGCGTACAAAAACATCATAAGTAGAAAAAAAGAAGAAGAAGAAAAACAAGTGGAATGAGCAATGTCAACCGGAGGCGAGGGGGTCGGGGCAACATCAAAAGTACTGTCATACCTGGAGTAAAAAAAAATAGAACAAAATCTGATTTTTTTCATTTAAAATTATAATCAATATGATGTGAAAAGTTACAAATGCTCTTTTTATATGTTAAACGGGTTACCTCTTTTAATTAAACAATAGTTTTTGTAATTTGAAAACGGATATTAGGAACTCAATATTCAGTAAAGCAAAATCTATCACGTCAAATCTGTTTCATTTTAAAAATATCAAGAATTACACGTAATGAAAACGAGTTCAATATCGGTATGTATAAATATATAAAATAAATAGCACATTTCGTACTAGTTTTTGTTTGGATATGAAATAATCAAAAACTCAAAATTGAACGGTCCCCCACGTATTGAAGGTACATGGATGGGCAAGACTGATGCATCTCTCTCAATCATTTGTCCCATTAAAATATAAAAAATGAGTTTTGTCGTAATCAAAGGGGACGGCCGACACGGTGCTGTAAATACGTATAAATATAAATGAATAATTATAAAGCAGCGAGAAACTAAAACGCATTGAAATCCATCAATTAACACAATTCTCAAATAGAATAATAAAATTTAAAAATATATTAATAAAAGTTGAAAACCTTATATTACAAGCCTCCGTTATAAAAAGAAAAAATTGACTAAAAATAGTAAAAACGAAAATTTGTTATAACTAACTCTATGAGATTTTAATGGATCTCGAGATTTGATTTCGATCAAATCTGACTTATTATGAAAAAATATACTAAATATAAAAAGTTACTAAAAATAACAAAAATGTCATTTTGAGGGTCGAAAAATAAAAAAATTAAAAAATAAAGACATGTTGTAACATAGCGACAACTCTTAAAGATCTCCTCGATATCTACCTCCAGTAAAAATTTCAGGCGATTCCGAGTTTGGAGCGTTATTTATTTCTACTGCCCGGTTTTTCTATAAATATTTGAAAATATTAAAATGGACCCTTTCGGATTCATCGCTCTCGGAACGCGTCGGCCACCCGTTCTGCATCAAATTAAAACCTGAATGACGAGGTAGATCAAGCTTTTAATGTTGTAATTTAATTCTTAATAAAATCTTAAAGATAAAAGTTTTCAAATATTGTATGCTATATAGATCGCTGTAGCTTAACTGAATTGGTGGGAGGAGGGAGAATTGGTTTTCAAATTTTAATGGCAATTTTTTTTTATTTGGTATGATTAATGGTTGGACATCTTTGGGCTAATTATGGTTGGGTCTTTGGACTGGGGGCTTTTTAATTAGTTGGAGACCGGAGAGTAGGTGGCTAATTAAATTTTTTTCTATCAATATTATATGTTAATTCCACGGACCTAAAAACATAAAAGATTGAAAAAAAAAAAGGAATTAATCTTTTTTTTAGAAAGTATATTTCATATACAAATATGTGATTTTAGAAAAATATGAAATATATAATATGATGATTAAATATATATTTTTAAGTAAAATATTAAATCAAATATCTCATGTGCCTTCCTAGGATAAAATAGGATTGCATGGAAATTACATATGATTTTTTTGTATAAATATTAAACACATCGTCTATACAAGATTTTATTTATGTAAAGGATATACACTGTCATTGTGTTTTTTTGTTATAAAAAAATTCTACTGAAAATGGGGATAGATAATCACTGGGACGAGAACCTGAATCTCAAACGCCTGTGTGGAAACAGTTTTTTTTTAATTACTGAATTAGGTACAGTTAAGTATCTATATATTATGGAGAGATTTTTTTTTCAAGTCTCTCTTCATAAGTATGTGAACCAAATATAGTGTCACAGTGAACATGATATTTCCTCTCTCTGGAAAATATGAATCAGGCCCACAGGGACATGAAAGAGAGCATTTATTATCTTGAATGTGAAAGTTTGGCATGCTATATAAACTACAATTAGAAGCTATAATTAGAATTTTAATGTTACAATATGTCTGTACCAGTGTGTCCCTTAATTGCGTGGATAAGTGACAGCATTGCACTGTTTTCGGAACTGTATGATAAGACGATGAGATTTTATAATCCAAGCTGAGCAATAATGTTATAATAAAACTTTATTTTTTATTTGATTTTATTTTTAATTATTCTTATTAAAAAATATAATAATAAACTTCTTATTGTTTAATTGATAATGAATAATTAATTTAAATATGGATAAAAGTAAATAAGAGGTGAATAGAAAAATTTTAAAATGTGAAAAAATAATTTTGACATGTGAGTGATGATAGTTAATGACAAGTGATATGTGAGTCACTTTTATACCGGTGGAATAAATTGGATAAAATAACACAATTCTAAATGAGACATGGAATATCAATACTAATTTATTTTCAAGTATTCTATCATAGATATATCATTTTATTAAATAATTATAAAAATAACACTTCAATATAAAATAAAAAAATAAAAACAACAAAAATAAAATGAAAATCTGAAAAGATCGACTAACCCAAAAAGGGAAAACAATTATCAAGCTTATTTCTTTAGTGAAAACAAAAAAAATTAAACATTAATGGTACGGTGTCTGTTTTTAAAATATAAAAATATAAAATTCCAGAACATAGATACGTACAAAATTATAAATAAATAAATTATATATAAAACTAATGCGGAAGACAAATAAAACAATTTGATGAATTTTACATAACAATTCTTTTGGTGGCTGTTTGGCTAGAGGAATAGGGGTGGAATAGGGGAGAATAAGGCAAAAAATGTGTTCGTATAGAGGGAATAAGGGGGTATAGCTATGTGGAATTTGGATAGAATAAGCTAGTATTTGTATTCCAAATCCATCCATGGAATTGTGTTATTCTTCCACTGGAATAAGGCCCACATGTCATCACATTTTATTCCTCCACTGGAATAAGACCCATCTATCAAATCACTTGTCATCACATCAAACCACCTGTAATCACCTCAAACCACCTGTCATCACCTCTTATACATCAATAGGGCTCACATGTCAAATCAACCTTTTACACCTTATTCACATTTTATTCTTCACCAACCAAACACTCCAACATTTATTATTACGTTTCTTAATAAGAATAACTGAACATATAACCAAACACAAAATATCTTATTCCATTGATAAAGTCAATAATTTCTGTAATAGGTATAAACCCCATAATAGCTTATACCTCTATTCAAACGGACCCTTGAGAATTAATTTAGCCGTCGGATTTAGTTGAGGGCCCAATGCATGTGGTTATTTTGCTCGTTTTTGTCCATAGTCGGCTTTGATTTTCTCTCTATAATTTTATCTTAGCGTATTTTAATTTAGTAATTATAGTATGATAATCTATAATAGATTTATGAATTTCAAAAATCAATGGTCATTTTGCTCGTCTATTTCCAGAGCCAGCTCTGATTTTCTCTCTATAATTTCATTAGAGTGTATTTTAATTTAGGGTGTGTTTAGTTGCACAATTACACATCTTTTACGATTGTATGAAGTTGTTTCTACAATCGTGCAAATAAACAGTTTTATTGTACTAACTTCCTGCAGACAGATTCCATACACATATTGTCGAAAAGTTACGATTTTCAAAAGCTGAGGGTAAACTTCATGCAGAATCAGTTTTTTTATTTCGCAATCAAATGCACCCTCAGTATAGTATGATAATATATATAATAAGTTTATGGATTTTGAAAACCAATGGCTGATTATTTATCTTCATTTTCCTTGCAAAAATGTTAATTAATTTGTAAGATTTTTTCACTCTCCTTTTGTGCGAGTACAATATATTTATATAGTATCAACATCAATAGAGGATAGAGCATCTGCTAATAAGATCCCAATGGATATCCTAGCAGTCTCTGTGTTCACTACTCAGCTCTACCGACACTACTCAGCTCTACCGACATTAACTGTTCCTCTTGGAAGGCTATCGCTAGCATTCATCCATCTTCAGGCCTCTCAACATCATCTACAGAATTAAAAATTCTTTTAATTAACCATTAGAAAATATAATTATCTGTGTGCAGTGTGATAAATCAGTATTAATACCGACCATAAGAAAAAAAAATTAGATAAGAAATCATGTTGGGCATCGTTTTTTGGCTAGAAAGCTAAGGATAGTACAAGCTCGATCGAATTATATAACCTCGATCAGTTGGAAATAATGACTTGATTGATATGGAGACTGCCAATATGGCAAGTTTTGTCTATGGGAATATTCACGTGGAGAATATGCAATTTGAGAACCATATAAAGTTATGCCAAAAACAAATCCAAAAGGGGTCCATATGAACCGATAAAATTTTGTTTTCAACCATAAGAAATAATCTTTTGTTTCAACCAGGACCTTTCATATAACTGTGTGTGTGATAAATCATATACCGACCATCTCAATTTCTATTTTATTATTATAAGAAATCATGTTGAGCATCAAAAAACACAGGACTCGAATTATATAACCACATTTGGAATTAATGACTTTATTGATAAGGTTGAAAGCGTGATTATTATTTTCAATGATATTATATCTATCCGGTAAGAGAAAATTAAGCCTTTACTTTCAATTTAAACAAAACCGATTCAACGGCGCGGGAATCTTAAAGGAGATGTCATTAACGCTGATTTTAAAATTAGATGCTTTAAAAAAATTCATTGTTTTTTCTTTGAGAAAAAATAATTCATTGTTTTTAACTAAAAATTGTTCTTTTGATCTTCAAAAGCTAAAACTACTTGAGATATTTGGGAACTGTTTGAGTTAATTAGGGTTCGTGCAAGCATAATCATATAACATATCCCCAAAAACTACCTTTTCATGTTTGGTTTGAAAATAGACCCCGAATAAGTGAGAATTAATTATTATAGTCTTAGTAGACATGTTTGGATGGCTGGAATAACTGTCAGAATTAACTGATATAAAGTGATATATAGATTCTAGCAACTCTTAGAATTAAGTTATTCTAAATTATTCAACCCAAAAGGATATGTGGGCTCTCTATCAAATTAAATGTCATCACCTCTTATAAATTAACTGTCATCATTTTTTCATCTTTTATAAATCATTATCCACACTTTATTCACATTTACTAACACAAAAACTTTATTATTATATGTTTCTCAATGAAAATAATTCAAAAAAGAAACAAACAAAAAATCATTTTATCCTTATTTATACTAGAACAATCATAAACCTTAAAATAATTTAATTTTCAAATCAAACATGGGTTAAACTGATGCCATATAATCTATATAATAATATAATTTTGAAAATATTAGACTATTTTTTAGGGAGCATAAGTTTGAAAATTTAATTCATGTATCTTGTCCAAGATAATGTTATATGGAGCCTAATGATGTGCACAGATAATTATTGGCGTTATGCAGGGTCAGATGTGGGTTGAACTGTCAGTATAAAAGAGCATCTCATATTTTTCATTTGGCACCACGGTTTTTATTATCGGCGTGTCTATTGTAAAAACTTCACTTTGATAGTGGATTAATCTCTGGTGTGCTCCGTGGACATATGCAAGGTTTGTAGAACTACGTAAATTTTTGTGTTTTTGTTTTTGTCTGTGTATTTTTTTATTGATTGCATCCCAATATTCGAAAATCGTAACAGATAGCTTGTGATACAAAATTGGGTTACAATAAAAAATTAGTGAGGGTTTTACGAATTAATAAGTCCTACGATAAATCATGCATGGAAGAATGAACAATAAAAAAACACTTTACGAACCATATTAAACCGCTACCATATCTTCTTATTATATTCGTAACGATTTAAAAAATGTTAATAGCAATTCGGCTGTTAATGCAAGATCCATGGACGCCAATGTTTCACACAGTTTTATTTACATTCTTATTTGTCTCATTAGCCTCCTCTATAACGAAACATATATTTTATAAAAAAATTTATATCTTATTATAAATTATATCATTCAATTTATTAAAACACTACATACTTCATTTTTTATAAAAATATATATCTAATTAAATGAAATATATGATTTAAAAAAAAAACTGACACACAACTACCTACGTTTCAGACCGTAAGAAATTAATTAAAGGTTGTGTATAACTTTTTCGTGGTAAATTATGTGCAAAATAATATATGTAATTATTATTATTATTATTTTCAATTCGTAGATCAAAATTATCCTGATTATATTAATCATTGAGCTTTGGACCTATATGTAATTATTAGTTTTATTAGTTAAAAAAGAGATTTTTGTAAGAAGTGAATTTTCGCCACCTGTAAGAAAATGTACCATTGGCTGACATGGTAGCACCTTCCCCCACAGCCCCACTCCCCCACGCCCATACCAAATGAAAAAATGAAAAAAAATGTCCAATTAATTTTGGTTATAGTGCGCATTGTTGGACAAAATATTCTCGTGGTGGAGACTTACACGGATCAACATATATTTTAAATTTAAATGGAAGTTGATCCGTTTTAACTCTTTCTTCTCTCTTTCACTTTTTTAAAACAAACCATGAAAGAAACAAAGGTGTTTAAAAGATATTTGACTTTATCTCTTTAACTTTTTTTGAATCGGAGATATCCAATAGGATTCAATAAATTGGATTCAATCGCAATTTTATGTTAAGAGAGAGATCAAATTTCAGTATTGAGATCTTAATAAAATTACACCTATCACAGACTCCATCCACATTGTTGTAATATATATAAGTAGTTACTATAACAGAATTGAAATCATAATTACATTCAATGCTTCTTCATCATAGATGTGTGGGTCATTTTAAGTAAGAAATTATGATGAAAAGAAAACTTGTCCAACTCCATTAAAAATGGTGAAAGTAATCAAAATAACAACAACCAATATTTAAAAAAAAATATTGAGATACACATCTGTATCTTTGAGTGACATCCATATCTCCATAACGCATGCCTTCAGCCTGGTGGTAGAAGGACAACAGACAAGGGACGAATATATATACATATTCTAAAGGTAGTAAGCTTGCAATAAGAGAGTGCCAAATATGCATGGCATGTTGGGAAACAAAATACAAGAATAGACAATTTAATGACCAAATAAACATATGTGCCAAACCAAATCCAGAGGGGGTCCATATGAAGCGATAAGATGGAGTGCTGTATCTCACTGAGTCACTGGTACCACAAGCTATGCAAACTACATCGACCATATATCACCATCTCCCAACCCACCAAAACCACACTATAAATAGGGCTACATTTGCAACACTTCCACTCAAACAACTTCTCTCTTTGAGTGTTAATAATGGCTTCCAAGTCTCTCATTATGTTAGGTCTCCTTTTGGCCGCTCTTCTGGTGGTGTCGACTGCCAGGGAAATGACTGAGCAACCCAAAGAAGTCCCAACAAGTGAGTTCGTGAAGTTAAACAAATGTTCTTTTTCTTTCTTTGATCGAGTTCCACTCAATTTGATTTACTGTTTATTGGGATTCTAAAATACGAAGCCAGTATGTTAGCTAGTTCTTCAACTATAACTTTTTTCAGAATTTGATCCATTGATCTCTTTCACAGAGGTGGAAAATGTTAGGTCCTCCACCTGTAACTTATGTATACCAACTGATCACCCTACACATGTAAATCATATGGAAAGGCATATAATAAATGTTACTTGGACGTAGAATTATGGATCCAAAGTTCCAAACATACTACTACGCGAACATAACTTATTAGTTCATATTTTTAAAACATAAATATAGCAAAAAACACCCATATATGATCATGCATGGATTAATCTATAGTCCTCTCACTCTCTCTCTCTCTCATGCATGGATTAACCTATTTTTCTTTGTGTGTGTGTGTGTTAACAGAGACCACTCCTGTGGAATCCCAAGACGTTGTTGGAACTGATGGGCACGGAGGAGGCCATGGTGGGTGCCATCACTATTGCCATGGCCATTGCTGCACCAAAGCTGAGTTTGAGGAATCCCAGAACGTTGTTGGAATTGATGGACACGGAGGAGGAGGTGGTGGAGGTGGATACGGAGGAGGCCATGGTGGGTGCCATTACTATTGCCATGGCCATTGCTGCACCAAAGCTGAGTTTGAGGATTCCCAGAACGTTGTTGGAACTGATGGACACGGAGGAGGTGGTGGTGGAGGTGGATACGGAGGAGGCGGAGGTGGACACGGAGGGGGCGGAGGTGGACACGGAGGGGGCGGAGGTGGACACGGAGGTGGTGGCGGTGGGTGCCGTTACCGTTGCCGTGGCGGTTGCTGCACCAAAGCTGAGTTTGAGGCCGAGGCCCAGACTTAGAAGTGAGACTTACTAGTACGTCCTCAGAGTGAGGACCCCCCTTGTCTGAATAAATGCCTCCAAGTGTGGAGACTCTGGAATGGAAACTGTCGTTTGCATGTGTTTTTATGTTCCACACGTGGGTTGATGATCCGATGTCAACCTATACATGTTGTAATCTCTACTTCATGTTTATAAAGACTACGTACTATCTCGTGCAGTGTTTGTATTTTGCAATTTAATGAACGTCTTTTTTTTATTAGCATATGTTGGGATGATATATGATAGAGTTGAATGTGAAAGTAAAATAATTTGATTATATTAAGCAATAACACTGGGAAAAAAAAAGTGAATTCACCATTATGTATACCGAAGAAGAGCGATCATATTATAAAACACTAGAATATAATTAATTATTTGTGAAGAAAAAGACAAAGAACTTTGATGTAATTAATCTTGGATGACTAATATATTTTAAACCTCAGAGAAAAGAAGCAAATCTTTCTAAAGAAAAATAAAAGGAAAGATAAAACACTGTTTGCAGATATTTATTGAAAACATTTTATTTGTTGCTGTTGTGGATTGTGAGGGAGATTTCAGGCTCGGTACAAATAGTCCACTTGAAACTGATGATTCTAAGTGCCTGCTGGCACTACAACATTTTGTGACAATAAAAAAATGTCTTTATATGTTATGTACAGTGACAATAGTTTTGAATGCCACAAAAATATAAAAAAAAATAGTAACAAAGTAACTGAATATAGTGGCTAATTTTTTTTTTTTTTGCTTGGTAAAATTGAATATTTCTATTACTTTTTAATCCTGTACGTGGTTGTACAAACCATCAAAAAAACCAACAGTGAACAAGAAATAGAGAGTGGGCCGAGTCAGGGACAACAGCCCCATTGCATTACATAAGTTGGAAATGGTTTAAGGTTTGATTCTCAGTTGGATGAGCTCATCTTTGTCCTCCTGAATGATTTGCAGAAGTTCTGGCCAGAACATAGAAGGTTCATAGGTTGTAGTCCCCATTGGGGATTGGTGCGCCGCTAGAAGATCAGCGGCACGGTTACCTTCCCTGTAGACGTGAGAGATTTCCCATCTGTCATATGATTGAATGAGTGTAGAAAATGATCGCAGATCACAAATAACAGACGAAGGAATGCAACCACGTCCTTTAACCCACGCCACAACAGTGGTGGAATCTGTTTCCAGCCAAATATTGTTAGCCTGAAGGGTAGAGCACATCTCCAGTCCTGCTACAAGACCTTTAAGCTCAAGAAGGTTGATGGATGCCACACGCACACGAGCCGTGAGAGCTTTGAGACAGACCCCGTTGTGATCTCGCACAAGCACACCGAATGCATAGCGATCATCAGCCTTGGAACCATCTGAGTTAACCTTCATCCAGTTATTTGGCGGGGGGGACCAAGTAATTACCACGGTCACAACACTTTGTTTCTCTTCAATTGACATTTGAAACACTGAACAAAACACCTCAGATAGAGGAGTCTTAGGTTCTAGGATGGAGCCCCGAAAGGAGGACTTAGTTTGAGCCAAAATTTGGTGAACCTTTGAAGTGCCACACCTTTGAACACCAAATCAACCAATTTAAGAAGGTGTAGAGGCAATAAATTAGGTTTTTAATTAGCCACTGTTAAAAACTTAACTCTTTTCCATAGTACAGAAATATAGCAGATTGAATACTTTTGTTTAGGATTGAATAGTTATATATATTATTGTTTAGGATAAGGAAATATAGCGGATTGAATACTTTTTGTCATATGCATAGATATTTTCTTAGGTCACAGGATGATAATGACCACTATTATCAAACAAAAATCATGATATTTTTCTGCCCTCCAAATTTGGGAGTTCATGAATGTTGTATAGTTAAACTATAAATATCCAACCAAGTTCTTGTATATCGTATAATACAAAAAAATGATTCACAATAATAAAACTTGATCATCAAATTGATGGCATTTATAAGATAACATGTTCTTTTGTCATTGATTCAGATAAACAAAATCATCTGAGGCGATATACGAAGGGTAAAACGGACTACGCAAAATTTGACTAATTTTAACTTTTCATTTAGAAGAAAAAGTACATTAGGAAGCAGGAGTGGTAAAAGAGTCTGAGCAGTTTGAGCTCGACACGGATTTAGTTCAGTTAAAGCTCGTTCGACCTCATTCAATCCGAAAAATAAATTGAGTTTGAACATTTTTTAAAGTTCAGTTTGTAAATGAATCGAGTCCAAGCAAAGCCCGAACCTATAAAAGCCCGTTATTTAACATAAAACGGGGGTAACAGAAAACCTGAGCCAAGTCTGAGTTTATGTCATTTTCACATGTATAATATGTTGTGATTTGTGAAAAATGATTTTTCAAATGTTAAACAAGTTTTTTTTAATTAAATTAGTTTTAACCGAGCCTTGATTGGAGTTTTGACTTGGTTTGTTTAACAAACGAGTCGAGCTGAACTTTAATAAAGTTTGTCACGAGTTATATAAATAATTCAAGTCGAATCTGAGTCAAGCCTAATACTAAACGAATTAAGCTTAAACATATCAAATTAAGCTCAACTTGTTCAACCGGGAGTCTAAAAAGGCGTCTAACATGCGGGGAGGTAGGACAAATTGAATCGGGACTCTTTCTTCATTGTTTTATTAATTTATTATTATATAATATATTTGTTCACATATGCATGGCTTATTTGACTTTTGTCCTGACTCTAGATTTCTCCAGGACTGTAATCCATGTCCCTGTCATGGAGTGTGATGCATGCCTGTAGTGGAATTTACGTGTTATAATCAACCAGCATCAAACCAGCAGATGTCACGGAAATGAGTGCGTTTGGTTGCGCGATTTGCGCTGTGATTGCGATTACAGGAAGCTGCGTTTGCAATCGCGCAACCAAACAGTTTGTAATCGCAGTTTTAAATCCAGCGATTGCAGGCAAATAGTGCCCAAAAGCTGCGATTTCAAAAAGCTGAGAAAGTGAGCTTCCTGCAGAATCAGGTTTGCAATCGCAGATTCCTACAGAATCAGTTTTGCAATCGCGCAACCAAACGCATTATTTATAAAAAATCAGTGTATTCACGTATTAAATTTTTTTAAACCATTAATACACTTACTGATTGATTAACACAAACAGTCCAGATGATCCATAAATATTCTCTTCTTATTCTCCATAATTCCTTCATATTCTTCATTTTTTTTTGAACGAGAAGAGTTTGGCACTCTCTTTTGTATTAGGGTGCGTTTGGTTGCGTGATTGCGTTGCGATTGCGATTACAGGAAGCTGTGTTTACAATCGCGCAACCAAACAGTTTTGTAATCGCAGTTTTAAACCCAGCGATTGCAGGCAAATAGTACTCAAAAGCTGCGATTTCAAAAAGCTGAGAAAGTGAGCTTCCTGCAGAATCAGGTTTACAATCGCAGATTCCTGCAGAATCAGTTTTACAATCGCGCAACCAAACGCACCCTTAGATAGAAAAGGAAGTGCCGAAGCAAAGGCTACAAAACTAACTTGTCAAAACAAAGCAGAGATAAAACATAAAAATTAACACTTCCTATTCTTCTCTTATTCTCCCACCCAAATATCTCAAAGGGTTCATAACTACCGGTGCATCCAAAAACAACTTATAATTTTGGGTAGCTCAACATATTCGTTGAAATGAGCAGTGTACCAAAAGCTTATTGTAATAATTTTGGATTTCGAAATTTCTCAATTCAGTGTCCTAATATATTAATACACTATTTTTCAGAAAATTTATCTCTATAGTATAATTAATATATTATGTTTTTGACAAATTTCTTCATTTAAAGATCTAATAATCAACATACATCAGCGGAGGTTATGTTGGATCATTAAGTTCTACTTCAGATTTTTAGGATTTTAATTGTGTTGTTTTCTAATTTTATTATATTTTCAATAAATGTATCATTAAGATTATGTTTTTGTTTTATTGTAGCCTACAAAAGAAGTGCCACCACCATTGTGTGTTCAACTTACGAATTAATGAAAATTCTCTTTTCTTTTTTTTTAAAAATTCCTTTTTTTTCTTTTTTTTTTATAGTTATTTTGGTTTCTTGCTACAACCGAATCAAAAGGAACCACAATGACAATACCTAGGGCGTCCTATATATTTCTTGCCTTTCCGTGAAATGATAAAATGCATCTTGATTTTTAGGGCATATGTTAAACAATAAAATTATTATTTTATCTTTCTTATTTTATCTTAATAGAAGAAAAAAATTGATATATTTTTATAGTTAAGAATTTAAGATAAAGTGATGGAATGCACAATTGAAAGAAAGTAATGTTAAATGAAACACTATAAAAGTTCGTCAAATGGCATCCTATATAATTCATCACATGCATAAATACTATAAAAATTGATCAAAGAAAAAATATTTTATTTTTTATTACTTTATATGTGACCCAATTTTTTTTTTCTTCAAATTGTGCACAACACACGTTTAATGATGATACGCATGACTATTTCATCATAAAAAATAGATTTCGATTATTTATCATTCATGTTTTTATTTTTTGGTTTTTTCTACCTATAACAACAAATCTAGTCCTCAATTAAAATGATGGGTTCATATTAGGGATCTCTATAAATTTCTTCCTTCTGCCAAGGGAAGACAAGAAGGAAGCACTGTGAACGGCTAGAACGACCCTTCCTCTTTTTTTAAAAAAAAAATTAAGAAAAGTTTAAAAATTTAGGCCCGTAAGCCTGCCCGAGGCTCGTCCCGTTTGGCCCATTCAGGCCTGGGCCAGTGGATGGGATGCGGGCCCATTCAGACCTCTCATTCTACTGTGTAAACCCTTGTTAATCGGATTATGATAAAAATATCCATTTATATTTAGGTATTATGCGCACCTCCTATTGATTGAACACGTAAACGCTAAGACTATTGACAAATATGAAAACCTAGACAAACAGGCTATCGATGAAAACTGATTAACAACACGTATGGCGTCTATCATATTTGAATTCTTCAACAAGTATGATATCGATAAAACAGGACATTAAACCAATAATTTCTAGAAAGATAAACACATGGGGTGTCGAGCATATGTGAATTTGTAAACACACAATGTGAATCAGAACTATAAATATATAGGAATGTGCACTCTGACTTTACATCCAAATAAATATATATATACACAGATATAATGTGCATTCCATTGGATCTATTCAGTAGAAGCTCATATTCTAAGTAAATTAAATAATTACTGACATTTTTTGTTCGACATTCTTTGTGTACATGTGCTCTATTTATGGATGATATATTTTTTTTCTTCTGAAAAAATCATTTTCCATGGATTTATGTTGCTTAAACGAAGTCTTGGAATAGGTTAAACACAATGAGGTGTCGATATATATGTATACTAGCCCAATCGATGGGAACAAATTTGAATTCCGTAGGTTATGAAATGGATTAGACATATAGGGTGTCTACGTTTATGTATTGCATGAGACACCGGCCTAGTTGATGGGGTGTGTGGGTGTGTACATAAAAGACCCAAATTATTTGAGTGAAATATGGATAGACAGGGGTGTGCGGAGTAATTTGAGAGATGCATTTTGCCACACCCTGTTTATCCAGTGGGATGGTCCACCCTAGCCTGCTGTACAAATAGACTTGTGGACACTAGGTCCACAATGCATGGCTTAGCTGGCCGGCCCGGCTCGCTGCTGATGTCTACTTGGGCATGGGCTTTTTCAGTGGATAAATTTAAGGAAAATGATACATCCAGTCCCTATTGTAGCATCAATTACAGTCAACACTGATTTTTTTTAATAATAATTATACACTCCTATTGAATTATATGTTGTTATATGAAATGAAGTATATACCGATTTTTGAGTTAAAAAAAGGATAAAATTTTTTACGTCATACACTATAATAAAACCTCATATAATATGATAACGCAGTATATGTTACGTTATAATATTGC
The DNA here is from genome assembly GCA_030737845.1 of Acorus calamus. NCBI lineage: Eukaryota > Viridiplantae > Streptophyta > Magnoliopsida > Acorales > Acoraceae > Acorus > Acorus calamus. The sequence continues at coordinate 2,949,649 of CM060872.1, read as the reverse complement.
ATGGGATTACAAAACGAACTGAGTGTATCAGGACTCTAAATTTAATTTGGGTATGATACACACGGTTCATTTGAAGTCGTCATATCATTAAAACTTGTATAATATTGTCACAATATTTATTGCATTATTTCAGTATCTAGTCTATTACAAAAACATAAAAGTATGATACACACGGCTCATTTGAAGTCGTCATATCATTAAAAATTGTATAATATTGTCACAGTATTTATTGCATTATTTCAGTATCTAGTCTATTACAAAAACATAAAAATATGTGTATTCAATTCATATAAATATGTTTCATTTTTATTAAAAAAAATATATACTAATAAATTACATTTAATACTCTGAGAAACTAAACTACACCCAGGTTGTAAACGGTATGCAAAACAGGGCTGAACGGAACATTTTCCTAAAATTTCAATAATGTCATATGTAGTTACAAATCTAGTAATCATTCATACTTTCTAGGTACCTGTAGTGATTTTCTAATTTTACAGGAATTAAAATCGATTTAGTTAACTTTCAAGAGAGTTATATCGATTTTTTCCTTTTAAATAATATGAATATAAAATTTAGTGCATCCGAATACCATGAATAAAAACTCCGGAGTCGGCTTTGGTTTTCTCTCCATGATTTCAATGAGTGTAATTTTTACCTAATTATAGTATGATAATCTACAATAGGTTTATGTATTTTGAAAATTAATGCTTTATGTTTCATTATAAAGATTTTATTTCACCCCAAATACTGAAGTACAAATTATAGTATATAACATCAATAGAGCTTCTCCTAATAAGATATCCCAATGGATATCCTAGATCTCTGTGTTCACTCCTCCACCGACATTAACTATTCCTCTCGGAAAGCTATCGCGAGCATTCATCTTCATGCCTCTCAACATCATCTACATAAATAAAAACTTCTTTTATAAACCATAACAAATAATCTTTTGTTTCAACCAGGACCTTTCATATAACTGTGTGTGTGATAAATCAGTATACCGACCATCTCAATTTCTATTTTATTATTATAAGAAATCTTGTTGAGCATCGTTTTCTGGCCAAAAAACACAGGACTCGAATTATATAACCACATTTGGAATTAATGACTTTATTGATAAGGTTGAAAGCGTGATTATTGTTTTCAATGATATTATATCTATCCGGTAAGAAAAAATTAAACCTTTACTTTTAATTTAAACAAAACTGATTCAACCGCGCGGCAATCTTAAAGGAGATGTCATTAACGCTGATTTTAAAATTAGATGCTTAAAAAAAATTCATTGTTTTTTTTTTTGAGAAAAAAATAATTCATTGTTTATAACTAAAAATTGTTCTTTTGATCTTCAAAAGCTAAAACTACTTGAGATATTTTGGAACAGTTTGAGTTAATTAGGGTCCGTGCAAGCATAATCATATAACATATCCCCAAAAACTACATTTTCGTGTTTGGTTTGAAACTAACCCAAAATAAGTGAGAATTAGTCATAATGGTCTTATTAGATATGTTTGGATGGTTGGAATAACTGAAAATCTGTATGTCAGAATTAACTGGTATAAAGTGGTATATAAATTCCAGAAACTCTTGGAATTAAGTTATTATAAGTTATTTAACCCAAAAGAATATGTAGACTCTCTATCAAATTAATTGTCATCATTTCTTATAAATCAACTGTCATAATTTTTTTATCTTTTATAAATCTTTATCCACACTTTATTCGCATTTACTAACAACAAAAACTTTATTATCATATATGTTTCTCAACGAAAATAATTCAAAAAAGAAACAAATAAAAAATCATTTTATCTTTATTTATACTAAAAGAGTCATAAACCTTAGAATAATTTAATTTCCAAACCAAACATGGGCTAAAGTGATGCCATATAACCTATATAATAATATAATTTTCAAAATATTAGACTATTTTTTAAGTGAGCATAAGCTTGAAAATTTAATTCATCTATCTTGTCCAAGATAGTTTGTAATATAAAATTGGGTCACAATAAAGAACTAGTGAGGTTTTTTTTTAAAAAAAAAAACAAATAAGTCCTGCGATAAATCATGCATGGAAGAATGAACAAATAAAAACACTTTACGAAACATATTAAACCGCTACCATATCTTCTTATTATATTCGTAACGATTTAAAAAATGTAAATAGCAATTTGCAGCGGTTAATGTAAGATCCAGGGACGCCAAAAATCCTGAGTTGTCCAATCACCTTGTGCCACTTATAATGTTAAGTTTTATTTACAATCTTATGTCTCATTATATTAGTCTCCTCTAAATGAAATATATATTTTATTAAAAAAAATTTATTATTTTTTATAAATTATATAATTCAATTTATTAAAAAGCATACATCACTTTTTTTTAAAATATATATCTTATTAAATAAAATATATGATTTAAAAAAAAACTGACACACGACCTATGTTTCAATGTTTCAGACCGTAAGAAATTAATTAAAGATTGTGTATAACTTTTTCGTGGTAACTTATATGCAAAAATAATATATGTAATTATTAGTTAAACAAGAGATTTTTGTAAGAAGTGAATTCGCCACCAATATGAAACTGTACCATTGGCTGACATGGTAGCACCTCCCCCACTCCTCCCACCCCAATACCAAATGAAAAAAATGAAAAAAATGTCCAATTAATTTTGGTTATAGTGCGCACTGTTGGACAAAATATTCACGTGGTGGAGACTTACACGGATCAACGTATATTTTAAATCTAAATGGAAGTTGATCAGTCTTTTAACTCTTTCTTCTCTCTTTCACTTTTTTGAAACAAAGCATGAAAGAAATAAAGGTGTTTAGAGTAAAAGAGACTTTACTTCATCTCTGAACTGGAGATATTCAATAGGATTCAATCACAATTTTTATGTTAAGAGGAAGATCAAATTTCAGCATTGAGATGTTAATAGAAATACACCTATCACGGACTCCATCCATGTTATTCTATGATATGGGTAGTTACTATAACAAAATCGAAACCATGATCACATTCAATACTTCTCCATCATAGATGTGTAAGTCGCTTTAAGTGAGAAATTATGATAAAAAGAAAACGTATTTTAACTCCGTTAAAAATGGTTAAACTAACAACAATCACAACAACTAATATTTTTTTTTAAATAATAAGATACACATCTATATCTTTAAATGATTCATCCATATCTACAACACTCATGCCTTCAGCCTGGTGGTAGATGGACAACAGACAAGGGACGAATATATATATATAGGGAAATTTTCAAAAATAACCCCTTAAAAAAAATTTTCAGTTTTGACTTCGAGACCAGTTTAATTGCAAAACTAGTCTTATAGTCTGGTTTGACCGGTCTGCGGGCCCACGTGGCGCGTTGGCTGGTCCAAAAAATGTTACGGGAGGAGACGTGATTGGTAATCACGTCTCCACCCTTTCAACGGCCCGCACGCCAACCCGTGCGCACGTGGGGGACAAGTCTCCCCCACAGGGTAGACGTGCCCGCGCGCGCAAGGGTTGACGCACGCGCGGGGGGTGAATGCTTTTTTTTATTATTATTTTTTTCGTAAGAATGTATTGTATTATTTATATTGAGGAAGGAAAAAATTAAAAATAAGCATGAAAAGATAAACATATTATTTATTTTCAAATACAAATAATAATACTCATTATAAATTTTTTCCCAAATAATACCCAAAACTAAAATATGAAATCTCGAATCTCATTATGTGAAAATATGTTTTTACAGAAATAGAATCAATTTAATCATTATTTTCAAACATGACGTTCTATATAGGGAAAATGACTAAAAAAGTCTCTCAAAAGTTAGAAATTCCCAAATCAACTACTTTTTAAAATTATACCTAAAAAAGTCTCATTTTACAATTTTGGAAACACAAAAGACTAATATACCCTTATGCAATTAAATCCTTAATACAATTCATATTTCTTAACTTTGTTAAAATATTTCACCCTTATAATTTTATTAACATATTTCACAAATTTTCATGTATATCAATTTTTTTATTGTAAATTATTTGTAATTAGGTGGACTTTGTGAAATTTGAGTTTTGATAATAAACTCCATTAAATGTTGATGTTTTTTTGAAAAAATGGATATGTACTAATGATATCATAAAAATATGTAAATAACCAAAAAAATAAAAAATGTGAATAATCATCTGCTATATTGGGGCACAATACAGATTTAAATTACATATTATGATTATATATAATGAAAAAGATAAACAATATCATGTAAGATATATATATAAGAAATGGATAATATGATATGTAATAACAAAACCTTTAAAATGATTGATTTTCATCATATATAGAGAAATTGTTGTTTTATAGAAAAAATAGGTTTTTAGTGTGGAATAAATAAGGATATTAAAGATTTAATTACATAAGGACAGATTAGTATGTTGTGTTTCCAAAACTGTGAAATAAAACACTTTTTAGGTATAATTTTTAAAAATGACCGATTTGGATATTTCAAACTCTTATCAGATTTTTTTTGTCATTTTCTCTTTTATATAACTCTATAAAATAAATAAAAATTTATTTTTAATTATCCAAATTTGGAATAAAGAAAAAAAATACTATACAAATATCCAGGAAAAAAAACAACCCATGCAAAAATCAGTAAAAAAAAAAAAACCCATGCAAACCAAAACTCATGCACAAAAAAATAAGCCCATGCAAACAAAAAAAACCATACGTGCATGAATCTTTGAATAGTTTTTTTTTTCCTTCTTTATTTCAAATTTGCATAATTTATGCATTTTTAATGATGAAATTACAATATGGATTCAGAGATGATTAAATTCTTTTTTTTTGGAAAAATTCATATTAAAAACAATATTACTTTGAAAATGAGAAAAAAAAATATTATGATGAGTATTATTTGTATTTGTGAATGGTAAAAAAAAATAGAAGAGAGCTAAGAAAAAATTTACAAGGAGTATTATTTATATTTGAAAATGAATTATCTGCTTGCCCTTTCATGCTTTTTTTTTCCATCCCTAGTTTAAATAATATAATGACCCCTAAAAAAATTAAAGTATTTACCCCCCGCGCGCGTGCGCCGACCCGTGCGCCCGCGGTGGACAAGTCTCCCCTACAGGGAAGACGTGATTAGTTAGAAAGGGCAGAGACGTGATTATTAATTACGTCTCCGCCCGTGGCGCGCTGACCAGTCAAATCAGGCTCCTGGGCCAGTTTTTCTGGGTTCAAAACTGAAATATTTTTTTTTAAAGGGTTATTTTTGAAAATTTTCCATATATATATCTATATATTGTAAAGGTAGTAAGTTTGCAATAAGAGATTGCAAAATATGCATGGCATGTTGGGAACCAAAATAAGAGAATAAACAATTTAATGACCAAATAAACATACGTGCCAAACCAAATCCAGAGGGGGTCCATATGAAGCGATAAGATGGAGTTTTGTATCTCACTGGTACCACATGCTATGCAAACTACATCGGCCATATATCACCATCTCCCAACCCCCCAAAACCACACTATAAATAGGGCTACATTTGCAACACTTCTACTCATCTTCCACTCAAACAACTTCTCTCTTTGAGTGTTAATAATGGCTTTCAAGTCTCTCATTATGTTAGGTCTCCTTTTGGCCGCTCTTCTGGTGGTGTCTACTGCCAGGGAAATGACTGAGCAACCCAAAGAAGTCCCAACAAGTGAGTTTTTGAAGTTAAACAAATGTTCTTTTTCTTTTTTTGATTGAGTTCAACTCAATTTGATTTACTTTTATTGGGATTCTAAAGTACAAAGCTAGTATGTTAGCTTGTTCTTTAACTGTAAATTTTTTCAGGATTGGATCAATTCATCTCTTTCACAGAGGTGGAAGATGTTAGGTCCTCCACCTGTAACTTATGTATACCAACTGATCACCCTACACACGTAAATCATATAGAAAGACAAATAATAAACGTGACTTGGACGTAGAATTGTGTATCCAAAGTTCCAAACATATTACATGAACATAACTGATTAGTTCCAATTTTTTAAACATGAATATAGCTAAAAAAACACCTGTATATGAACATGCATGGATTAATTTTAAAGTTCTCTCACTCTCTCTCTCTCTCTCTCATGCATGGATTAACCTATTTTTCTTTGTGTGTGTGTTAACAGAGACCACTCCTGTGGAATCCCAGAACGTTGTTGGAACTGATGGACACGGAGGAGGCGGTGGTGGGTGCCATTACCACTGCCATGGCCATTGCTGCACCAAAGCTGAGTTTGAGGAATCCGAGAACGTTGTTGGAACTGATGGACACGGAGGAGGCGGTGGTGGGTGCCATTACCACTGCCATGGCCATTGCTGCACCAAAGCTGAGTTTGAGGAATCCCAGAACGTTGTTGGAACTGATGGACACGGAGGAGGCGATGGTGGGTGCCATTACCACTGCCATGGCCATTGCTGCACCAAAGCTGAGTTTGAGGAATCCCAGAACGTTGTTGGAACTGATGGACACGGAGGAGGCGATGGTGGGTGCCATTACCACTGCCATGGCCATTGCTGCACCAAAGCTGAGTTTGAGGAATCCCAGAACGTTGCTGGAACTGATGGACACGGAGGAGGCGATGGTGGGTACCATTACCACTGCCATGGCCATTGCTGCACCAAAGCTGAGTTTGAGGAATCCCAGAACGTTGTTGGAACTGATGGACACGGAGGAGGCGATGGTGGGTGCCATTACCACTGCCATGGCCATTGCTGCACCAAAGCTGAGTTTGAGGAATCCCAGAACGTTGTTGGAACTGATGGACACGGAGGAGGCGATGGTGGGTGCCATTACCACTGCCATGGCCATTGCTGCACCAAAGCTGAGTTTGAGGAATCCCAGAACGCTGTTGGAACTGATGGACACGGAGGAGGCCATGGTGGGTGCCATTACTATTGCCATGGCCATTGCTGCACCAAAGCTGAGTTTGAGGCCGAGGCCCAGACTCAGAACTGAGACTTACTAGTACGTCCTCAGAGTGAGGACCCCCCTTGTCTGAATAAATGCCTCCAAGTGTGGAGACTCTGGAATGGAAACTGTCGTTTGCATGTGTTTTTATGTTCCCCACGTGGGTTGATGATCCGATGTCAACCTATATATGTTGTAATCTCTACTTCATGTTTATAAAGACTACGTACTATCTCGTTCTGTGTTTGTCTTCTGCAAATTAATGAACGTCTTTTTTTTATTATTATTAGCATATGTTGGGATGATAGATGATAAGAGTTGAATGTGAAAGTAAGATAATTTGATTATATTAAGCAACAGCACTGGGAAAGAAAAAAAAGAAGTGAATTCACCATTATGTATACCGAAGAAGAGTGATCATATTATAAAACACTAGGATATAATTAATTATTTGTGAAGAAAAAGACAAAGAACTTTGATGTAATTTATCTTGGATTAATATATTTTAAACCCCAGAGAAAAGAAGCAGATCTTTCTAAGGAAAAATAAAAGGAAAGATAAAACACTGTTTGCAGATATTTATTGAAAACATTTTATTTGTTGGTGTTGTGGATTGTGAGGGAGATTTCAGGCTCGGTACAAGTAGTCTACTTGAAACTGATGATTCTAAGTGCCTGCTGGTACTACAACAAAACCATTATAGAGCGGCACATTTTTTTTGTGACAATAAGAAAAAATGTCTTTATATGTTATGTACAGTGGCAATAGTTTTAAATGCCACAAAAATATTAAAAAAAAATAGTAACAAAGTAACTGAATATAGCGGTTAATTTAGGAAGTGCCACACCTTTGAACACCAAATCAACCAATTTAAGAAGGTGTAGAGGCAATAAATTAGGTTTTTAATTTAGCCACTATTAAAAATTCAACTCTTTTCCATAGTAAAGATATATAGCAGATTGAATACTTTTATATATACAGTGCTGCTACCTAGGCTCCAGAAATTAGACCCCATTTGTGAACCCTAATAGGTGGCACTCTCTTATTGGTTCCCTGTTTGACTTTTTAAAACCACCAAGATGACAATGACATAATTACCCTTTATATGATTTTAAAAATTGATTTCAACTAATTAATATTCACATTAAATCTGGTAACCGAATCCCAAAAACAGCGCACCATTGATCTCTCCCTGCTGCGTATCATATTTTAAAAACAAATTAAAACTTATACTTATAATATCTCGCATTAATCACATTGCACAACAACCGGTTGCTCATCTATAATATCTCGCATTAATCACATTGCACAACAACCGGTTGCTCATCTATAATATCTCGCATTAATCACATTGCACAACAACCGGTTGCTCATCGAAAGCCTCCTCCACAACCACTTAATAGAAATGCTTTGTTAATTCTTCTGAATTGAGGATCCCGAAACTTGATTTCCTGCCACAATCGGCAGTTTGCCGTCGATTTTTTTTATTTTGAACGGAAAAAAACGGTCGATTCGTTATGTTTCTTCACTTTATATTAAACAATAATTTCTGATTTTCAAACTCATATAAGTTATGATTTCCTACAATTTTTGGTCTCTTATTGATCTAATTATTTATGAAATTGATTTGAAGAATCATTCTTTCAAATACTTGTATCTGATGATCTAAAAAAAATTATTTGAAATAAAAAATTCAGATAGATGCACCTGAATAAAAAAAAATCTACGTATTTGTAATATATTATGAAATTATTATTTTTTTTTTTTGGTTTTTTATTTTGGTTTGGAAGCATGTCATCAATCTCTAATATATTATGAAATTGTTTATGATACATTCTCTTCATCTACCAGCGTATTTAGATTTAAGGGAATAAGAATTTACAGTTTTCGATTGTTTATGGTTTACTCATATCAAATATCTTAATCAGATGAACCTGTATCTGAAAACCTGTTACCAAATAAAAGACCTGGAAAAACTGAAACACATTGTAAACAAATCATGTATCTTAATCATATGAACCTGTATCTGAAAACCTGTTACCAATTAAAATTGAATCTGAAGCAATTATGAAACAGCATGGATCTCATTAGTCAAATTACATGCTATTAGGGAGTAGACATGAATCAGAAAGTATATTGTATGAAAAAATTCAATCTTATATTTTGGAATACTCAGCTATTTTGTAAATCCCTTGCTGCTAATGGATTAATGTTTTTTTCAACATTGTATGTATCTGAATCAACTGTGTCTGAAATTGTTGTAAATAACATGTTTCAATCCCTTAGTTGTATCTGAAATTACAAACATCTGGTAGCATTTTTTGGTGTGTGTTCTTGCTGTTTTTATGTATTTGAATTATACATGGTCTATCTGGTTTTGATTTCTCTGATATTTATTTGAAACTTTTGATTTAAATTTATGATACACATGTATCTTAATTAACACGGAAGCTCAAAAAGACAGAGTTGCTGAACCAAGAAGAAACCGGGCATACTATCCCCAGTATAGATCTACTGTGCACATAATATTCAAAACATTTGCAATAATGGATTTGAGTCAAAGGTATTCAAACATGCTTTGAAGAACTCAATCTGGAATTTATTCAAGTCATTCATCAACCGATCATACGATTACAGCAAAACAAAGAAACCCATTTTCATCCTTTTTTCCATTGACCATGACAATGCCTAATCCAACATTGTGAGCAAAATTGTTATAAAACAATTGCACCTCATCTTCAGAACCAAAACACATACCAACAAATGAAATACACTGATCATCACAAGCTACAATCTTTCCTACATTTTGCTGATCAGTCACACCATACAATTCCTTTGACAAACAGGTTTCCACAGGACATGAATCATTCATGTCGTCCAAATGAATTGAGTCGTCACATATGTCCAGAAAATCACCATCACTACCTAGTAAGAATAACAATATCAGTCACGTATTATCAAATTAAGATACAGTAATGTATCTGAAAAATTAAGTGTCCAATTATGGTATACATGCTACTGAGCATCACACAGAAAATTCATAATGGGCCTTCAAAATACCAACAATAGACAGTTAGATATGAAGTAGCTATACATTAATTAAATCCGAAAATATAAATAACAATCTTCAAAATGGGTTGGATATCAAATTTAGGTACAGGCGTATCTAGAATATGAGATATCAAATACAAAATTCATACAAGTAAATGTGCTCTGAATTTGAAAATATTGAATCTAAATGAGTTGAAAAATGCTGATAAAAAGCTAAAAATGATGAATGACACATTAATCATAATTATACACAAACACACAATCATAAATCGATTATACATATCATATTTGATACATAACAATGCATATAAATCAAGATACAGGCCATGTATCTAAATTCAAGAAATATTTAAATTCAAACGCATGTATATGATTATTTAAAGGAATGTAAAAAAAAGAAGAATGAGGAATCAAAATCAATATAATTTATTCAGATCGAAAGAACTAGCCTGAATGGATCGCCATTGTATGCACAAGCACAACAAATTGGTCCCCAATAAAAATAAATGAATCGAATTCTTCTCTTCTCCACCAAATAAACTGAAACAAAAAAATTCGATGTATGTTTTCAGATCCGTCTGAAAACTAAAATTGCATAATATACAATTTTCAGAATCCGAAAAACATAACCTAGATGTATCGATTTCTGTTTAAAACAGATTCACCAACCAAATCTGAAATAAAAAATCAAATTCATATTGGTTTTCATATCAGCCGATCATAAAAAATTAATGTAATTTTCAGGAATTAGAAAAACCTAACCTGGATGTATCAATTTTTTATTGCACCTAAAACAGATCACATAAAAAAAATGTTGATTCACCTCCGAATAAAAAACTAAATTCAGATTTTCCTTTCTGTCAATCGAAATTCAAATCGTATAGAAAAAAAATGCTAATTCATATCGCTAAAAAAAAGGAAATGTTGTGAAATTGAAAACAAATTAAAAACAAATATTCAAAAACAGGAAAGTATCCAACTCATAATTACCTTGGATTAATAGGGCGGTTATGGATTATTAAAACGACTAAATAGGGAGGGGTATAATAGGTATTTCAAACCTGCCACCTCATAGAGCTTGAGATGGGGTCTATAATTTGGGACTTAAAAATCATTATTAATATTTTATTGTTTAGGATAAGGAAATATAGCGGATTGAATACTTTTTGTCATATATGCATAGATATTTTCTTAGGTCACATGATGATGATGACCACTATTATCAAAAACAAAAGTCATGATATTTTTCTGCCCTCCAAATTTGGGAGTTCATGAATGATTTATAGTACTATAAATGTCCAACCAAGTTCTTATATATCTTATAATACAAAAAAATGATTCACAGTAATAAAACTCGATCATCAAATTGATGGCATTTATATGATAACATGTTCTTTTGTCATTGATTCGGATTAAAAAAAAATGATCTGATGAGGCGATATACGAAGGGTAAAACGGATGTTTATGCAAAATTTGACTAATTTTAACTTTTCGTTTAGAAGAAAAAGTACACTAGGAAGCAGGGGTGGTAAAAGAGTCGAGCAGTTCGGGCTCGACATGGGTTTAATTTGATTAAAGCTCGTTTGACTTTGTTCAATTAGACAAATGAGTTGAGTTTGAACATTTTTTAAAGTTCAGTTTGTAAATGAATCGAGCCCAAACTGAATCCGAACCTATAAAAGTTAGTAATTTAACATAAAATGGGGTACCAGAAAACCCGAGCCAAGTATGAGTTTATATCATTATCACAAGTATAAAGCGTTCTGATTTGTAATTTCTGAAATGTTAAACAAATTTTTTTTTAATTAAATGAGTATGAGTCAAGCCTTGATTCAAAATTTTACTTGATTTGTTTAACAAACGAGTTGAACTAAACTTTAATCGAGTTTTTCATAAATTAAATGAGTCGAGTCAAATCCGAGTGAAGCCTCATACTAAACAAATCAAACTTAAACATATCAAATTAAGCTCGACTTGTTCAAATGGCATACCAACCTTTCCCGAAGTCTATAAAGGCGTCTAACATGCGGGGAGGTAGGACAATTTGAATGGGGAATCTTTCTTCATTGTTTTATTAATTTATTATTATATAATATATTTGTTATTTGACATTTGTCCTGACTCTAGAATTCTCCAGTACTGTAGTCCATGTCCATGTCCCTGTCATGAAGTGTGGTCAATGCCTGTAGTGGAATTTACGTGTTAATCAACCAGGCATCAAACCAGCAGGTGTCACGTAAACGTATTAGAAAAAAATCTAATTTGATGAAAATATCATCGCTTGGAGCATTTTTAATGGGGTCTTCATTTTGAAGATTTATAACACTTGAAGACCCCTGAACTCTAATGTAGTCTTCATTTTGAAGATTTTCTGTTTTAAAGACTCATCAACTCCAATGGTGGATCTTCATTTTTTGTGTAGGTCTTCAAATAACTATTTTCATTTGTTAAAATTCTCATTCTACCTTTTGTTTCTTTCATCTTTATTGTTTATTGATATTTATGTCATAATTTTAATGTAAATAACCAATGGTATATGAACTCTATATTTACATGTAAAAAATTTAATATATGTAAAGTTACAAGTGGACTTGTATGTAATCTACTTGTCTGACCTGATGGAATAAGATATCTTTGTATTGTCATGTCGCATGGCTTTGGATGTTTATCCTTCATTTATGTAAAAGAATCCAATGTTTATAAATAAAACATCTGTGTATTGTTATGTCACATAGCATTGGATACTCATCATTTCAAGCTGTGAAAGAGTCCAATTAATGAAGATTTGACAATATATGTCTATTAAGTTTAATCATTAAACTGGATAGCATTGGATATCCAGTGTCATTGGATTCTTATCTCTTTTATACACACAATACAACTCAACTTTTTGTAGGTTATAAATAAATCATTAAACTTTAATGATTCATTTTTTGTTATTTTGTCATGATATTGTTACAATTCAAATCTGGTTAACCGGACAGTTGAACTGGTGACTCTTTATCCCATTCATTTTTTTGGTTCAATTAATGATTTGATTTTTGAAACATTGCTTTTGAACTTTACATGAAATTTTTTTTTTCAAAATTCCATTTTTTTATTAAATACAAATGAAAAAAAATTACAATTTTATAAGAGTTAAATGTCATTTATCAAAAATTGTTATAAGTTAACAAGATTATTTGTGACATTATCCTCGTTGATGTGACATTTGGAGACCTAAATAGTGGGTCTCCAAATATAGAGATGTTCTTGGAAATGAAGGCTTGCAAGCTTCAAAATGAAGGCCGATTGGAGTTGGAAGAGCTGTTGCCGTCTTCATATCTTCATTTAAGCGACCGATTGGAGTTGCTCTTAAAATGTTATTTATAAAAAATAAGTGTATTCACATTTTAAAAAAAATTTAAACCATTTATGTAACACTTACTGATTAATTAACACAAACGGTCCAGATGATCCATAACTATTCTCGTCTTATTTTCCCTAATTTTTTCCTATTCTTCTCTTATTCTCCCACCCAGATAACCCAAAGGGTCCATAACTATAGGTGCATCCAAAAACAACTTATAATTTTTGATAGCTCCACATATTCATTGAAATGAACAATGTGCCAAAAGTTTATTGTAATAATTTTGGATTTCGAAATATCTCAATTCAGTGTCCAAATGTATTAATAATCTTTTTTTCAGAAAATTTATCTCTATAGTATAATTAATATACTATATTTTTGACAAATTTGTTCATTTAAAGATCTAATAATCAACATTCATCAGAGGAGGTTATGTTGGATCATTAAGTTCTACTTCAGATTTTTAGGATTTTAAATTGTGTTGTTTTCTAATTTTATTAGATTTTCAATAAATGTATCATCAAGATTATGTTTTTTTTTATTGTAGCCTACAAAAGAAGTGCCACCACCATTGTGTGTATTTTTATTTTTATTTTTTTTTGGTTTCTTGCTACAACCGCATCAAAAGGAACCACACTGACAATACCTAGGGTATCCTATATATTTCTTGCCTTTTCGTGAAATGATATAATGCATCTTGATTTTTAGGGTATTGTTAAACAAGAAAATTATAATTTTATCTTTCTTATTTTGTCTTAATAGAAAAGATTTAAAAAAAATGGTTCTATTCTTCAGATATAAGAATTTAAAAGAAAATGAAATACTATAAAAGTTGGTCAAAGGGTATCCTATATATTTCATCACATCCATCAATACTATAAAAGTTGATCAAAGAAAAAATATTTTATTTTTCATCACTTTTCCTATGACTAAAATTTAATAACATTTTTTTTATTTTTTCTTCAAATTTGTGTACAAACACACAAATTTATCATCATAAAAAACAGATTTCGATTCTTTATCATTCATTTTTTGTTTTTTGGTTTTTTCTACCTATAACAACAAATCTTGTCCTCAATTAAAATGATGGGTTCATATTAGGGATCTCTATAAATTTCTTCCTTGATGGACAAGGGAAGACAAGAAGGAAGCACTGTGAACGCTAGAACGGCCCTTCCTCTTTTTTAAAAAAAAATATTAAGAATTTTAAAAATTTGGGAGACTGGGGCATCCCGTTTGGCCCGTTCAGGCCTGCGCCAATGGATGGGCTGCGGGCCTGTTTTTTATGTGGTTGAATCTAATTGCACCTCTCATTTTATCGTGCACACACTTGTTAATCGAATTATGATAAAAAGACTCATTTATATTTAGGTACTATGCGTGCCTCCTATTGACTGGACATGTAGACACCAAGATTATTGACAAATATGAAAAACCTAGACAAGTAGGTTATTGATGAAAACTGATTAACAACACGTATGACATCTATCATATTCGAATTCTTCAACAAGTATGATGTCGATAAAACAGAACATTAAACCAATAATTTCTAGAAAGATAAACACATGGGGTATCGAGCATATGTGAATTTGTAAATACATAATGTGATGCAGAACTATAAATATATATGAATGTGCACTTTGACATTACATCCAAAATAAATATATATATACACACATATAAATGTACATTCCATTGGATCTATTCAATAGAAGCTCATATTCTAAAGTAAATTAAATAATTACTGACATTTTTTGTATGACATTATGTGTACATGTGCTCTTTTTATGCATGATGTATATTTTTTTTTTCAAAAAAATCATTTTCCATGGATTTGTGTTGCTTAAACGAAGTCTTGAAATATGTTAAACACATGAGGTGTCGATATATATGTATACTAGCCCAGTCGATGAGAACAAATTTGAATTCCGTAGGTTCTGAAATGGATTAGACACGGAAAGTGTCTACGTATATATGTATTGCATGAGACACCGGCCCAATCGATGGGGTGTGTGCAGATACTGGGGTGTGTACATACAAAACCCAAATTATTTGGGTGGAATATGGACAGAGAGGGGTGTGCGGAGTAATTTGAGAGGTGCATTTTGCCATACCCTGCTGTACAAATAGACCTGTGGACACTAGGTCCACAATGCATGGCTTAGCTGGCCGGCCCGGCGCGCTGCTGATGTCTACTTGGGCTTGGGCTTTTCAGCGGATAAAGAGTTGCGATCCACCCTCTTCTTTCTGAGCAGTAGTGCGTCAGATGAAGTTACATCTTTATAAATGACTGGAACAGCATCAGTAGATAAAGAAGTTGTTGGAAAAAGCATATCTACCGGCTCTAAAACCGGATGAGTAAACCGGTGGTGAGCTAACTTCTTTACTTGGTGTTCACTTCCCTACCTAAACAAGCAAATCTATACTTTGACCATCATCGTTTGACCCGGTGGACAACAAGACAACTATCATTGTTTAGTATAGAGTGACGCTCGAATCCCTTAGACGGGTGGGCTGGGTTACTCTTCCTAGCCGGTCTTCCGCCAACATATTAATATTACGCTCGCTTAACAGCAGTTTACACTCGAAGCTTGGCTTAGATTATGGTTTAACCTAGTGGTGAAGAAAACTATACGACTTTCCTAGCATCTACCCAGTCATCTTTCGTTATGATGGTTTATTGTCCGAGGTGAGTAATGGGAAAGAACATGGGGATCCCCTAATCTCCCGGCGACAGCACGCAGCTCAAAGTCTTTTCTCTAGAATAGATGTAAAAGATAAGATGTTACAGAAGATAAATTAAATGAGTAGCAAGCCACGTGTCATTTCTTATCGATAGTTGATCATTAACTCAGTGTTGTCTCTCCGAGGGTTGCCCCTTCGGGGTAGAAGTGGTCTCTGCGAGGCTATTTTCCCTGTCGGGATTAAAGTTGTTACGGAAAATGATACATCCGGTCCCTATTGTAGCATCAATTACAGTCTACACTGATTTTTTTAAAAAAATAATTATACACTCCAATTGAAGTATATGTTGTTATATGAAATAAAGTATATACCGATTTTCGAGTTAAAAAAATAATAAAAAATTTTACGTCACACTATAATAAAACCTCATACAATATGATAACGCAGTATATGTTACGTTATAATATTGAATGGGGTTACAAAACGGACTGAGTGTATCAGGACTCTAAATTTAATTTGGGTATGATACACACGGTTCATTTGAAGTCGTCATATCATTAAAAACTGTATAATGTTGTCACAGTATTTATTGCATTATTTCAGTATCTAGTCTATTACAAAAACATAAAAATATGTGTATTCAATTCATATAAATATATGTTTCATTTTTATAAAAAAAATATATATATACTAATGCATTACATTTAATACTGAGAAATTAAACTACACCCAGGTTGTAAACGGTATGCAAAACAGGGCTGAACGGAACATTTTCCTAAAATTTCAATAATGTCATATGTAGTTACAAATCTCACCGGTGAATCATTTCACATTTTAATTAGCAATATTTTAAATAAGGAAACATCGTTAAATCAATTTTAGTCTCTTTAAAATTGAAAATTCGTTACAGATCCCTATGTTATTAAAAAAATATTATTTCAATATCTACCATTACCCCCAACTAACCAGATTTATGGTTAACCCTAACTACACATTAAAAGTTACCAGAATGCCCTCACCACTTATTTTCAAAAAATCGATATAGCTCCCAAGAATTTTATGAAAATCGAAAAAAATACATATAAAATCAATAAATCCCCTCAGGTTCCTATTTTATTAGACAATATTTATTTTAGTTCTTGCTGTAACTGAAACTAACCAGATCTGTGGTTAAATCTAACTCTATATAATAAATTATTATAATACCCTTTTAAAATTTATTTGATAAATTATTGTAATACACTAATCAGATTTGTAGTTGACTTTAAGGGGATTTACTAATTTTAGAGGGATCTTTTTTTATTTTGAATTGTATCAATTTTTCCTTTTTTTTTTTAATCATTGGTGAGTATAAGATAGCAGGAGAATTTTTAAGAAAATACTAGGGCATTTTTGTCATCAAATGACTAAAATGGTTTTTTCATATTTTGTAGGAACTAATTTAGAGACTAAATCTAGTAATCATACATAATTTCCAGAGACTTGTGGTGATTTTTTAATTTTAAAGAGATTAAAACCGATTTAGCTAACTTTCAAGAGAGTTATATCGAATTTTTTCCTTTTCAATAATATGAATATAAAATTTAGTGGATCCAAATACCATGAATAAAAACTCCAAATGAAATATGAGTGTGCATTATTAGTTAGGTTGTGAAGCAAACATACACATACAAGATCAATCAAAGACCACAAACACACACGGAATAACATATTTTATATGGTTCAGCTTAAGCCTACCTTCACAACACTGCAAAATCAAGAACATGCACTAATAGATAAAAATTATAGATACATTCAAACTTACAAACCTCTCATTGTTCTTTCTCCTTCTTAACTATCCCACCCAACATTCATTAGAGCCTCTACTTAAATACAAAAGCCAAACAAATTTACAAAGTCTCTCAAATAGAAGGGGTTTTGGGAGGCAGGTAAAACTTTTCGAGCTGGTCGTAAGAAGGGCGTTAGAGCAAAGGTTTCTCAGCTTTTCATTCCTACTGTGATGTGAGCATTTTGGCTTGTTGGAAATCATTTTTTATTTCATGTAACGCTGGTGTATGTGAAGAATATTTGAAAAACGGTTGTCAGTCTCATTAAATCTTGGGAATCCTCTTATGCCAATGCTAAGAAAGTTCTTGTTGTTAGGGAGTGCATAACTGTCAGTAGGTTGGATTTTCTTTGTGTTTCTTTTGACATTCTTTTTCTTATCATCAATATAATTAAAAGTGTATGCATACCATTTTCCTTTTTTTTTAAAAAAAAAAAAAACTAACTAGACTCTATCCAATTGATCCAGTGAATTAGTTGCCCACCCAAAAAACTATATCATGTCATCCAATTGGTGACATATTCAATTCCCAACAACAAGTTTTCTTGCAATCTGTAATGCTCTTTGACGTCTATTTCAAGTAATGTTTTACTTTTTGTGGAAAAAGCGCATTCAATTCATTTAGCATATATTTTATTTTTTTTAATAAGATATATATTTTAATTTCTATTAGATAAAATGGGTAATTCTAAAATGTAATGGAACTATTTATAACTTTATCCATGAATGGCTTAATTACTCCTTGCACATACATGGCAACGCATACTTTCGAATAACCGATGATATAAACAAGGGCAATTTTCATTTTTGACCATCAAATTTTTTTAATAGCATTGGTCCATTTTTATTTATAAAACCGACTCTGGGATTTTGATTTGACTGGATCAACGTTGCCACATCAGCACTCTGGCTTGGATATTTTTTATTTTTTTATTAAGAATATTCTTATACTTTAAACTTAAATTTTAAATTTTTTATTTTATATGATTAAAATTTAAATCTTATTTGAATTTTCAAATTTAGATATCTTAGTTTAATTTTAAGTATTATCCCAACTTTAAATTTTAAAATTTAGATTTGATAAAGATTCTATAGATAACAAAATAAGAGAAATCCACGGTGAATCTTTTCGTAAATCTTAATATCCACAATTTAAATTTTAAAATTCAAAAGTAAATTAAGATGAGTTTCAAAATTTTAAATTAGTCTAAGAATTAAAATTTAAAATTTCATAAAAAATTATTGTAGCATGGGAAACTAACTTTAAAAAAAATGATAAAAAATAGAAGAAGTGTTTTTTAATCACGTTTTCTACGTTAAAATTGAAAAAAAAAAAAAGATCAACTCTGATGTGGCTTGTTGACCTGATCAAAATTTTAAAAAAAATGGAGGGTAAAAAACGAAAATTGCATCATGAACAATGTGTGTCCGATGTATAAGTTCCATAATGAGTTTCCAATATTGATTTGCTTCTGTAAATCAAAATGAAGATTGCTCCTGTATGTATTCAGAATCAAGAATCCTAGATTGCAAATATATATGTATATACACACAACCCATGTAGGGGTGGTAAATGAGCCGAACGAGTCGAGCTTTGACATGTTCAAGCTCGGCTCGTTTATAAACGAGTCGAGCCGAGCCGAGCCGAGTCGAGCTCACGAGTTAACGAGCCTAGCGTTCTTCTTCATTTTAGGGTTTTTAGGGATTGAAAACAAAATTTTAACCTAAATGAGCCAATTTCATGAGTTTAAACGAGCATAACTTTGTATTAATTTAATATTCTGATTTTATAAAGGAGTTTAGTCAAGCTTCAACTAAGTTTTAATAACACAAACGGGTCAAATTTCAACATAAAATGAAGTTCGATACAGGTCCCGAGCCTAACCGAGCTTTAAAACTTGTTCATGCTCGCTCATTTGTCTAAATGAACGAGCTTGAACGAGTTCAAACCGAGCCGAGCCCGAGCCGAGCTCGAGCGGCTTGGTTCGTTTACTAGCCCTAAACCCATGATCATTCTTCAATAACCACAAGAAACCAATTGCTGCCCAAACAAGATTTGCCCCTGCGAGGGCAAGCAAGACATGGTAGAACGTCCGGCGGCGATGGAAACCAACAAAGCCCCCTCCACATCTTGAGACACTCGTCTCTCAAGCAAAAAGAGGACATATTTCATGACAGCCCCATCGAAAGGCAGCGTGATTCGCCCGTCGATCCCCGGTAGCCCGAACTCCTCTTCGGACATCTTCAGGAGCCTCTTGAAGATGGTACTGTCAAGATAGGCCAAGGGAATCACGAAACGCTCACCGTCGCCGCTGTAGACCACAAAGTGGCCTTTGTTAGTGATGGAGGTGCCCTCTCCCAAGGCTGATTCTCCTCCTCCTCCTCGAGGAGGTTGTTCTGTGCCACTTCCTTGCCATCTCGATGAGTTTCTTCGAGTTGATCATATTTTTTTAGGGTGAGATCACTAAAAGCTCTTGAGTATATTTAATTTTCTAATGGAAAAATGTTGTTAGGGATGAGTGGAGTTGTGGAGGAGTTGTGGTGTGTGTATATATAGACATGCATGGTTAATTAGGGGACCAGGGAATTGAAGGAGAAAACACTTGCATGTGTTGTGGTGTAGCTATCGCATGCAATTTGGATTGTGAAGGGTTGGAGGAGGTTGAGACAAGACCATGTGGTTGGATGAGATGGGCATGTCTGTATTTAGTTGGGTTATCACCTCGTGAAGGTAGGCCATGCATTGGGACCATGCATGTTTGTCTTCTATAGTTCTGCGTGTGTTTTATGGATATTAATCTATTATATATGTACTCCTCGGTCATTATAGAGATTAGGAAAGGTGTGGAAATGAATGAAATGAAAAGTACTTTACGTGGGAAGAATTTATTTTAAGTTCTTGGACATAATTAATAAGAGGAATCATCAATGTTGTGTATTTAATTAACGAATTTTTATATAATCTTTTCTATATAAATGGTTTATAACTTAGGCCAGAAATTAGTGGGGGCAAGGTGAGATTGAATAATCCAAAAACAAGGAATAAAATATAAAAAATAAAAAAAACAAACAAACAAACAATGAATCATTTTCAATACAAATGTAAGTAACAAAAACTTTGCAAAACCAAAAAAAATCCAAACTAAGAAATCGTTGAAATTGGAGGAGCTGATTGGGATCCTCTGGGAAAATAGTGAGGGTATTCATGTGTCATCCAAAAGAAAAATCACAGAAGTAAAAAAAATCACTTCCATTGAAATACTCTAACCTTATGATAGGGAAAATTTTCAAATTTACCTTAATTTTATAATTAATGTCAAGAATAATCAAGGAGAGAAACATTGTGAGCTTTACATGCATGTGAGTCCCATGTCATTATTTACTCTAATCTCATTGAATCTTTGTTATCTCTCACACTTAATTTAAAGGTTTCTTTTGCATGTATATCATAAAAAAATATGGTATTTATTTTTATACCACCACAAATATTGTATTTATTTTTATATCATTAAAAAAAATTTAGTGTAAAAATGTGCCATTCTTTTATCATTTTTAACCAAAATGAACATTCACTGTAGTTGGTTTCTTAAATAAGAAGTAAAAATTATAAAATAACCTTCATATATAATATTTGTCATAATGTAAATAATTAAACATAATAACCTAATTAATTTTATGTGCTTTCTAAATCAATAGTGAGTCATTCAACCTTAGCCCCATCTTTCATTTTTTTTCAATCAAGATCTTTTTTTAAAAAAAATTTGCCATTTTATAATATATGTGATTAATTGTTCTCAAAATATTTATTTCATTTTTAGTAATGTAAGTATTAATAATTATTATGTCTCTACTAATAAATAGTTTATATAATTAATTTTAATATTTTTGAATTTTAAATGAAATTTATCATTTCATGTTAAAATTAATATTTTTTATTTTTATAAATATTGTATTTGATAAGGTTAAATATGCACAAAAAACATAAGGGTAATTTGGTCATTTTTTTAAGATTTCACGGTTTTAATGAAAATTTGAATGAAAGTTAATTATGATGGTAAATATGCATAAATTCTATATATTTTAATGATATAAAAATAAATAAGTTATTTGGAGTGATAAAATTAAATAACATATTTTTAGATGGTATACATACAAAAAAAACCCTACTTTAAAATATTCTATACAGCAAAAAAAAATCCTATACCTCATTCTCGTCATTACAAGTGACAGATGATGATGTGGTGGCGATGATGATATGGGATTGTGGTAAAAGAGAGAGAGAGAGAGAGAGAGTCACGTATGTAAATGATTTTTTAGAAATGTTACTTTTAATATTAATTATAAAATTAAAATTAATTTTGAAAATTTCCCTAAATGATACTAAAAAAATCATGCATGCACAATTTATATAAATTTTTGTCATGTAACATTTATGATTGAACCACGAAACCTATCCTCTAGGTCTCTAATGCAAACTAAAAATGAGATGGAGACAGTTTATTTATGGTTATTTTGGGGTTTGGAAAGGGAGTTGTATGTTACAATTGCCCGAGGTGGATATGTTGAACTATATATATCACAAGAAATCAACAAAGTGAAAACAAGTGTGCATGCATAGTGAGCGACACGAAAGGAAAGCAAAGTATAATCAAATATGAGCAGGGGTACATCAACCGTGCCAAAGGACATGAATTAATCACATGCAGGTGAAAGAGACAAACAAGAGCCTTGTTTTGTTGAATTATTGGACGACCAATCGCATATATATGACTGGTGTGAGTCTGTGCCCGTATCTCAATGGACCCACCTAGAGATCTTTTTTTTTAGGGTTCGGTGGTTTGGACTCTGGTCCCTGGTTTCCAAATGTTCATGAAATAATTAATAAGTTTCGAGTAATTAATGGAGTTTAACTTGATGTAATCCTAACCATATGCACATATACTTACATGTTTGGTGTGGCCAATGACAAATAGAAAGGTTACCACAAAAGGGAAAAAATATTTCGTAGTTAAAAATATCATAATCTTAAAATGTTTAAAATATGAGAATGTCACAAGTTAATATCTTGTTAGAGACTTAATTATAAAATCTGGGTCTGACTGGATATCATCTCTAAAATTTTTATCATCTCATGCATGTTATAAGTTCTTAGGGAACACATTAAAGATTGGACCTTATAGTGGGGCCAGTTATGGGCATGGAGAGGAGATGCAAAAACCATGGGCTGATTGATTCCATATATGTGAATATAAATCGGCTGGTGAATTTATTTAAAATGTTTGGATGTTGTTGAGCAATCAACATTGTGTGTGTTAAATGTTCTCTTCGTGTTCAACCTACAGATGGGTCCATATGAGATTTTATTCATCTAAATCTACATTGATAGCCACCATATGATTTGATTCCTCTAGAAATGCATTAAAAGCCAAAAAAAATATCTATTGCCACCATTGGATAATGGAAGAGGATAAGATTTTTATTCACAGAGATGACAATTCTAATACTTAATTTATATTCTTCACATTATATTTGTTTTTACCCAGGTGGGGAACAGGGAATATGTAATGTTTGATTTTGATTTTAAATTGAGCTAGGGATAAAAGTGGAATAGTAGTAGATAAAGAAACTTATTTTTCAAACAAATCAAAACTTTCCACATAACTATTCTGCTAATGGTATAACTATTCTGCTATCGTCTATTTCACATAACAATTAATTAATACCACCCGTAGTGCTTCAGTGTTCAGAATATATGTAAGTTTTGTCCAAGACAAATAAATAATTCCCTTTCTGGTAGTCATTAACCGGGCAAGAATATTAATTGCTTCCCATTTAATTGTGGGGGCAGCTATTCCCACCCCCATCAACTCCTCAACCCACCCCCTTTTAATATTATTTTTTGTTATCCTAACCCACCCCACTCCCCTAAAAAAAACCAAGGAGACCACCATCACCACTCCGCCGCCTCCGAAGCACTTCTCCTCCCCGAACTTGGCGAAGCTATCGAGCATCGGCGGCGGTGGTAGCGCCTTGTTATGGTGGTCGTTCCGCGTTCGGGGTCTATTTCCCCGTTCTTCTCGTAGGTCCAGCCGCGCCCGTCGGTGAACATAGCGGAGCTGCTCCACGTGGTGGAGGAGCTCTGCGAGCGGGATTCGCGCCTCCGGATGGAACTTCTGGAGCACAAGATATTGAAGGAGACGATCGCGATCGTTCCGTTCCTTGAGAAGGAGATCACCTTCAAAAATGAGGATCTCGCGAAGTCGACGCTCAAAATCGACATCTTGAAAGCGGAGAATGAGAGGTTGAGACGGGAAATCGAGATGTTGAAAAACACAATCGATCATGGAGAAGCAAGAGACCTCAAACTGATAGAGATGGAAACAAAGATCGTGAACCTGTAGAAGGTGGTGTCGGAGAGAGAGCGATCGGAAAAGATGAGAAACAAATTTGTTGGGAGAGTGGGGTGGGTTAACATAACAAAAAAATTAAAAATTTAAAAAGGGTGGATTGAGGAGTTGATGGGGTGGTGATAACTTGCCCTTTAATTGTACATGTGCTTCGATCACCACCTCTATATGGATCAAATAATAATAATGCACTGACATCACTAGTCAATCAGGCTAGCTAAAAAGGGGTACGTGATAGTAGACATGCACATGGAGAAACATCACCACAAAGAAAGATACACATGCATGGCTTTACAACTTAATACATGCAACTTATGTACTGTAGCCCCCCAACTTGTTTTGTACATTAATTTGTCCATCATTGCGAGGAATACGATCGAAGATCGGTTTAATGACAAACAAAAAAAAAATTGTATGTTGTCATTGTTCTTGACCTCTCTTTCTCTACTGGTCCAAATGATCAATTCTCTGTGGAGAATCCATGCGTGAACCAATGAGAATGCCACATAGCATATAAAATTATATTGTTTATTATCACTTTAATTGATATTTATATAAAAATTATGCATGTTATTTTGTCTTGAACAATTTTGTGTAATGCAGGTGGTGTATTCCCATTGTGATTTGAACACTGGGATATCATTAAATATTTGATACAGTGAAACGAGACAGCTAATAGAGTAGGCTTTTATTCTACAGTGGGCCGGTAACCTGCAATATGTTTTTGGCATTTTATGCATCATTATAGCCAAGGGGGCAGACAAAAACTTGTTGATTAATTAAAAGGGTTTAATTGCTTTACGCAAAATATCTTGCCATTGCTTATTCAAAATCATTGGATCTATAAGATAAAATTTAAGAGCTAGCTTGTTATCAGCTAGACAATTCAACTATAATGTACATATATAACTAGAAATAAAACACATTGCTTTAATTAGAAGCCATGGAGAAGAAGCAAAGGTTGACATGTATGGCATTGGGACACAACAGAAGGCCCCAAACATCGACCAGTGGTAATGGACATGAGAAGAGCCTTCTCGACATCTCGCGAGATGCGTCTCCTAAGCAACGACATGACATACTCCATGAACGCAGCATCACAAGGCAGCGTGATATGTCCATCACTGGGAAATCCAAACAAGTCTGCAGACATCCTGAAAAGCTCTCTGAAGATGTTGTTCTTCAGATATGCCAATGGGATCATGAAACGCCCTTCGTCGGTCGTGTACACGATGAAATGACCCTTATCAGCCAAGTCCTCGCATCGATCGGTGGTGGTGCTTGTCGACAAGAGGCGTCTCCTCCCCAATGCGGCCAGTCGTTGCCACTTCTTCGCCATGGCAATGAGCCTCTTTGAATTGATCATATTTTTTCTTTAGAAGATAGTGAGAGAAGGAATTAAAAACAGGTGAGGTTGGTTTGTATTGTGTTTGAATGAATATGATTTGGAGGAGAGTGAGTGTATATATAGGGAGGGGAAGGAAAAGGAAAGGCAGTCCCACCATGTGGTGAGTGTGGCTTTCCCATAGTAGGGTAAGCAAAACCATTTGCGGATTTGTTTGAGTTTGACAGTTTTTGGGGTTGTTTGTGTGGATGTAATGGGGATGCCCAACACTCTCCCACCCCCAATTTAAGAGGATATAGGGGAAAATACACAAAGGGTTAGGTTGCATGTCCTCTGTTTTGTTGTTATGTGGTGAGGAACACATTGGGTCCTTTCATTTTTGTCTGCAAATTAATTTTCCTAGCCTATCATTGAATCTAGTCTTGAAATAATGAGCAGTGGTCCAAATGATGTATGGTCTAATTTCGCATGGTTACTATTACTGTACATTGTGTGCTTCAACTGCCAATTTGTCATCTGGGTTGTAAAAGAAAAATTGAATTAGGATGCCTTCATGAAATTTGGTAGAGATAATAGTGGCTTATAGCTCATTTTCACAACCGAGCCAGATCTTCTATGTGAAAGTCATAAAGAATTTCTATGACACTCGATGAGATCATAACATATGGATAGAATAATTTTATTTAAGTTATCCATGCACGATTCTTTTGTAAATATCAAATAAAGTAGAGGTTTTTTTTTAAAATAATTTTTTATTATTTACATGACATGATCTCATTGGTTGTAAGTGATTAGTTGTCACAACCTTTGTGATAACTAATCATTTTTGGGACAATTAATCACAACCTTTGTCGTTAATTATGAAATCTAAAATTATTGTTTGTGAATATCGGTTCAACTAAATCCTGAAAATGTCACTCCATGCAAAGGCACGTTGGTTAAGACATTTGTCATGTTATTAGAGAGAGTCATAATTAAGTTCGGAACACCTACTATTCGATTTCAATCATTTCAGTCATTTGATCTATATATTTGGTGATTTCTTCAATTGCTACCTGGTGCCATGTATGTAGTGAGGCACACCACCTTCAATAATATAATTATTATGTAAAAAGAAATATAATCATTACACTGATGAAATTATATTTAAATGGATGGGCTTACATTTTTTTTTCATTTGACTTTTATATGGCTTATAAAAATAACCATAATTGACGGTGGATCAGGCTGAAGCCGATAACACATAACACAATTATACATATAACTAGATATTTAGAGGCCCTTTTCTAGGTGAGGATCCTAGATTCCTAGGCGGGGCATGGATGTTCTTATTTGAACATCTTGTTTGGGCTACTTGATTTAATTTCCCAGCGTTGATATTGGTTGCCTACTAGCCTACACCCAAGGCCAAGCCTGAACACACCCAATGTTGTTACACCTATCATATCCCTTAAGAGTGATGTGCCCATCTACTTGACATACTAAGAGATGTTACAAGGAGATTCCTCTAGCCCGTCTATATATTTGAGTACTTATACAGGAGATCAAGTATATATATTATATTCTGGGTGCATTGTAAATTGAACTAATCATGATAAATTCAGTGTTTAAGGAACATAGTTTCCTTTCCACCGAATCGTTCGCTAAACATTATATCTGATTCAATAGCTGTGTATTTGTAAAGAAAGTTCTTATAGATATACAAATCCTTTGATTACCAATAAAAAAATAAACATTATATCTGATTCAATAAATAGTCTGCAAATTAGTTAGTACGTACCATCTTTCACCAAAAGAGTTTCTTCTCAAGTATCCTTTGAAAAGTGAGATGCACATCAGTACATGGTGGGGGCAGATGACTATGAGTGATCGTTTATTATATCTTTTTATTAACTACAGATCGAGTCTTCATTTTGACAAATTTGACCACATATGATGAATTATTTACATGATTAAATCATGCCCTCTTGAGAAAGGACCACAACAAAACGCGTAAAGACGAAGAGCTCATCAATACATGTTGCTTCAAAAAAACAAACAAAAATGTTGATTCCATACATGACATTTACAATTTTGTAAGACAAATTCACATTGCAATTGATCTTTTAGAAGCCATGCAGAACAAGTGTTTGAAGAGAAAGTCCCTGATGAACCAAAGAAGTGCCCGAGCAACGCATGGTGGCCCTCTCCACATACTTAGAAACTCTTCTCCGAAGAAGAAAGGATAGCACGTAATCCATGAATTCACTTGCGCAAGGCAATGTTATAGGCCCATCGCCGGGGAATCCAAACTCATCGGCCGACATCTCGAGGAGTTCTCGGATGATGTCGCTCTTCAGGTATGCTAAGGGAACTACAAATCGACTTCCATCCGATGTGTACACAACAAAATGGCCCTTATTCGTCGTCGTTGCGGTCACTAAGGCCTCAGACTCGTCGTCCGAGCCTCGATATGCGATGATGATCGATGATGAAGTTCTTCTCCTCCGGGAAGCCGCCACCCTCCACCACTTCCTCGCAATCTCCATGAGTCTATTAGGGTTGAGCATTTCTTTTCCTATGATATGGGACTAATATATAGTTTGTGTGTGCATGGGAAATGGAGGTGATCATTAGTCTCTTTATATATAGAAGACATAGACAAGCAAGAAACACCTCTATCATGCGTTAGTGTGATTTTTTCTTTTTCTATGGATGAAACCATTAGCTGATTATTTTGAGGTGGACAGTTGTTGGCAGGTTTTTTTTTTCTTTGGTCGTATGTGAAAATTGTAGGGTCAATACCTCGTTTAACTGTTTAGGGTATTTAAGGGTTATGGTTGTTAATTATGTCCTTTGCATATTTGCCAACTCATGGCAACATAACATAGTTTACAAGCCTTTTGAATTCTTTGAATTTGGTCCGGAAATGAATAGTTGAATTGGGTAGCTAGGAACAATGAACAAAATCTAGTAAAAAAAAATTTTACATGTGTGTGTGTGTGATTGCTTAATTTAAGAAAAATTATGTATAACCATACATTGTTCGGAAATGCTCCCCGTGCGATCGCATATGCGGTCGCACGGGCGGTTCGATCACTTGACCGAACTGTCTCGAGCCAAAGGCGGACATATGCGGGTTGGGCCCGCATATGCGGCCCGATCCCGCTTATGCGCCCGCTTAAGCGGGCGCACAAGAATAAACTTCTTCAGCGGTTCTTCTTCTTCTTCTTGACGGATTATTCTTCTTCTCGAGCTGATCCTCTTCAGGGCCATTGATTAACGGATTATGTCATCTACTCATCTTCACTTCAGCGGTTCATCATCTTCAGCTTAGCTTCGGATTCTATTAATTTCTTTAGCTCGTCTTCTTCCTCGTCTTCCTCTTGGTCAGTTCTTTCTCCCTTTGATTTCTCTCTCTCCCTGCTCTTTGTTCTCTCTCTTTTAATTTTTTTTTTTGTGGGTGCTTTAAACAAAGCTACTAAATGATTCTCACTCAAGTAACTCACCATTTTTATGAGTATGTACTATTATGACAGGTGTATTTAATGAATACTTTATATTGTGACAGCTAGACATTTTACTGATGTATCATTTATATTGTTATTCTTATAAGTTTTGTTGAATGTATATCTCAAGTGCTCTAAAATGTTTTATAGGTGTATCATTTATATGAGACAGTGTGGTTAACTTAAAATTGAACATGTTAGGGGTCTTTAACATCTTCTTTGTATATATGTTTTTTATATTTATCATGATATGTTAGAAATTATATTTTTTATTAATAAAATTACAGAACCGTATATACTCCCACATACCGCATGTACTCTATGCGGTATCCTAACCGCACGCAAACCGCATACCGCATATCAGAACATTGCAACCATATATGCAGCTCTCACCATTTAATTTAAAATATACACTCATTTATTAAAGTATAAATTATTATATTATTGTATTTTTTTCTTAAAAAACAAAAAAAAATTACAGTCTCATACACTGTGATGATAGGGCTGATAGGTGATTAGATCCGTTGATCGGATAATTGAAGATATTTCCCACACGTACGATGGACTCCTAGCTACATAGCCGCATAGAATTAATCAGGCTTTTATGCGTGTACACATGGTGGGACAAGATAATGCATGCTTCTTAAATGCATGTAATCCAACTATTATTTAAAGATAATGTACTTCCAAGCCCTATATATATATGTATTAATTTGATGATCCACAAGTCTTAATGTACAAATGCCTTACAAAAACCGTGCAGAGGGAAGTTGATCGTGAGGAGTGAATATGAAGAGGATGATTCTAGGCGCTACTGGATATAACATGGGTCTGTCCCCTCCTTATTATATAAAGACAACTATTATCAAATAATTAATTCTACAAACTATGGCTGCCGCGCAGAGTTTCAACACTTGTCAACTTTATCCTATCTCCAGGAGCGGCTGGAATCAGAAGCAAGTGATTGAATGAGTGTGGAATCAATCGTCTAGGCGACGGTGGGTCTTTCAGGAGATGGTCTCAAAACGGGTCCGGGAAAGAGAACTAAAAACAAAACTAGGACTGATCAAAATCAATAGGTCTCATTAACGGGCCTCCTTCCTTCCTTCGTCCTTTCACTCTAACTTTACCGTGCTGTCTTC
This sequence comes from Acorus calamus, assembly GCA_030737845.1. Lineage (NCBI taxonomy): Eukaryota > Viridiplantae > Streptophyta > Magnoliopsida > Acorales > Acoraceae > Acorus > Acorus calamus. The sequence goes on along the minus strand of CM060872.1, from coordinate 2,919,418 downwards.
GTAGAGCTTTTGCTACACTCGTGCGTTCCTAAACGATTTCTCTTCATTCGTTGGCGTCGTCCGGTTTGTCCAAAATGAAATATCTCTCTTGGCATGATCTAATTAATTGTGGAAGTTATGCTTATGCATTATTTTTGTTTCTGTCGTTGTTGTGAATTCATTGTCACTTACAAATTACAATGCCATTTTAACTGTATTTTAAACATTGCATTTGTCAGATGTTAATAGTCGTTCATCTTCTCTCATTCTCCATTCGGACATTTACTATTTTGCACACCTCTTTATGAAATGGAAGTGCCTACATTGTCTCAAAAAAAAAAAAAAAACAAAACAGTCGTTCAATCCATACATGTATATTATATTTACGCAGCGAAAAACGATAGAAAAGATCCAATAAACGTTGAAAACCTTCAACAAACTACAATTCTCAAAAGAGAATTAAAATTCAAAAATATATTAACAAAAAATTAAAAACTCTATATTACAAGTCTCCCTTTTATATTAAAAAATTACTAAAAATAGTAAAAACAGAAGTTTGTTGTGACTAAATCTAGAGCATCCTAGAAGATCATCAGAATTGATAGAAATAAAATCCAAGCTATTATGAAAGAGATATTCAAAATTTAAAAAGTTACTAAAAATAGGAAAAATGAAAAAATAAGCGCGCGTTATAGCATAATGACAATTTTTGAAGATCTCCTCGATATATAACTCCAGTAAAAATTTCAAGCGATTCTAAGTTCGGAGCGTCTTTTATTTCTACTAGCCGATTTTTCTGTAAACACTTGAAAATCTCAAAGTGAATCCTTCTGGATTCATCGCTCCCGGAATGTGTCGGCCACCCGTTCTACATCAAGCCCTAAATGAGATTTTACTACATCCAATTCCACTTTTAGGGCTACTTTTAATCCTACAAATGTATAAACACTTGTATAAAAATAAATTCCTTGTTTATATGCATTCTTACAAAAGAATAAAATTAAATTAAAAATGAGATTGAATATATTCTCCTTGTGAAAGCATCAAAGGTAGGTGCATGCCGCCTTGAACCTGTCTTGGGCCCTTTAGCCCACAATTTGACTAATACAAGGCCTCAAAGATTCTGCCCAAATCAATCAATTGTTATCATCTTTTACTGACCCAATCAATTGCATGCACGATCGATTTAAGATGCCAATCTTATTCCTTCCAAACCACAGAAAAAGAATACTAGACAATCTTATAAAAGACCATTTAGAAGGCGGTATAATAAATCAAATAAAACCCATGTTCAGAAATCCAGAAAAGACGCCAGTCTGTCGGAGCAAAATTATTATGCAATTGTACTCTATTACACTGTATATATTGTAAAATTAATATATCTGCGAAGGTGATTACAGTAACAATAGGACATTTTTCATGCTGTGTTTGCAACATTTTTTTTTTTTTGTATATTGTGTTGTAACATTTACTACTAGGCCCCATGTTGTGATTCAATTGCATCATATCTAAGGACAAGGGTTGGGCTTAGGACCACGCTGCAACTTGTAGGTTGTGTCGCAAATATAATCAATCAAATAAATATTCTCAGCTGTCACACTTTGGGCAATATATAATTCCAACAATGGCATGTGCCTGATCATCAACCATGTCTCTTGATTGTATGTCTCAACACCTGCCCTAAATACATTATCTACACCTCTGTTCGATAGGGACAGGGTTTGAGATCCGGAATTAACAACTTGTTGATGATGTCTCAACACCTGCCCTAAATACATTATCAACCATGTCTCTTGATTATATTGTGTTGATGATGTCTCCAAGTGGCTAGCTGGCTGGTGCATTAACCTTAGGGTGGTGACATGATCTCGGAGGAAGTCACCACTCTTTTTTCGAAGGTGACATGTTACTTGCAAACATTACCGTGGTACACATTTATTCTTGTAATCCTCATCTAATATATATTTTTATTTTACTTTTTTATAAACTATTTTCTTCATTAGGTGTGTGTGTGTCTGTATTACAAAAAATTTAAAACATGTTGAAACTGTAAAAATGGCAGTGAAAATTATTGGGTGTAATATTTTCATCCCCAACAACAAATTTTTAGTGTCATGGGCCTATGAAAAATCTCTCAAGGAGATGGGCTCAGTCTTAATGGATCAGATTGGGCCGTGATCCATCTAAACCACACAAGGTGAAGCGAAATTGGGGTGGATTGAATTTCCTTTTCCAGGGCATTGATAATTAAGGTAAGTCCAATAAATATGGAAAAACATAGCATATGAAATCTTAACTCTATTAGACAAATAAATATTCTATTAGTAAAAAAAAAATTAAAAATGCTTATTTGAATGTATACTTCTCTTTTGTGAATGTACATCATACTTTTTAAAAATTACAAAATGTGATGAGATTTATTACAAGAATGATTGAGTGAAAGCCAGTATGTAACATTTTCTTTACTTGTGTGTAACAGTGCTAGATCTTTGTCCAGAGCATGATTAACCATATATAGTGGACATCCACTACAAGTAATAGATAAGGGAGCTGCGGTCTCAAAAGCCTCAGTGAGTGCAGAGGAGGTTTAAAAAAATGATAAAAATTACTTATTGCATTTGAGTATGGTTAATGTACAAGGCCAAATGACAACCCAACTATTGTTTCTTTTCTTTTCTTTTTTGCTTAGTAAACTTGAGAGTCAAACTCCCGACCTCCCCTTGGAGGAGGGTGTGTTTCGACTACCCCGTTAAGGGGATCTTCCACATCTACTACTACTGCTTTTTATGTTTCACATAAACATATTCCTGAAAAAAGCCTACGGATTAATTTAGAACTCTTTATCAAATGCATTTGGAGAATCTCTTAATATTATCAAAAGATCTAAGTTTCACTATTTTTTAATGAAAGATTTCATCAAAAATTAAATATTTTGTTTGAAGAAAAGAATTACATAACTCATTATATATTTTATTTTTTATAACAGTGTGTATTTTAACCAATATTATAAAAATCCCGCCTAGGCCTAGACGGTCTTAACCCGTAATGCTTAGCGCCTAGCCGCTTTTCTTATTAATTCCTAGTTAACTAATAAGCTATTAAGTTTTCGTGTATATTATATATCTATTCATTATTTTTTTACGTTATTCCTATTATGCTTTTATAATTAATTTTGTTTCGATGTTACTTTTTTATTATTTTGAAATCTAATACTATTATGTATATATATTATGTATTATATTTATTATTTTAAAAAATGATTGATTATCTCCGCCTAGCGATAAATTTCTAGTCTCCTCAACAGCCTGAATAGGACCAAAATGCTATTTACAACATTGATTTTAATGAGCGAGTGTATATTTTTAAAAAAATAATATATACTATAGGTGGGTTTGCGTACAGACTAGTTAGGTAGATATATCATTTTTCATATTTAATTAAAAATACAATTTAAAGTATTAATAAAATATTTTTTGTTAAGCGCTTAAAATTATGTTTTTGCCTTCCGTTAAAACAGTGATTCCTCGTAAACAAATCAACTATATATTTCGTAAATCCGTAAGCTCGGCCCACTCGATCCACCCAGCCCGGACCCGTTGAATTAATGGGGCGACCCAGACGACTTTTGAGGGGCAGGGTCCCTAATTATCTATGCTCTATATCATAAAGAGTAAATACAAAGAAGGGAAAAATTTATATAACCCCTGAAATCTGACTAAATCCATATAACCTCCTGCAATCTTCATATACCCCCTCCGTCCGTCTTCTGTCAGTCGAGTTAACTGCGATGAATTTATGCAGTGGGTTATATGGATTTAGAGTAGATTACAAGGGGTTATATGGATTTTTTCCAAACTTTTTTTTATTTATGTCTTTTTTTAAATTATAAATGACATGTGATTTCATAACCAGTATCCCGACACATTAATAATGGAGTAAATTAATATTTACATGCATTAACATCTAATGGATTGTAAATATTTGTTTTGTTGTCTTTTCTAGTTATTCTCATTAGGAAACGTAAAATTGATATTTTTGTTGTTTGATTCACCTTGGATAAAATAAAGTTAAATGGTAGATAAGAGATGGATAAGAGTTTATGACTTTTAAATGACAACTATACCCCTGCGTAAATTATTTGTGTTTGGGAATAAGTATGAGAAATGTGTGTGTGATATGGTAGATGTGACAATTTTTGAAAAAACAAATTTCTAAAAATTCAAAGATGCCAAGAAGATGAGTTTTATTTTTTTATTAAATCTTGTGTTGGTGTCATGGGAGTGATTTTTGTTAGGAATAAACTGTACGTGGATGAGTAATTTTATATTCTTTTTTGAAATACCAAGAGATAGAATATATATCTCTTTTACCTATAACTCTTTGGTGAGTGATTTTGTATGTGTTTATGATTTAAATAACCATTTTCTTTGATTAAATTAAAGGTGCATGGTATCTTAAAAAAAATTAAAAATAAATGTTAAACAGTTCAATTTTTAAACCACATGTAGAGAGAAAAATATAATTTTTTTTTAAAAAAATACATATAACCCCATGTAATCTGGTCTAAATCCATATAACCCCCTGCATAAATTCATCGTCGTTAACTCGCCTGACGGAAGGTGAACAGAGGGGGTTATATGGATTTTGGGGTCTGATTACAAGGGGTATATGGATATAGAAGATTGCAGGGCGCTATATGGATTTAGGTCAGATTTCAGGGGTTTATATGGATTTTTCCTACAAACAAATTGTTTCAATGTGCTCAATAAGGACAAAATTCAACTTAGTTGGCTTGGAAGTCCCACCTATGCCTAAGCCCGGGCCAGCCGGACAGGCCCATTCAGGCCCACGTCACATGTAGGGCCTGGGTTTGATTTTTTGCTCCAAAGTCAATCCGGTCCGTTGTTGATGCCTAATTTTGTATGGTTATCATGATTCATGAATTTTGAGGGAGATGATGAACAAAACCACCGAAATCATAATCAGAAACATATGAATACAATCAATGGAAACCAATACCACCCAAATGGGGTTCGGATCTTCTGTGGGGGAGACGTAAGGATTTCCTGTGTTACATGACGTTAAATTGGTTTAAGCGAAATCCCTCGTTGATATTGTGTGTAATTTTTGCAAATAAACCTTGTGAATTGTTTTTTTCGTTTTAGCCCCCTTCTTTTTACTTTCCTCAAAAAAAATTTGAATCTCTCTTTCTCTTAACCCTGTGAATGGAGTGACCTTTTTACACTTCCATTCACAAGCACGTGTCTTATCTATGAACAAGAAAACCATATTACAAAAAAATGAGATACAAAAAAATAAATTGAACCCAAAGTAATCGGCCAAGGGCCTAAGGCACGAAAGTGATCCAAATCATCCACATCTCATCACAGTTGATGATGAGAAATGATGAGAAGAATAAGTCAATCTCAACATCAATGGAAATTGCTTTTACTGATCAAAGAGCAAGCGTACTCCATGAAAACTCCATCACAAACCAGCTTGATAGGTCCACTGTCAGGGTATCCGAACACGAACTCAGACAACCTGAAGAGCTCTCTGAAGATAGTGCTCTCTAAGTACGCCAAAGGAACCACAAAGCGTCTGCCGTCGGAGGTGTACACAACGAAGTGTCCCCTTTTCGCAACCGATGAACGGTTGATCAAACCAAAAGCCCTCATTAGCTTTAGGAGAAGCCTCAACATGGTTTCTTAAGTCTACTTGAAGTGTATCTGATGTGTGTTAATGATAGAATTACCTTTATATATCTATATATATAGATGCAGTCCAACGTGCAAGGAATCAATTGACTTTGAATATACTTTAATCTGGTTGAAAGAAGAAACTAAGAAACCACGTTAGAAAAAGGATGGGAGAATCAATAAGTAGTAGTTACCATGTTATTGGTCAAAAACGTTGGGCTATTTATTGGATTTTGTTGTTTCTAGGAAACCCAATTCTCTTAAGTGAGGAATTTTAGTTGGCTGGGATTGGTTTTTGTTATGGATGTGACTGTTGCTTGAGTTCTTGAGAGGTTGTAACATTTGAAGGTAAGGGGAAAGGTTGGTAGTGGTCCAAGGCATATGTCATGCATATGTATAGTGAGGTTGATGTCATTAATGGAATTTGGCCTTGTTTTGGTTTATTGGGGAACTTCGTGGGGTCAGTGAGATGTGATAAAGGTCACGTACGTGGTCCATATATAGTATCTTATCACAAAATAAAAATTGCATCTTATAGTAGTTTATTTAATTAGATTGTCATGAGCAAGGTCTAATGGAGTTTAGGTACCATACGTGTCGTCCACTTGTAGTACTAAAATGTTGGCATGTCATTGCGATACGCGGCACATGTTGATCACTTTTTATATGAAATTAATTTTACTCTATTTATCCATTATATTATTCATATTTGTGTAGATATATTGTAAATAAAACATGCAATCCATGTCTGGAATACGAAATGGGTAGTTCGTATTCAAATTTTACTGAGTATCAGTAATTGATCAGTCCATGTTTTATAGATGCATGCATGTTATGAAAAACACATGTGAATTCTAATTATTTTAATAAAATATATAAGATCAAATTAATAACCACCTGAATTATTCAACTTGAGTTTGTATCTGAATTTGTTCAAATGTAATATTTAATATTTGGATGTGTATCTATGTCTATTTTTGGATTCAGATATGGATTGGATGCAGAATTTTCTTGAATTCGGTTGGTTCAAGTAAGCTTAAAATCTATATTTTGACTTCTCTTATCACTCTTGAACAAGTGACTGAAAATGAATTTATTTTCATGCGTAGTATTCAAAATCTACAATTCTAACTTGAGAGATGCCAAAAATAAATAATTTCCATCCACTTGCCCCCACTAATGGGTTCCTTCTCAACTAACATGTTTGACTTTTTTTCCCCAGTTATAAGCGACAAATATTGCTACATGAACCTGTGGAAGTCCGCCTGCAGTTTTGAATTTCTTGACATTTCAAGAACAGTGGATGGATTGAAATATGTTTTTTTTTATTTTTTTATTGGTAATCAAAATTGTCTTGCTATGAGAAGTGGGACTTACAAAAGTTACAACAGTGGGACCCTGCATCCAGAGGGGTGAAGGAGAGCAACTAATCCTTCATCTCTTTGGACCAAGTAATATTTTTGATGAAAAACAGAGTGGGAAAATTAACTCTTACACCGAGTAAATTGGGTTCCCACCTTGTCTAGCCCAAGAGCTGCCCTCAATTCATGCCATAGTAGGGAGGGAGAGCATATGGCGGTGAAATCTCAATATATACCACGAGTGAACAAGAGCACAAGTCTTCTTCACTTCACTTGTTAACTTCTAATTTTGAGTTCATTTTCTTTCATGACAGTTGACCAATAATGTTTTTGTAGAATGCGTTGATAGTTTGAAATGCAAACGTGAAAAGATAAATAATAGCCAACTGTGCATGAATGTACGAGGGATTGGCCTGGGGATGCTAGAACGCGAAGGTGACGGATGTTCGATTTGGAGACGGGGGCTATTTATTTTATCGATAATAAAATCTAATCAATAATAAAAATATTGTAAACAAAAAGAATATTTATCTTCACATTCAAAGAAACAATGATATGTATAGATCTAAAATCAATCTAGAAACAAAAGACATAATAAATTTAAATTCAAAAGGAAAACTTTCATCAATAACTTTATGGATTAAAATGAGTTCGATTCATTTTATAACTTTTATGAAATTTCATGAAATTTGAAGTTTGATAAGTTTTGTTTTGAAATGAAGGACCTAGTTATAAACCCGGAAATCTATATCAGAAACACAGATAAGGGGCCGATCTACAAATATCAAATAATAGGATATAATTAGCCAATTGTTGTCAGGGACATGTGGGTATAAATATATAGGGGTCTGATTGTGAAACTGGTAGAATCTAGCCCAGAAAAAACAAAATGGCCGATTTTGTCAAGGAGCTGAGTATAAATATCAGGGATCTATTTGTAACACAGATAGCGGTGTGTTTGTGAAACAGATAAAACCTGGGGGTTGATATGAAAAATACCCTACCCAAAAACTAACAAAAATTGACCGAATTTGTCAACATCGTCACATTTTACATAGTGTTTAGATATGTACGACCGTGTGTAAATTAATTGGGTGGATATCATTATGTGGTTCAATGGGATGGGGTAAATGGAAAACCGTTCTGACTCAACCATATTGAGAAGGATTTGGTCATCTAAATGTTGAAATTGAACCCCAATCTGTCTCAACCCAATGAAGATATGAGACATGGTTGAAATTCAAAAACAAAACCCGCTCCGCTCCATTATATCTTCTTTAAATCACTTGTATCATCAAAATTAATATGTTACCTAAATAAAAATATCTCATCATATATTATTATTAATTACACTTGATGAAAATACTTAAACATGTATCAAGTAATATTATATAAAATAACTATTTATTTTATAATATAAAAAGGAATAAAAAAATATTTAAAATATTTTTAAAAATTGAGATTCTTAATTTGATGTCCTTCTAAATAAAATGAGATGAGACGGATTGACATTCTTTAAAAAATCATTGGGACAGGTTTGGGATATCCCAACCGGCCCTATTACCATCTCTGGTTCATCTCCCATGGGCCCTCGCTAAGTTGTCAAACCCACCATCCAATTTGGGTGGGTTTGGCAATTTGGGAGGGGAGGGAAAGAAAATAGATAAGGGGGAGAGAGAGAGAGAGAGAGAGAGAGAGAAGAGGGTGGCGGCCGGAAGGGGCGGGGGCAGAGTCGCAGCGGGGTGTAGGCGATTCGTCTTCGCACATGATTTTGGACGATCCGCTCAAACGGCTAACGCCGTCGCATGTTATACGGGCTTACCCGCCGATGCAAATCTGAAGAAGATGATCCGGACATGAATTTGATGACGCGCATCAGCAAGGCCTCCTCGGACGCGGGGTCCGAGCGCTCAAGGCTGCAGTTGGTGATGCCGGAGACGACGGCCTCGGCGGCGCCAGGGGTGCGGGCGCCGAAGACGTGGAGGCGGAGGACCTTGAGGACGGCTGAGAGGCGGCGCCGGAAACGGTGGCGGGGACCTTGAGGACGGCTGGGGATGGTGCCGAGACACGCGGAACGTGTCCACGAGACGGGCAGATTTGCTCGATCACGCGCGCGGAGTTTGATTGCACGCTTGATCGCGTTTGGGCGTGTGATTGTCGCGCGGACGAGAAAAAGACAGCACACGGACAGCCTGGCGAGCGGAGAATCCAGAGAGATCCACGAAAAATGCGCGAAATGTAGGTGATCGTGCTGGCAGGCGCTTGGGGATCTCGTCAGCCACAGGACAACTGGCGTCGAGAAATCCGGAGCAAGATATGCGGGACAGCACGCATAAGCTAAGACCGACAATACAATCTGCGCCAAAAGATGTCGCGAAATTCGTGCAAGATGATGTCACGCCGAATCTTCTGTTGATAACGAAAACCAATGACAATCACAAGGAGATCAATAACTCGCGAAGGCGGGATTTATGGGACAGGCGTGAGGGAGATAGGTGCGGACGAACATGGGGAAAATCCAGACACGCTTTGAGAGAAACCCAAACGCGCGTGCGAACTGCGTGGCACGGACAGTCCGGGGCGTGCGTGAATGCACGCGAGCTAGACATGACCGCAGTCTGACGAACGCCACGCGCAAGGCAAAGCGAGCTGCTGAGACTGATCCGTCGAGCCACATGAAATGTGCACGATCGATGACTGGAAAATCACTGTGAATGGTCTTGTTGACATGCTACAAAAGCTGGTCGTTAGGTTTAACAAATTGTATCTGGGTCTGGGCTGCCTCTGATTTCATCCGAGAGTACTGTACCGGATTGGATCATCGTGACCAAGCCCAAAATGGAGCCCACCCTTCTTCAAATGGGAAGATGAACATTACAAGAAAGGGATAAATCCATATAACCCCCTGTAATCAGTTTTATATCCACATAATCCCATGACTTTTGAAAAAGTCCATATAACTCTGCAAACACGATGAAAATCTATATGCCCTATCGAGTTAAGATTCCATCGACAGAATTGGAATATTTTTCGATTATTCCATAAATCATATTGAAATGCTATATGCTATTTACCTCCTACATTATGTCAAAAATTCAAATAACCCCTCATGGATGTCTATTATACCCCTCCCTGCGTATAAATCCATGAAAATCAGCTCCTCCACTCCTCGAGTGGTTAAAAGAAGAACAAATATTGAGTGGTTGGGAGCCTGAATTGGCACGCACATGCTGCTCGACATCGTGTTCTGCTCGATCACATGTAGTCCTTGAATCCATTAAGCACCTACTCAAGAGTGCTCCCATCCATCATGTGTATGTAGTATGTACTCATCGACATAGAAGAAAAACGTTCAATTCGCGAGCTCGCGGCGTGTTTGTGCGACTGTGCCGATGCAGGCAATTATTCATGACCAAGAACTGATTGTAGTAATACCCATCGTACATCGCTTGATCCCATATGTCCTACACAGTTGCATGCCCCGCGCACCCAAGGTTCTAACACCGCACGCACGGTGGGGCTCATACCGCCCGCGCACGTCATGGAAGTATGGAACACGAAGTGTGACTTGGGCCAGAACACGAACGCGTGGTAGGCCACGGTACATGGCAGATTACATTGAGTTATGGATTTTTTCCTTAAAAAAATTATATGTTGCATATAATTAATCTCATATGCGGGCTTATGTATGTTTTGATTCTTCGGAAGATGTATATTTTATTTAATGCATTTATATAATGTAAACTAAATAAGAAAATACTATAAAAAAAATTTTAAAAGTTCAAAATACTTAAATAAGTCACTTTTTAATATTATATAAAAAAAATAATCTTATTTTACAATTTTGAAAACTAAAAAGACTAACATACCCTTATATAATTTTTAAATTTTCTCTAATCATAATTAAAATTTTCATAACCATCATCTAATTGAAAATTAATATTAACATAAGAAATTATTTTTATTTGAGAGTGATTTTATATGTTATTAATTTTTTTAAGTATGCTATCAAAATGTTAAAATTGTCAAAATTCTCATTCATAAATTTACAAGATTTGTTTTTGGATTTTTCCTAACTTTTTAAAGTTTTTTCAATTTTTTTGTTATTTATATTTTATAAATGCCTTGCATAATGATTTTTTTGTATAACATTAAACATATGTAAGTGCCTCCCGTAAGATTTTAAAAAGTTCAGAATATCTAAACAATATTTTATAACAAAAATTTTCATTTTTTTTATAATTTAAATCTTAATGGTATATTTAAATATATAAAAATAATAATAAAATTTATGCACAAATTACAAAAAATATTTTATTATTTTTTAATATTTTTCAATTATGTTGTTAAATAATTAAATATATGTAATGATGTTTAAATGGTTAATAGCATAAGGATAGTCAAGTCATTCTCCTTTCTAAAATTATAAAACAAGTTTTTTTAAATATAATTTTAAAATGTGTCAGATTTAGGTATTTTTAACTTTTAAAATATTTGTTTGGGTATTTTTCAACTAAATATACATGAAACATGTATCCAAAAAATATTTGAATAGAATGAAAAAAAATTACATATCTCATTTATTAAAAATACAATTGTTGGGGTTTGAATCTATAGTTCAATGATTGACAACATTGACAATCATAATATCATAACTTCAAATTCAACGTTTAATCTAACAAAAACATAAAGTTGTACCTATGATTAGTATTTTAAAAGAAAAAAGCGGCACCATAAAGCCACGGTTTAACGTCGGAGGAGTTTCGAACAAAGTTTATGTTCAATTAAAAAAAAGAGGGCAATGTTAGTCAACGGCAAAGAGATTGTAAATTTTAAATAATTGTAAATTTTAAGGGGATTACATGTATTTTTTCTTCGTTTAATAAAACCTAATTTGTACTCGTGCGGACAACCTGTTTTGAAAATCCAAACTTGTTATTGTTTTCTCTTATGGTAAGCAAATAAAAAAAATTCATTCAAAACGTTACGTGGCCTTCAAAAATTAGAAAATGATTGACATGCCCCAATTCGTAGGTCCCTTATAAGCCTCATGACATGACATGATTTAAAATACCATAAATACCCCTAAAGTGTTTTATTAGTGTTAACCATAATTAATGAGACGGTTAGAAAAAAAAGGGATGGTAATTAATTACGGAAAATCACGCTGGGGCATTGAATTCTGTTTTTCCTTTTTTTGAATTTCAACATTTAAAATGTCAATTCATAATCAATTTAGGTTTGATGCATTTTTTTTTCTAATTATTTGAATTTTATGTTTTATATGTTAATTATGATTTTTTTATGTGAAATGTGTTTCTAAACATGATACATCTGTTGTTTAATTTGTTGAATGTTAGTTACATATATATCTCTTTTTTGTCTTTTCTCTCCGATTATTTTTTATTTTGGATACTCTTTTTTTAAAATGTAACTAACTTATTAAATATTTTTTAATGTAAATAAAACTAGTTACATTGACAATGTAACTAACTTTTAGAGCAACATTTTTGTAAAACAAAGCTGCATTCCAAAATATAAACGATTCTTAATATGATCTTTAGTGGAACTATGAGTGTTATTATACGTTTTTTAAATTTTTATGTCTATCTGATTTGTATGGGGCCAGGGGGAATTAGATTCCAAATTGATAGGCTTATAATTCTTTAGGACCTATGGTTCATGTACATGTGAGAGCAACAACAACAAACATGTAATGATTAAGAAAATATAAATCACAATATAGATATTCACAAACTAAACAAAATGTAGAGGATAATGTCACATTGTTAATCAAGTTACATTTAGGATGTCCTTATTATTATACAACTCAATAAACATAATTTTTTCTACAAGTCCGTTAAATTCTTTCTGATAATAGTTAATTACATTTTAAATAAAATTACATTTTTCAGTGCACTGTAATAATTAGTTGCATTTGCTGAACATTTATATACACCAGTATAGTTAACATTTACTACAAGGTCACATTACACATATCAGTACTGTAAGAAAAATCAAAATACATGTTGATGAAATCCGAAAATACTCATTTAATTTGATTTTGCCACCTACATTTCAATTAAAAAAAATATATAAAAAAATTTTATCATACATTTCATATGTCTATAAAAAAAAAGTTACTTTTGTTAATATTAAAAAAACCTTAAAAAAAAATAAATCCATGTAATCAACACCGTCATCAAATACAACACATGCATTTTGTGAAATACCAAAAATAGGTTTCATACTCATTTTTTTTTGCTATAGAAGAATCTTCGAATGAAATATTTTATTTCAAATTGATTCTTCAATGATATAATATGTCTTCTTCAAGAGGATTTTTTTTCACTGATTTTTTTAATTCAACTTTGATATTTGAAAATCAATAAAGGTTGGGGAGGTTGTTAGTGGGAAAAAAGGGAAAACATGGAAAGTGGGTGGGTATTAATTAAGGGTATTTAGGTATTTAACTTTTTTGCATTTTTATCAAAAACAACTACACAACCAATAAAATAATGACACATCAAAAGACTTGTGGGAGGGGTCTATATGCTGGAGCCTGGAGTCTGTGTAGCAAAGCTCCTGAAAATATACAAACATGATGCTACATGTGTTGGTGCTAGTATTCGTCATCACTTCCGTAAAAATAAAACTAAAAACGACAATGCTTATCCTTCCCCTCTCCACCACGTAACACCAAAGTCATCCCCATCATTAATGCCCCCACCCCCACTCAAATAATAATTACAATAAATTAGTAACAACTAATAAGATTCTTCTTTCATTACCTCTCCCAGAAGCGAAAAATTGCCTCTGTTTAGCCAGCCAGTACAAACCAATCCCCAATAAATCAAATAAATGCTCCTCCTCCCCTTCCTAGTCATTTCCAACACACACACAAAAACATTCCCAAAATTAAAAACCGGATAAACTTCTTCCAGATTATCCATTCAAAGATTTGAGGATATCCACAAGCACCCATTAAAAGAATAAACAGGGGAAAAAATTTGGGGAGTTTTCACTTGGTAGTCGAGCCACAGCTGTTTCTTTGACGCGTGGGAGAAGGAGTCGGTGATCGGTTGCTGCCGCTTTCGTTAGACCCACATCGTTTTTTTGGTTTTTTGTGTTCAGATTGTCTTCTTCAGTGGACACAAATTGGGTAATAGTTTTTCTTACACAAAGGGAATCCCTTTTTGATCTGTTCTGTTCTGTAATCCACCACCACCACTATTAAAAAGGCCTTCGCTTTCCCTTCTATCAGACATGGCTTCTTTTCAACACTTCTTGTTCTTCTTGTCTCTCTTGTTCTCCACTTCGATTGCTTGTGACCGCTGTGTCCATCAGTCCAAGGCCGCCTACTTCTCTTCCCCTGCTTCTCTGTTGGGTACGTTTTGATTCCTTGAAATCCTTGTTGGGTACATCGTACATGTTTGGATTCGTTTGTTTGTGCTGAATTTGCATTGGGTTTTCATCAGGTGGGTCATGTGGATATGGTAGCATGGCTTTGAGCTTCAATGGGGGATACGTTGCGGCTGCGAGTCCTGATCTCTACAGGGATGGCATGGGCTGTGGAGCTTGTTTTCAGGTACTAAAAAAATCCAATCTTTTCTTGACCAACATTTAATATTGGTATGTATTTTTCTGATTTGATTTCGATGAACAGATAAGGTGCAAGAACCCGAGTCTTTGCAGCTCCGGTGGAGTCAAAGTGATCGTGACGGACATCAACAAGAGCAGCCAAACCGATTTCGTTCTCAGCACATCAGCTTTCACGGCAATGGCGAAAGCAGGGATGGCCCAAGACATAAAACGTTTGGGCATCGTTGACATCGAGTACAAGAGGTAATATTTGAATTTTCAATCTTGAGCGTGACATTCCAACAAAACCCCACTTCATATATCAATTTTTTTGATACATTACTATCGTCACTGTTAAGTTTTAACTCCTTGTAACAACAGAATACCTTGTGAGTACAAGAACCACAATTTGTCGGTGAGAATAGAAGAGATCAGCAAGAAACCAAACTATTTAGCCATCAAGGTCTTATACCAGGGTGGTCAGACCGACATTCACAGCATAGATGTGGCTGAGGTACTAAAAAAACATTTGATTAAATTGCAATGTAGGTTGAACCACCCGAGTCATTAAATGGATTATAGTCTAACTTGGTGTATTTCATTAGGCCGGGGGTTGGAACTGGCGTTTCATGACTAGGAACTACGGTGCGGTGTGGAACACGAGCCGTGCCCCTGCCGGGCCGTTGCAGTTCAGGATGGTCGTGACGGGCGGCTACGATGGGATGACGGTGTGGCCGAAGAAGGCGATCCCAGCGGACTGGAAGGCCGGGGCGGTCTCCGATTTGGGGTTGCAGGTCACGGCGATGGCACAGGAGGAATGTTCTCCTTGTGACACTAGTGACTGGCATTGATAGTTGATATATTGAGATAGGGAGCCAGAACTTTATATGGCTCAGGCTTATGTAATTTGTTCATACGTTATGTATGCAATTTGTAGTTCAAAGTGTGGCATCCGAGTTTTTGTTTCGGATATTAAAGAATGAATGGTATACATGATACAAAGTTGGTCAGATTTTAATAATATATATGTGGGGTTAGTAGAATACATTAGAATTAATCATTTTTTTACGGTTACACCAATTAAAATTTTAATTGTAACAGATTTTTGTTGATTATGTTACATCACTTTAACTTCTCTGTGTTTTTCAAATTAAACTATTAAGTCAATAACTTGTTTAAACCACACCAGTTAACATGAATACATAATAAACTAATATAATTTATCATTTCACATCAATGCCCTTTAATTTAATCTGATTTTGGGTAAGGGTGGTAAACGAGCCGAACGAGCCGAGCTTTGACCTACTTAGGCTCGGCTCGTTTAGCAGCAGGCTCGGGCTCGGCTCGGCTCGGCTCGGGAACGAGCTTCATTTCATGTTCAAACTCGACTCATTAGGCTCGTGAAAAGCTCGGTTAAAGCTCGGCTCAGCTCGTTTGTTAAACAAGTCAAGCCGAAGCTCGAATCAAGGCTCGGCTAGGGCTCGTTTAGCTAAAAAAAACCTTGTTTAACATTTGAAAAGTCAAATTTCACAAATCACAACACCTTATACATGTGAAAATAACATAAGTTCGGGCTCGGGCTCGGTTCAGGCTCGGTTTGTTTCTCTTTTTACTATTAAGTAATCGGTTCGTTTCTCTTTTTTCTATTAAGTAAACGAGCTCGTCCAGGCTCGGCTCGGGCTCGACTCATTTACAAACCGAGCTTTAAAAATTGTTCAAGCTCGGCTCGTTTATCTAATCAAACGAGATAAACGAGTCTGAACGAGCTTTAACTAAGCCAAGTCCGAGTCGAGCCCGAGCTGCTCGGCTCATTTACCAGCCCTAATTTTGGGTGTGTCACAGTTAAAAATCTCATGGGACTGTGGACCTGGGTTTTTTTTATAATAAATAAATAGATGGATATAATTTATCAACCCAAAAGATTATCAGGACTTCGTAAAGTGGATAAGATGTGATCATATCTTTTTTTTTATATAGGATGCTAGTGGTAAGTGGTAACCATGTTCACCGTGGGAATCTAGGTTTAAGTTTTATCACTAGTTAATTGGGGAAATTTTAACCAAAAAAAAACACACACACAAAAAGCTTATCAATAAATTTTAAAAATGGGCAATGTCTTGCCCAATGTTAAGGACATGTGCGAGATCTTGAAAAATGAGAAGAAAAAATTATTTTTTCTTATTAATAACTTTGGGGTAATTACAATTAAATGAGAGAACAGTTAAGTGGAGTCATTGAATATGTTTTCATTTAAATTTTTCTTAAAATGAGGGATCTCATCCACCTAGATCCACCTAAATTAAAGAGAGTCCGTCCATGAAATAGCACATCGTATGACATTATAACTTTGCCATGGTTATTACAAAACGGATATTATGGTGTAAATTAACTTGTTGTAGCGGTTCTGGATGTATTTGCAGCAGTGCCAACGAATTAAAGAAATAAGGTTTGGACAATAAAAAATGAGCTAAATATTAATCCGTTTAAGGAAAATGTTACGGGGAGTCATTTTTGCATAGCTCGCATAGTGATTTTTTTATATTTTTTAGCTTCGTGCACTAGTAATTTTTTATAGTTTTGATTTTATATATCTCATTAACTTTCTTCATTCATTGTATTAAGACATATATATCTTGTTAAAAAATATATTTTACATTTTATAAATTATATCATTTAATTAAGTAAAACATATATTTCATCTTTTATAAAAATACATAATAATAAAAAATATGATTTTTTTAAAAAATGATATCATGTGCACTATTCATTTTGGATTATAAAATAGATTGAATGTAATATTTTTTGTGATGTAATAATTGAGGCTCCAACATAGACATGGCCTTTGTGTGCAAATCTATTGCTAAACATTTTTTATTAATACATAAATATAGCAAAATCTCATAAATATAAATATTTGATTATACATTATATTTTTTATAAGTTTTTCAATTGAATATACATTTTTAACATATTGCCGTTAAAAACCGGTTGGGAGAATTTTTAGATTTGCAAGAATCTTTTACAAATTCATTTTTAAACACAAAAAAAAATATAGTTTAATTAAAAACTGTAGACATATTTTTATATATAATTTTTTAAAAACTAGTTTTTTTTTTATAATTTGTGAAGGAACAGCGTTTACACATTCAATTTTAAAACCGGGTTAAAATCTCACTGCGTGTTAAAATCCACCCATTTACAAAGAGGAGCCTTTATTTTCACCCCTTCACCTATTCAACCCACCCCTAAAAAATTAAAAATTTCACATTTTTTGTACCAAGAAACCCACCCCGAAACCCTTCTCTTCCAAATCTCACGCGCGCTCTCTCTCACCCTCTCTCAAAAGTGCTTCCATGACGTCGTCGAGGATGTGGAGGCGCCTCCGACTGCGACTACACGTTCTCGACTTTCACGGCCGCCTGATCCGGATCCCCCACCGACGGACACCCTGTCTTGGTGACGACGATGTCGACGTAGCCGTAGCCGAGGCGCCTCATCGCCTTGTAATTTAGGGTTTTGGGGGCGAATCCGAAGTAGAAGTAGGGGTTGATGAGGAAGGGCGTCTTCGTCTTCTGGTGGTAGTCGAGGACCGGACCGATGATCGCCCGGCCATAGCCGCGGCGGAATCGGTAGGTTTGGGTGTTCTATAGAGCCAAGAAGGACGCACCTGTAGTCTTGGTATGAAAAAAATTTCAGTTGTTCATTGATTTTTTTTTTGTTTGATTATGTGAATTTTTGTAGTATAAAGTTTTGATGAGAAATGAAATTTGAATTTAGGGGTGGAGGCATCCATGGGATAGACATGGGGGCCATGACCATAATCATGAGGTATCACATTCTCAACTTATGTTTCTAATTCAGTCTTTTTTTTTTTCTTCTTCTTTTTTTTACAGGTTATGATTGACTTGGTCGAAGTCATTAGTGATATTTCTTACTTATCAGATGAAGGATGGTGTTATTTTTTTGTGTATACTTGTTTTATTCCGTGTGGCGCTGATACACACAATCATTTTTGCACTCCCTTTCGATTAGGCTAGTATATGCTAGGTTTAGAGATTGTAAAAAAATATGCAATCAATTCAGTTGATTGCGTATTTTATTTTATTTTTTAAAGGTTATATTTCATTATATATGTATATATATTTAAAATAATTTCAAAATATATTGGGGGTTGCAAAAGGGACTGTAATTTTCTGTTGTATGATAGATTGCATCCAACAATTACCCGTGATTAGTTTGGGTTGAAAAATGGATTTTGAGGATGTTTTTTTTTCAAGGATTATTTCAAATTTTTATAATATTTAGGTTGCGTTTAGATGTGAGGTATTTTTGCCTAAAAGGGAAGACGGTGGTTTAAAAGGCTAAAAGCTGATAATGTGTTTGGATCTGAGTTTGGGAATTTGTAGTTTTTTAAACGCAGAATCTACCTAAACTCATATCCAAACGGGGCCTTAATTAAGTTGTTATCTATTTGAGATTTGTATAAGTATATTCAGATCTTTTTGAATTTTTAGTATTGTTTTTTATTAAGATCTAAGAATTAATAAAGATTTTTTTTTTCATTGTGGTTTTAAGGAGTTTTATGAGAAGAAGCTCCTTATGCGCTGCCACCACTTCATTTCCCCTAACATTTTCCATGCACTATGTTGCTTTTGTGTGAAAACCCATATCTGGATATATTGAGACCTGGCCAGTCTTTTTAAATCATCTGATCAAACTACTTAATCACTTATTCACAGTGTCAGATTTCCACCTCTTTTTCTTGTTAAAATTGTCTCCTTTAGATAAGTGGAGAGAATGCCTTGATTCTTAAGGTTTGGTTTGGCATTGGAATAAGGGATTGGGATAATGAAACAACTGGATTAAATTACATATTATCCGCATAAGAAAAAGAAGAGATGAAGCATGAACAATTGTTCATATTTTGAGAGAAAAAGCCGGGATATTTTGTTTAAGGTAAAAGGTGAAACAGACTTTATCCTCATTTTTAACCATATTTTATAAAACATGTTTTATGACCACCCTTCTCAAAAAAATAAAAACAAAAGTCTCAATGCCACTAAATAGTCGCAATGAGACAGAAGGAAGAAAAAACAAAACAACAAAACATTTAAACTATGCAATCAAGCGGGATCGCGCAAGAACAACTCCCTAAACGCACCATGCCTGGGCCGAGGAGTTCTCTGCCCAGACCGAGGCACCATGGTGTGGTGCAATGCAGCATCCCTCAGATCAGCCACCCACCCTTAGAATTTTAACCATGCAAGTCATTTTAACCATCAGTAATTTTCGACACGCATAAGTGGTCATGTTACTTTACTCTCATATAATGTGATGTTTTCCTTTTGCAATATAAAATCATCAGTTTCTTGGGATTGTTGGGCAAAGTTACATAAATTGGCTAGCATAAGGTTTTTCAAGTTAGGATTGAACTTTGTTTGAGAAAGGGATTCCCATGGCTTCTCTTATCATATTGCTACTCCCTTTGTTTCTCAAATTCTTTCATTCTCTTCCTTCACTTTCTCTTCTCCTGTCTTGCCTACTTGTTGCACATTTTTCTTGCTTTGTCAGGAACAAGTGGACTAGGAATTACAAAGGTCTAGGTTCTTCAATAAGCATGTAATGAGGCAAGTTAAAGTTAACTAAGTCGTTTGAGAAGCTTTTGAGTTTACAGGAAGCTGTTTTTTCCACTCGTTTCCAAATAGAAAAAAGATCGCTTAATTAAAAGTTGCATGCACATTTTTGCAAAAAAATGCCCAGAAACTAGCTTCTCCATAATATGTGGAAACGACTTCTTGCTAACTCAATTTTAAACTCAGTTTTTTAGAAAAAGTTAAATCTCAAATCCATTTCCAAAAGAGGCCTAAGCCAACCTCAACTGGTATGAGTTGACAAAAAGATTTCTTAGGAGTCTGAGAGGAGTTAAGTTTGGAATATAAACTTAGATAAAGTTTGATAATGGTGTGGCTTTATCTTCCAATTCTAACTCCTAATACCGATTTCGGATGACTAATGATCGCCCTCAAACTTTTTCTCCTTAGCCTACTAATGTGAAGATCTTTCGCCTGCTAGATAAAGCACTCTTAATTTAAATCATTCAGATGGTGAACTTGGTTCGCTCTCTACGCATTTTTAGGTGCTCAAAATGACATTTTATTTCCTTTTTTCCTCTCTTTTCGAGATATTGACTTACTGTCCCCTAATTGTAGGACTCTACCAACTATTTTTTTTATAAAAACAAATAAATAAAATAAAATAATTACAAATGATAAACCTACACTTTATAAAAAAAAAACAATGATGGACACAAATTGTAACCCATGCATAGACCATTTAATTCACTCTTCTTTAGGAAGAATTTATGCTTGTCATTATGGTAAGTTCAGGATAATCCAATTGGTATAAATTCATTTTGTGTTCTATATACGAAACCTGGTTCTGGTTGATAAAAATGGACATATT
This sequence comes from Acorus calamus, assembly GCA_030737845.1. Taxonomy (NCBI): domain Eukaryota; kingdom Viridiplantae; phylum Streptophyta; class Magnoliopsida; order Acorales; family Acoraceae; genus Acorus; species Acorus calamus. The sequence continues at coordinate 2,898,336 of CM060872.1, read as the reverse complement.
TGGTTGAAAAGGAAGTGGAAAAGGAAAAGCCCGAGTGGAGCAGATTTGGAGTCAAATTAATAGGATCAAGAACAGAGTTGCAGTAGATCTGTCCATTGTAGGATTATAGGTTTGACGATCAAGAAGTGGAGCAGGTGTTGAATTTGCTCAATTATGAACTGATTCCAACCTGTTCCCGTCCAGCCTTTGGTGCGTTGTCAACATATCACACAAGGAGTTCTTGTGGATTTTGAATTTCAAGCAGGGATCAAGAAATTCAAAGCAAATAGCGAAACTCAACAATGGTTGATGCATTGAAGCCAACTAGAAGTCTAGAACCTTATTGAGGTTTCCCCTTTTTGGTTACTATCTTCTTTGACCATCAAGTGTCCATTGAAGCCAACAAGACAACTTCAATTGTCAATTTTATGACTATCAAGTGTGGCTTGGCTTCCTGATACATAAAATGGTATATCTATTTGATTGGATCCTGGTGGCAAAACTCCCCATTTTATTGTGAGCATCTGGAGGAGTTGGTTTTTCTTGGCATGGATATCAGCTGAGAACCACCTCAAAGGGCCAAAAAAATCTATCTACTTTATGTGCCTATCAGAGATTGTGGTGGGCTCATTTGCTTAGTTTCTTTTGTATTATGCATTGGACTCTCAAGGGTGATAAGGATGGAGTAAAACTCCCCATCTTGTGTGTTTATTGCTTTGATTTCTTGCTATATGAAACAAAGGATAAAAAATACATGTAATTGGCTGATGTTGTTTTGGTTATCTGTTCTTTTCTTTCCAGGTTGTCACTGAAAAACTGAAATGGGAAGAGCAAGAAATCTCTCCTATTTATTTGTGTTTGTAACAATGGTGCTTTACCTGCATGGACCAGCATGATATGGTACAAAACCTGTGCTGTTCCCTTTGGTGTAGCTATTTCATGTGTAGTGTCAAAGAAATGATAACAGCGTTGTTGGTTCGACAACCTTATGTTTAGTAATTATATCATGTTGTATTATGAATGGTTCGACAACCTGATCCAACCCCTTGAAATTATTCCTCAATAAAAGCTGCTCAGACCTGTCATCTCGTATATGAATGGATCCATTTTTTTCTGTGGCCTACTGATAGCCGGGACTAGGGAGATGAGAATAAATCATGCTTACCAGCGGGACAAGTTGTTAGTAAAATATGATAAATGATTGTCTCCCACATCTTGTTCATGTGAAGGGGGCAGGATTACAATGGAGTTCATTGGTAAACCCGACCCGTAATAAGTTTAGATCTCATGTTTTTAAAACCTGTCCCAATCTTTTATAATGTCTGGTCGGGTTCTTGGTTTTGAGCTTGGAACCTGATCCAACCCTACTTGCATTTCTTTTGTGAATAATTTTCTTAAATATCAAAATTAATATAATTCATAAGGTAAATTTATGTGAGGCAGGGTCGAAGGGCAGGGTGGTATGCTTAAGGTATGTATTTAAGATATAAACTCCATGGGGGTCGGGTTGGGATGGATATAGTCATATACATTGCAGAGCCAGGCTGAGGTAGTTTGTTTTACACCAAACTTGTTTCTAACACGACCCATTATCATTCTTAGAAGGATTTAAGCTAAATTGCCATTTGAGGATCAAATCCGTTTGTGTTTTTAGATGTGCCTATCCCGACCAAATTGTTACAGATATTAGCTATGATGGACTGAATTTTTAGAAATTCAGACATCTAAGATTGAATTAGCTCAAACAGGATCTAGCCAGCTGATATCTCCTCAGCCTAATTATGTTCAAGTTGAGATAACAAGTCTGACAATTTGATAAACAGGTATTAAACCAGCTGTAAATTACCTGATCCCAAACTAGCATTCTGAAACCAGTATAGCTATACCACTAACGAATCTCTTTAATTCATTGACTTGTAATTTAAGACTTGGTCTCCTTTAGTCTCTCCTGTAACCGTCATAACACCCATTTTTATTTGGGGAACTCCTGACCATAGTATCACATGCACCCACATGTTGGCATCTGTTGAGAAGACAAAACGAATCCCAATCCATTTAGATAATAGATCGCACGAGGGTTTTTAGGATCCCATACAGACAACTCTAACAAAACCCAACCTAACATGTCCGGTGGCCTTTGTTTTCTTTAAATGGTCGCCTTTGTTTTCTTTAATTTTCCATTCATTGATCAATATAGATGATGATGATGATGATGATGACGCATGAGTATCTCATCTTGAGATCTCCAGCTGACACGCTTGTCATGATCAGAAATTAATCAAGTGTTTGATCGGCAATCTCTGGTAACTCCAGCTCGTCTTCGCTGTTCTATAAATCTTCAGATCTGTTTTGACATTTTTAAAAGCACCAAAAACAACGCACGATTGCATGTCCTGTCCTGATTTGTTGGTGTCACATTTTGTTGTTGATCTATCTAACACAACAGAGAGACCCTGCTTAATTAATTAGGTTGAGTAGCACGTGCAGTTCGCACGTGGTATCCCATCCTCGTCGCTCCTTCCGAGGCAAAAAAAAAAAAACCCACAGAAGTGACAGCTCGATATATTCGCGGATCGAGTCTCCTCTCCCTCACCCACTCGTGCGTCTCAAATAAACAATTAAAACCCTAACTCCAACTCTATATATAAACCCACCACCTCCTATCACCCTCTCCATTCCAAAACACAGAAGTGAAAGCAAAAACAAAGAAGAGAAACCAAAGATGGTGGCCTTTCCACGCTCTGTTTCACTCCCAAACACAAACCCAAAACAGGAAAAGTCATACCATGTACGCTCCACAAGTCTCCCATGCAGATCTCACCCAACAATCTCCCACGTCGAACACCATCTCACCTCCCTCCGAAGCTGGTCCTCCAAACCCGAAGACACCTCTGCATGGCTCTTAGAGGGTCTCACCTCTCTCGAGACCCTGCATGCCTCGGTGGACGACCTGTTACAGCTCCCACAGTCACAGGAGCTCCTGAGGAGGAAGTCTGGGTGGGTCGATGAGCTTCTTCAGGACTTCCTCCTCTTCGTCGACACCTACGGGACCTTCAAAGAGGCTCTCATGTCTCTGAAGGAGCTCCACTCGTCGGCCCAGGCCGCGATAAGGAGGCGAGACGGGGCAAAGATGGGATCGTACGTGAAGGCAAGGAAGAAGACGGAGAGGGAGGTGTTGAAGCTCTTGCCGGAGTTGCGTAGCATCCGGAGACGAGCCTTGGCGATGGTCTTCACGTCTGACGTCGGGGAGATGGAGTTGGCCGGGGTTCTTAGAGAGGTTGTCATGACGACCGTTGAAGTGTCGGTTTCCATCTTTGGAGGGGTGTCTCCTTCTTCGTCAACCTCGGCGGGGGCACTGAAAGCAAGGTTGGGGTTTGGGTTGTCTCATAAGAGGGGGGAGGGGATCCGAGAAGTACGAGAGGTGGCGGCGGACGATCTTTGTCGGGCGATGAAGGCGGCGGATGATGATGTGAGGAGGGTTTTGGATCGGTTGGTGGCTTTGGAGGATTGTGTTGGGGAGTTGGAGAGACGGAGTGAGCACGTTTCAGGGGCTTTATCAGTACCAGAGTCTCCCTGTTGAACATCCTCACCCCATGATTGAATAGGAAGAAGAATAGTGAGGGATACGTGTACATGTTGAGATGTGTATATGAAAATATTTTTTTCGATAAAGTGAAAGGAAAAACATTTTGTTCTTTTGATATTATACAAATTATTTCTTGGATGAACGTAACATGTGGTGCATCAGATGATTTTGAATCTATACACATTTCTATTTCATAGTGTTATTCATTAATTAATTTGTTTTATGATTGAGTCATTAAATTGTTGAAATAAAAATAAACATATAGATCATCTTTTGCAAGAAGTATTAATAAAGGAAATCCAAAACGTGGACAGAGTGTCATGTGTCTTTGAAATCAATCAAACCTTCTCGTGTGGCTTAAACAATATCAACTTTAGCTAATCATGGTCCATATGGACAACATTATGCAAGTTAGTACTCGAATAGGTTAAGAGAGTCTAGAGTTTATGTAACCCACATGAGGTTTTGGTTTAAGCGTAGATTAGATCATTATGAGTTCCATTATTAGCGTTATTAGTGGAGCTGCACATGGATGGTGGGTTGGGATAATATAATTCAAAACTAAAACAAGTTGGTTTGGTTGCCATATGGACAGAACTAAAGATTCTCATCTATCCATCCCTTACACAGAAAACGTTTGACCAAAAGCTGTATATACAATCTGGCCTTCTCAAACAAACAGCACCTTTTGAGTGGGTTTCCAACAACAACACTTGTTTAATCCACTCGTTTTTGGGCTGTTCTACATATGAATATAATTAATTATATTTGTTTGTCACTAACTCACATGAATGTTAATGCTCATCTTCATTAATATCACTGATTATTATTTTTCTGTCGTTTCGTTGTATGACTTTAATTATTAATTAGTTTAGTCTACGATCCCATGGTTCTATAATTGGTGGACGGTATTCTTATAAAAAAATCAGTTTGTTGGGTAGGAAACAGAGTGGAAGTCTGGAAGATACTAAACTTGGGGCAAGAGAGAGTAGTGAAACATAGACAATCTTGTCTAGGCAGAAGTGAAACATGTACTGTTGCACAACTAAGTTTGGTTATATTTGTAATATTAGAACATTTTTGGAGATTTTTAGGTTCCTCTTCCTTGTAGAAGACTTTAGATAATAATATTTTTACAATGTTTAATTAAAGGATAAGTTCGTAAAAAATTTAAAAAACTTTTGGAATTATATTTTTATTTGCTGCTTATTCATTGTATTGAGAAATAAAAAAATGATAATAAAAATTTTATTCTGAAATAAAAAACTAATTTTTTGCTTTGTTAAAGTTATGTGAAAACGTGAAACATTTTAAAATTAAGGGTGAAGAGTTTAAATATCGTATAAAGATAAGGAAAATTAAATCATTTTAAAGATGTTAGATTGATATAAAGAGGCTTCTTTAATGCCCCGTTTGGATGGGGAATAAGGGGTGGAATAGGGAGAATAGAGGATAATCTATATTACTATATAAAAGGCTCTTAAACCAAAAACCTGTCGTTTGACCTATTTGTCCCTGTCAATTCATTCAATCCCATTACAATCCATTCACACCACTTTAATGACAACCATTTTTTCATTTTACCCCTACACTTCTATCTAATTCCAAGAAAATCCATTTACATCATTTTAATCTCATTTATAGTATTTTATAATACATACATTTCATTATGCAACATATTCATTAATCTATAATTAAAATTGGTTATCGTAATATTATTATGGTACTTTTACATTTCTACTCAATCCCATGAAAATCTATTTACAACATTTTAATTTCATTTATAGTTTATTATAATACATACATTTTATCATGTAATATATTGATTAATTTATAGTTAAATTTGATTATCATAATATTATTAGGATAAGACATATATTATACATTAATAATATAATTCAAAAAAAAATCCATTTCATATACAAAAACATGATACATTAAAAAAAATCAAATATTAATATAATTCACATCTATTAATATTTATTTAATTCACACATATTTGATTAGCATTTACTCTATTCACTAGGATTTCTCGACTCTATTAATGCCCCAAATAATCAATGACCCATAAGATCTACCCAACAAAAAAATATAATTCACAGTAATTAAAAATGTAATCCAATAAAAAAAAACAACGTATAAAATACTGTTATAAAAACATATTGCTATCAAAATGGACAAATTCGGATTTGAGCTTTGTGAATTTAACAATAGATTTAATCCAATGAAAATCCATTCATATCATTGTAATCTCATCCATAATTTATTCATATTTTCATCATATCATGCATGACATATTAAAATTTTAAGCTTCACATTTCATCATACTTATATGATTACTACTATAGATATATCATAAAATAATATTAATCATTTACATCATTTATGACATTCATATGCCGACTTATCCATGAAAATTTTTCTTTACATCAATTATGATTAAATTACATTAATAAGCTGACTAAATCTATATTAATATGTTTATTATTTTAAAATCATATTTGAATATCATAGTATTATTAGGATAAAAGAATTCTTATAAAATAAAAATATATTCAAAATTAGGATTATAAATTTATAATATGATTTTATTCACAAGATTTTAGGATATATATAAAAGATATAATGAAATATGTTTAAAACAAAAATAAAATTTAATTTAAATTCACAATTTAAATTATTGTTAAAATATGATTTTATTCATGTCTTCCAATGGCCAGAAATTTGAACTTTTAAAATTACTAATATTTTAACGATAACAATCCAGTCACTCATCTTCAATCTCATTCTTTTGTTCAAATTTACATGTGCAATGGCATTGGATAACCTCTCAACTTCTTATTAAATGTTTGCATTTTTTCCAACTCTACCATTCATTACAAAAATTATGAATGTATTTAATTGCAGTGCATTCAATTGATTATTTTCCCTTATGATCACATCCTTCTACACGGACTTGGATCACCTCCCCACCTTCTTATTAAACATTTGTTTTTCATCTTCTGCATTCATTTTTTTTCTTAGTCATCACAAATAAATATATTAATTACAATGCATTAAATTGAGTTTCTTTCCCCCTTTGTTAATTATATATTCATCGTTTTATCTTTTCATTGTCCTCCAAGCAATCCATTTTTTCACAATGTTTATTTTGGACTTTATGTTGTAAATAAACTAAATATGTTATTTTTTCATTTGGTTCCTCTTTTTAAAAAATTTGGCATGTATCTACTGTTAGAATAAAAAAAAATTCTCAAATAAGAAATTTGTTTTCCCTTGAACAGATTGATCTCGATTCTCTATTCTGATTGGAAGTAGCGCAACAGTGGATCTGATATTTATTCATATATCTTTTGTAATATAATTTCATTATGATATTTTTATCATCATAATATAGTACCATTTTTTTTATCTAATCATGAGAATATTATGATGTCCGAATTTAATTGACTATTTATCCAATTTTTAAAAAAATTTACTATTTGAAATTTTTTCCTCAATTTAGCTCTTCATAATACAGGATGTGTAGCTGTCTTCAAATTATTAAATCTGATGATATTAAAATATTTTATTTTAAATTTATTATCTATATCAATTGTTGATTTTTGCATTCACCATGTTTGAGTTTTAATGATACAGTTTATAATATTACCACTCTCCGTCGATCAGAGAACCCACATTCATAGTCTTGTCGATTCAAATTGTTGACCTCATTATTTATATTTTAAAAAATTACCAGTGGACTATAAGTGCAATATTTTCCATTAACTAAAACAACTTTGATTATTTACGTACTTCCAAATTACGTTACTGGAAATGCTTAGCCAATAACATTATAGGTTATTGATATGAAAATATCATAATGAAATTTCGTTGAGATCCACTCTGTGTTTTGAAATAAAGTCTTGTTGATCCCATTTAAGAATTTATACAACTTCATTTATTTTATTTTTACATTTGCATGGTACATAGAAATTTTGAAGTTATTCATATCTAAAGATTATCAAAAAATAATTTCCTAGATATGAGGGATTAGGATATATATGTGAGTGATGTGATGGCGCCTATTTAAATTTCATATTTTTATATTTTACCCTGGGAAACCCATCCAGGTATTGCAAACCAGGATATGTTTCTACCATACCCTCGATAAACTGTCACCACATCTACAATCACAAACACCAATAAAAAATAATTCCTTCAAACAAACAAACATGAATATCAAAGAACCTAATCTTCGCAGATTGACAATGAAATGTTTAATATAACAATAGTATTTCAATTAATTCATGCGAAGCTATATTAACAAGTTTGATTTCATTTTTAAATATTTGTTAAATTTCAATTTTCTGATAAATATTTTTTCGTATTGGGATGTCTTGTACTTAAGGGTTGTAAACCTCTAAAAAAGAATGAATAAGATATTTTGATTTATTTGTGATATTTATTATACTTTCAATTATTTATGACTTTATCTTCTTATGTTCTTATTGTAGTGTATTATCTTCAACTACTTATTGGTTGCATCATATTCTACGTCCACACCACTTTTAAACCAAAACAAGTAAGTTACCAACGTCCCTGAATATGATATATATATAAAAAAATATTTCATATAATGCCCTTTATTCAAGTATTTGAAGGATTTTATTACATAACATCCAACATAATGGAAAGGAGACCTAATAATTAACTTTGCTTCCTTAAAGAGAAATTGTTTATATTTATTGCTGTATTTAAATTATTTATTTATTGTACATGTGGGTGTCATGCAAGATATATATTCCTACTACAATGTTCAAAAATAAAGTTGCTTAAATTTACTGATAATGATAAATTTGCTTAAATTTTTTCCTTTGGTTCTCTTTTTTAAAAATTTGGCATGTCTCTACTGTTAGGAGAAAGAATTTTCAAATAATAAATTTGTTTTAAGAATAAAGAGGATTGTATTGTTTGTCTTCCTTTAAATGACTCTTAAAACACTTCTAATTTCATTTTTGTCCTTCTCAATTTATGCAAATCTGTCATTGTTCCAAATGCATTTCATTATTCATTCATTCATCCACCCCCTCCATCTCTTCGTAATGTATGTCTTTTTAAATTCTTGAAAATCTGTACTTGTCATATGACTATACATATTCTTGAATTCAATTTAATCATCCTTCAAGAAACAATAAATACCAAATAATTGTGTATTGTTGAATTCTTTATGAACTACTTCAATTTAGAATTCAATGAGATTCACACATTTTTTTCATACCAGCCATGGTGGAGATGAGCACTGCTTGGATATAAAAGTTGATATTGGTGATGTGCGGACCGTCTCTAAAAGATCTCCAAACGGGTTCATGTTAATTTCTCTCTATATTTCTTTTTATTTATTTATTTATTTTTGGTGGATAGTTCTAATTTTATGATAATCATCGAAGCATCGTGGAGGCGGTTAAGCCGACCATTTTGTATTCATATTATACGTCTAAGGTTTTTTTGGAGAGTTACACCCAATAAAAAGGAAAATATTTTTATCTCATATTGGTCACTTTTTTAAATTTTTTATCACTGATCCAAATTTATTTTTATTGACTTATCTTAACAAGTATTTAATGCAACTTAATATAGTTAATATTTATAATTCAAATCAACAAAATAATCCATGTGCATCGCACGTGCACATTAACTAGTAAACTAAAAAAAGGTATTTGGGAAGAGAGAATAAGTGAGTATAGCTATACAGAATTAAGTGAGAATAAGCTAGTATTTGCATTCTATGTCCTCAATTGGAATTGTGTTATTCATCCGTTAATACAAGGGGATTCAATTGTCAAATCATATGTCATCACTTTTTATACATTAATAGATCCCACATGTCAAATTAGTTTTTTACACCTTATTTACATTTTATTCTTCATTAACCAAACAACCCAATATTTATCATTACATTTTCTAATGAAAATAACATAAAAGACAATCAAACAGAAAATTACATATTTTATTGATAAAGTTATTTATTCCTGGGATAGGTATGGACCCTAGAATAATAATTTATATGAGTTATGTCTCTACCATTTAGGGTACAATACTAAAAAACTTTAAAAGATTATTTTAGTATTTTATCTAATAAAAACTTTAAAATACTAAAAAAGTGATTGATCATGTTATCTATGTGTTATGTTATTTTTGTTTGTGCTAGTGGTAGTGAATTTTTATTCCATTCATCAATAAAATATACTCTCCCATCTTATTCATCAATGAATACACTCAATTCATTGGAGTAGAAACTGGAGTACTGGACTGAGAGTAAAAATTTTCCTTCAACAATGGTTCCTTGCACAAGGGTATGGGCCTGTCCATGGCCGCTATTGTGCGGCAATTAATTTGGGCCGTATATTGGATTCCGTTTGCCCGGTAAAGATCCATAAAAGCCCAATGTAAGAAGGGGGGGATATACCCACACCATGTAATAAGAAAACCACCCTATATTAAATACTTAAAAAATTGTGTTTTTATTCTTTTAGAATGAAAGAAACCCACCCCTACTATTCAACACCAATTGTGCCGTGAGGAAAAGCCCACGTCGACAACCCGTTAAGCTACCGAAGAAGCCATGCTCGACCATTGTTTGTCGTCAAGGTCGATGACGCTCGACAAATAATTTGTCGAACGGAGTCCAGACTGGAGTCTGAGCCTTTCTAGACTCCATTCGATAGGATGTTGTCGGGTATGTATGTGCAGTTCGACTACGGGCATGTGAAATGGTTGTTGCAAGACAGGTGATCATGATTTTATAGATTTTCTGACCCAAAAGTTGCGAGAGGAGCGGAGACCATTCATCTCCACCTTCACGTGGCGGAGCATCCCCTTCATCTATTACCACTGCTCGGTCTCTACCTTAACCTGCTCTGCTATCCTCCTCACCATTTCCTTGCACCGCCCTGTGCATCCCTCCCCCTCCTTCTAACGCACAAAAAACAACATTCAAAAAACACAAGGACAATATCAACAGAACCCCTAAAGAAGAACTAAAAAAAAAAAATCAAGACAAAACAAACCTTCACTGCTTTGGAGGCCCTTCATTTGCTTTCCTGGTCCATTCATTTATGGCGGTCGTCACACTGATCCAACTCATCCAAACCCCAAAACATTCTTTAAACCCCTAAAAAAAGGCATCCTCTCTCGCTGGTACCCATGGTGGCGCCTGTCATCGAAGACCGATACTCGACCACGTCTAATTGGTGGAGAGACAAGCGGGTGTCGGTTCTGGGGAGAAGAAAGAGAGAAAAATCAGTGTAAAAAGATTGGGGGTGGGATTTCACTTTCATGTTTCGAGTATATATCGAGGGGTGTGTTTAGGGATTGACAAAAAAGAATGGGGTGGGTCGAACAATGGTGTGGGATTCTTGATATATGGTGTCGGTGTAACGGTGCCCATGTAAGAATACACATTAAATTTAGAAAAATGTTAGAATCAGTCTCGATTTCTAACCAAAAGATAGTATACTCTTTTTATATATTTTTTTAAAAATGTACATCATTTAATGCGATACATACTTTTGTAAAAGATAATGTGTATTCCAAAATATATTTTATGGACGCATTCGTAGAACATGTAAAAAAAAAATTAAAACGAGGTATATACCTCTTAATATGCGTGGCTAATGAGCAGGGGCAGAGATAGGGGGCGGGCTGGGGCCTGGGCCCCCCCAAGCAAAATCCAAAAATTTTTAGGTGGGCCACTCCCACACATGACCAATCAAATTAAAAGACCAAAAAACCAAAAAAATCAAACCCTCCCCTTATATTCCAACGTTACCCAGCCCAAGCCCTCCCAATCAAAGCCCAAAACAATTTAGGTGGGCCACTCCCCCACATGGTCCATCAATGATCAAATTAAATGCCCAAAAAACCAAAAAAAGAAACAAAGAATTAAGGAACCCCACCCCACCCCCTCCTTATATTCCCATGTTTCTTTTGAGTGTCACATCCCGCAGCGGCGCAACATCAAATTCATGTGTTCTCTTCCGAAATTGCATGTTAGTCTCTTCTCACATATTGTATTTATTTATGTTTATTTTGTTTGTTATTGTTTATTTATATATTGTATTTACATAGTGTATGTATTATATAATTAATTCTTAATTCTTTAGTGAATTTTTTATTTGTTTATTTTTTGTTTTGTTTAATTTTTATTTATTATTATCATATGATTGATTCGTTCATTTGGAATTTGGATCTCTTTTTTGTTATTTGTTATATTAATTTTTTTAATATTGGAATTAATTTTTGTTCCATATAATTTTTTTAATTTATGTTTTACGATTGAAATTTAGGTCAATCATGAGCAAGATGAAAACGATTGGTTCTTTTTTTAAGGGAAATTGCTCCAACTCCAAAGCTAATATTAATCCTTCTTCTGATGTTGATCCTCCTCCAATCATTGAAAATCCTTCATCGAAACATCCATGAACTGAAAAATATAATTGATACGCCTCTTCCAATTATAAAACGTGATCCACGATTGCGTTCTCAAATTTGGGAATATCCGATAAATCAACAAGATATTATTCGTCGAGCTTACATTAAGGCAAGTCCTTATCAGCATAAGCTTTCAGAATATCCAACAATTGGGTGAACATAATCGCAAGTTTCAGTATTCTTGATTTGAAAATTTTTCTTCATAATTGGAGTATTCTTCCACAAAGGATGCTGCATTTTATAAATTGCTTGATTTTATATATTGAAAGAGGAATAACTGAAAAATTTGACAATGATATGATTGTGGATGAATTCTATGATGTGAAAAATCATCGGGCACAATTGAAGTAGAAGCTGTATATTTTTATTTATTTATTTTTGTTGGTATTAAATAAACATATGTGCATTGATTTTATAAATTACTTGTTTTTTGACATATTTTTGTCTTAAATTATCACATTATATATTTATATTTTTTAATAAAAAAATAGTTGAAGTCCCTTATTTGTGGCCCCCCTTACTCTAATTCCTGGCTCCGCCCCTGCTAACGAGATATATAAGACTGTAAAATGAATTGAGTATAATAACAACAAATAAATGAGCGAATACCTTAATATTTGTAACTTATCCTAAATCATTTGGATACAAATATCATTATGGATATTTTTTTGATAATTGACATGCCTATACATAGACAATAATTTGGGCGATGAAGCGATATACTAGAGAATTGAAAGAATTAAAATAAAAATTTCATGGTTTATCTTCTTCTCTAGAGATTATACATTGAAATTATAATAGTTATTTAAATTTTCATGATTGCGAATAACGATGCCGGATAATGAATATGAATATAAATAAATATAAACATAAATTATGTTGTAATATATGTTGAATTCAAATAATTTTTTTTAGAATGGATACATTGATACCCATAACTGCACTCTAAATATTTGAATATCGAATAATTTCTAAAAAAATTTATACGGATTTTGAAAGGATACAGATATTCATATTTTTAGGATAATTGGCAGACTTAATTAAGAGCATGACACTGTTATATTAGGTCATTCAGTCTTTAAGTGTGTGTGCACACACACAATAAAATCTTCAATCGAGTATTACTCAGTTAAACAAGTATATACTAGATTATGAAAAGAAAAAAAAGGTGATTTCAAGAAATTTAAATATTTTTTGTTAAAATATGTAATTGGTTGAATAAATAAATGCTATTGAAAAAAAATTAGAACATTTTAAAACTGCAAAAGTGATGCAAAGAATGTCCCACATGTGTGGGCATGTATAATGGGCCTGAAATGCTAACAGTAGCTAGCTAACTGAGCCCTCTCAAAAGCAGCCGGAGCCCACTCTTTAAAGGCCTATGAGCGCTGATACATTCAGTTCATTTTGCAGCTTCATATTCTATGATAACATAATATATACTGCACAATCATAGCATATAAGATTTTATCATAGTATATGATGTATAATTTTTATCTTTTTTTAACTTGAAAAAAAATGCGCTGATATATTTCAGTAAATACTTTATTTCATATAATAGCATGCACTTTATTTAGAGAGTGTATCCTTTTTTTTAAAAAAAATCAATATAAACTACAATTGGGACTGCAATGGAGACTGGACGTATCATTTTGCAAGCTAAGCCTTATTGACATAAAAGTTGGGCTTTGGTGTTGAGTGATTGAAGGCTGAAAGCCAATGTATCACCTGATCATCTGATGTGCAAAGACATAAAAGAATGAAAAGCTACATGCACAAATTCACTAGCTTCATGAGTTTGTATTAAGGGTCCTCAATAGGCCCGAGGCCCGAAAGCCCGGCCCGTTTTCATGGCGGGTCGGGCTTGGGCCTGGTTCTGGGGCCCGGGCCCGGCCCGTAAGCCCGCCCGAGCCCGGCCCGTTCAGGCTGGCCATAGGCCCGTGGAGGGTAATCCAATAAACTAGTAACGTATAATTCTTATTTGAATTGTGTTTGAGTTATACAAATTATTAATATTTATGTAGGTGTCAATCTAGTTAGGTACATGTAATTATTCATTTTTGTAAGTAATTAATTCATTTAATATTTTTATTTTAAAATTCAATATATATAAATATTTTTTTTTAACATTATACTTTAAATTTTGTGTTATTTTAATATTATATACAAATAAACATCGTAAAATAAAAAAATAAAATGTTTTGAATTTGGGCTCGTAGGCCCACCCGTGGCCCCGAACCCAGGCCCGGCCCGTGAGGCACGTTCAGGCCCGGGCCCATGGGCAAGGCCTGGACCCTATTTTTTTTCCACGGGCTGGCCGGCCCGGGCCCGTTGGCCAAGCAGGCCCGCGGGCCTGGGCCCAGGACCAGGCTTGGGCTCTGTTTCAACGGCCTGACCCAGCCCGGCCCGTTGCCGACCCCTAGTTTGTATGTAATGTTTGGATCATCTGAAGTCCAATGTATCACCACACAACACGGATCAGGTGGTTGGGGGACCGATTCTGAACTGCAGAAGGGGTTACAAAACATACTAAGTGTAGCAACACTCATTTCAAAGAGGGGGGGGGGGAAGAAAAAGAAGAAAGTCCATTTGATATAAGATTTGTATTCACTTTAGGAAAATGTTGTTTTTGCAGTCTCTTTTACCATTCATGCATATTTTGATTTAAAAAATATATATATATTTGGTTAGTAAATTTTTTTAAAAAAAAATGGTAAGTGCATGCTAGTTTAAATTAAATGCATATTTTGTGCAATAAAGTGTATATTATATTTGTAACGATGTTATTACAAATGAAACTGTAAAAAATACTGAGTGTATCAGCGTGCACCTTTCATTTCATGACATGATTATCCAGCCAGAGACTGAAAGAAACTACCTTCTTTGAGTTATCAGCTTTACTTGAAACAAACAAAAGTGAGCAAATAAATGTGGTGAGTCCAGGTTTCTTTGGGGGGTAAAGGGGCTCACAATGAGTGCTCGCTTTGCCAGATAATATGCTTTCCTTTTGAATATGCATGGTACAAGTTAGATGCTGGTGAATGATTCATCACGGTTGAAGGGGAACACAAGAAAAGAAAGAAAGCAAAACTGACCTTACATGGAGCATCCCCTCTCCCTGTGGAGACATCTTTCCACAAATAATTCCATATGTGATTAATATTTGGTACCCATCTCCTTCACTGGGTAGGTCCCTTTCATTTTTCCCATTTCACTTAAAAGTAGCTTTAACACATTGGTTATATATAACTTTTTAAGGACACCAAGATCGATCTAAATAATGGCATCAAGTGTTCATGTTATAACAACCATGTATAAAGCAAGATAATTGGGATCGACATGGGTGTCCATAATAATTCAGATGTAAGGACATCTACAACAAACACACCACTTCATATGTAGTGTTTATTGGAAGCTCATGATGCTCTCCATGAAAAATCACACAATTATTGTTCCACTTCGCTCACCTAAAGCTGAAAAGTAATCCCCTAAAAAAATAAATCTCTCTTTGAAAATCATGTATGAGATGTCTTATTTTCTAACATGATATAATTAATCTATTTTTTAAGGTCTATATGATAAGGTTAAAAACCCGACTACAATACAACTTGACTTGTCAAAGGTTAAGTATGAGGCGATATCCTCAATTTTTATAGCTAAATTTATTGCTTTTGTACTCTTATTGTTGGACTTTTTTTTTTTTTTTGGATAGTAGCCCAGTGGGCTGAGGACACTCTATTCAAGAGGTCAGACGGGGATCGAACCCCGGATACACCGCCCAAAGGCGGGTACACTCACCACCTCGATGAACGAGGAGGGGTGTTCTTATTGTTGGACTTGGATAGCATCCAATAGCTGCATACATGTGTGTGTGAAGCGATTGCAATATATTAGTGGGAGACGAATATGTGAGTGGATGGTTACAAAAGTTATAATCATCCACCATCTCTCTTCACTTTAAAAGGATAAGATTATTATTATTTTTTTAATTTATACTCTCGGGTTATAAAAATATTAGATATTTAATTATCATCTCTTTTCTACCACAGAGAAAAGAAAGATACCAATTCTTCTTCATTCAATTCTTGGTTAACTTTTTATTTACACGCCTTAGGGAGATAGTACAAAAATCTATCTCATGTTTCACCTGGTATGTTCCAACACTTACATAATAAGGCACTTTTCCTTATTTAAGTTGGAGAGATTTATTTTTAAAGATAGTTGTGAGAATTCATGCGGTGGCAAGTGATTGGGATATTTAATTTTTGAATCCCAATTACCTGTTATATAAATTGATTTCTGTAGTACTCCTTTATAATTGTATAAAAGTTGACACACCACGTAAAATCTATGTTTTATTGCAAACATAATTTGCTTGGATTGATGGTTTCCATCATTATATTGTTTGACATTTGTTAAAGTTGGCCCCCGTCGGCCCTTGACTCCTTGCACATAAACTTGTATCAGCTATGACAAAATTTAACCAAAACACTCAAATGATATTGATTCCTACTGTTCACTTACTGCTCACCATTCTCTCTTTAATTTTGAATTACTTTAATAGGTGCGCGCATAGCCCTGAAGTTTCCATCTGACAAAAGCCACCCCCCCCCCCCCCCCCCTTCCCCATAAGTGTGCCATGCCATTTGTTTCTCCAAGAAAGAAAAAAAAATGCTGTCCTCAAAAGATGCAAGAAAGTGAAAGTTTCTGAGAGTCTAATTGACCTGGAATGAAAAACTGAGCAATCAAAAAAAAATGAAAAAGAAGAAGGGTGAAAGACATCAGCATCCCTGTAAACATAAGTAATCTCATATAAATCCATGTAAAAATTAGGACAGACACATGAGTCTTTTAAAACTCACAAAAAAATTAATTATCATCTTTGGGTTAAAATTTCATTCAAATTTAGAATATTTTATCACGATGTAATTGTGTATACATCATAAATAATCATAAAAATAAATTAGTCAATGCAAAGACCAAATTATCTTTATGGGCACATTTGAATGCAATGATTATTTGTACGTGTTTTTTTGCACATGCAAATTATACATTGCACGTGTAGGAAAACTTTGTACACTGTTTGCACATGTTTGTCTTTTTTCATTTTGTGTTATTATTTACACACATGTTCTTGTTAGTAGTTGTTTGTCTCACATATGTGAAATTGTTTGTATATGTGCCAATTTATTATACTAAAATATAATAATATTATAAATAGATAACATATTTTTTCAAATGATTATCAAATATATTATTTTCTTAAAAACCAAAAAATTATGAAAAATATATTATATATAAAAAATTTAAATTTAAATATTACATATATTAGTTTTTTTAATTTATATATAAGTCAATGTGGTTAAAAAAAAGTTCTAATATAATAGAATATAAACAAAAATTAATTTGATTTCAACTAACAAATAATCCTACAAGGTTTTTTTATATTTTATAAATAACAATTTTGTTGGATAATATCTATGATAGTTAGTTAAGATTTCTTAATATATTTTAATATAATAACATTTATATTTTCATGCCACATTAATATTTATAATACACACAATTATATTATTGTAAGTTATATAAATTTATAAAATATAATTATCTATTTTAATTCCTAACATAAGATTAGGAGATGAAATATTTGTTTTGGATAATATGGAATTTAATAAATTTGTTAGAGGATAAAAATGTAAAATTGCTTTACATACATTTGAGAGGTGTGAAAATAAAATCTGTTACAAATGAAAACAGATGGGTTGGTTGAGATTTTATTTGCCCCATTTAATGGGGCAAATGAAAACCCTGGATTTTATTTGTTACACTTTAAATATCATAACCAAGCAAAATATTATGTTTGTCCATGTGCAAATGAAAATCCACCCTCATTTGCATAGTATCCAAACATGTCCTCTAAGACTTTTTATGTTTTTTTCCTTTTCGTTGAGATATTGATTGAAGATGGTTAATATTTGAAAAATAATTTAATTATTTTATGGTTATAGGTTAAACTTAAGTATAATAGATTGGGTTAAAATTAATTTTTATTAAAACCAAGATTTTATATAAGATTTTTGTGAATTTTTAAGAATTTATACGTCTGTCATTACTCATGTTTACAAAAACTTTAATGCCTTTAAATAAAAACAAAAAAGTGTACCATGCATGAATACGTGTGTGCGCACATGGTGATGGACACACATGCAGGAGCTTGATAGAATTAGAGTAGGCCATGTTCCCAGAACCCTATGATGCATTTGATTGAACCCTATGATGCATTTGATTAATCTACACTAATTTTATTGGTGTTACTGTGTGACATGTTATATATAATGCATTCCAAGGTCACATGGCACCAGAGTTCGGAGGACATGGACAAACCGTACAGACTTCATTGAGCGAACCGTACAACTTTAGATTGTTTCGATGTTTTATCGTCTCGGATTTGTAGAAGTTTCACTGTATTTGTCTCTGTTGAGAGCTTGGTAGTGTAGTTTTTCAAGGAGAATAAATAATTTCATATTTGATGAGCACGTGCATGCATGACTCGTTCGTGTGCAAGAATTGATGAGAGAACAACATGCAGTGCATGTCACTTCACTGTCCGGGTGCATGCTTTGTTGGGCTATCATAATTAAGGTGGATCAAATCCCTGCATGCAAATGTGTTTTCAGATTACACCAAAAAAAAAAAAAAAAAAAGTGTTTTCAGAAGTTGAAAAATATTTAAATAGTTAATTAAAAATGTGAATCAATTTTTTAGTTGTAAATATCATTTTAAAATAGTATATGTTTTTTAAAAAAAGAAAAAAAATATTTTTGAAAATCAATTTTCAAACGCAATTTATAAGAATCATTTGTGTTATTAAATGAACGTAATCCTAATAAGAGTTGGTTTGATAAGAGGATAAGTGGTAAAATAAGGAGTAATTGTGAGAATAAGTGAGAGGGATAGTAATATATTCTATTTAATTTGGTATAAAAAATAATTAAAATAACGTACAGTCAGTTGTCCAGGTTTTAAAATTAAAATGAGAATTTTTTATTCCACGTAAATGCCGGAATAACATTTATCTTTATTTTTTGTTATTATTTTGACAAATATAAATAAATTCAAGGTTGATGGACTTTTTATCATTTGACATGAGGACAACTTATCTTCCAAACCTTAATCTCTTGTCAAACCAGCCATAAGACACCTCTTCAAATCAGACCAACATGAAATTTTAAAGTTAGGTTTTTGAAATTTACATTTAATGGATATTCATTGAAAGTGTCACGACTCACGCGTGTACACCACACACACGTGTACATTTTTACAAAGCATATTGATTTAATTACTGATGTCAATAACCATAAATTTTTTACAATTAACCATATCTTAGTTAATATTTTTTTAAAATATGATAATACTATATGTTATATGTTATATGGAGTAGTATATTTTTATATATTTTGTGATTTTTTTCAATTTTATATTTATGCTTTTATAATAAAAAATAAATGTTGTAATATTCCAATACATTATATATCTCATATATTGAAACAAGAACAAAAAATCACATGTTTTATATGACAATATATATATCCGACAGAAATTGTATAAACCATATGTGATGATACATTTTTAAAAATAAAATTTTGATACATGCAATCATTCACATAATTATTCCTGAAATCCTAACTCACATGTATAAATATACACTTTATTAGATAAATATATATATTTCATAAAATTAAACAATAGCAACTACTACAATACCTCACATTTTTTTTATTTTTTCAAAACTATCCAACCATTCCTAAGCCCATTTCAGTTGCAAACCCGTCTGAACAATTCGTTTCTCACTTTCATCTCTGTCAATCTTTTAATGAGATCTGTCACAACGTTCAACACTTCAACCCCACATCCATGGATACCTTGTAATTTCTGATATTTGACAAATTATAATAATATTGTAGGCATACATAGTAGGCCAGATAACGTAAAGTGAATCTCTCCAATCCAAGGACAAACTGATAGGATAAGGTGACATTTATGCTCATAATGAAATACGTCTTCAACTTTTTTTTCCATGAAGTGTGACCATCAAATGGTGCTCATCAACAAGTTGACAAAGTTTTGTGAATGGGCTGAATGTACTGTTTGTTCAGACATCCTGATGACTTTGTTTAGATAGGTTCGCCCCACAATTATAGATGCATAGACCCTCTATCTATATAGCTATCCAATCTTTCTATGTTGATGAGCCAATAATACAATAAATGCATTGAATGATATTAAATTCGAGTAAAAGTAAGTGGGCGCCATTGATAATGCTATATAGGGTCCCATAAATTAATTTGGAGGTGGGGGGGATGTTGCTTTAGAAGTTAACAATTGTTTTCAGTTAGGTCCATCATGATATGGCCTGTTATATTCTTTTTTGATGTTACAAAACAAATAGACAAAATTAGAATGACCATTGCTTTAAAAAAAATTGATCTAATAAAAATGACTCGGATATCATTATTTACCATGCTCCATATAACACAAGTCTTATGTATGATTCACGTGCCTTTGTACAATATGTCTGGAAATGACATGTTCGGATGTCGTAGATTATTGATATTTTTTATTTGTAATGCATGATTTTTTGAATTTATTTAAAAGTCATCATTTAATTAATCCACACCAAACATTCACCTAATAATAGGATGAACGCAGATCCTAAACGGACTAAGGGAGACACCTAAGACCCCACCCATTCACTATTACTACTAGTATTATAAAAACGTCAATCAAATGTTTCATCTGGTATAGACAAATTTTCATATATATCAACACGTGTTGGTGGAATTTTCATAAGTACGTATCTAGATAAACATGTGTCCTTTAAAATGTATTAATATAATTTATATTAATAATTTTTTAATTAGTAAATTTTATATATATATATATATATATATATATATATATATATATATATATATATATAGGGACGTGCTTACGTGCGGTCGTGCGGTCGGTGCGCCCGCGGTCGTGGGCCGTCGATCACGGGTCCATCGCATCGGACGGTCGGGTGCCAATCACGTCGACCGTTGGATGCGATGGACCCGCGATCGGACGGCCCACGACCGCACGACCGCACGTAAGTATATATATATATATATATATATATATATATATATATATATATATATCAATGATTTTTCAATTAATAAAATATTTTTAACTCTTTAATGAACACGTATTGTCTATCCAGACATGTAGTACGGATGAAAATCTCATTAATATGTACTGACATTAAAATATTCCTATAGACAACATCTTATAAATACCCTAGTTTTAATAGGCCAAAAAGGCAATAGTGGCAGCCAAACATACCATATTTGCAGACAGTTGCAACAGCATGCCAGTGTGACATGAACTAATTATTGAGTTAATAAGAGAAGTGTTCCTTGATCAAAGTAAGGCTTTCAGAACATACATAGCCCCATCTTAACCCCCATGTTTGAGTTGAGGAATAAAGTTATTCATTTCTAATAATTATATTGTAATAGATAACTATTTGTGCATGATATACAAATTTTTATTTGTTTGTATTTTTGTTATTCTCGTTATGAAACCCAAAAATGACATACAAAATTTTAATTTCTTTTACAATAGTTATTAGGATAATTTATCGAAATATAACTATCACATTTTATATTTTTTCACCTATTTTCACTTATTCCCCCTTCTTGAATTATTCCAGACCCTCCTGTTCGGGCTATAAAAAGGGGAATAATGCACGTGAGACCACTATGTAGCATCCACATGGGAGTGAGCAATACAACGACAAACTGGATGGGCCAGAGTCCATGCATGAAGATGGAGTGGCCACGTAATCAAAACGTCATATGGAAGCCATGTGACCGTTTTCAAAACCACGAGCAACGGATGGAGGCGGCATGTGCCTTCATATCCCATTGTTTTATTTGTTTTATTTATATAGTTCTTCATTATACAGATATTATTAATAACCAGACGAGATCTTTTCATTCACCTTTTCATATGATGTATTAATTAAAACTTTGATATTTTGACTGTCGGATTTGTGTATCATAAATATTAGAAATTACGTGGCAGATACACGTGATTTTTACGTGGAATGATGGAGATGGACAACAAGTGATGCTAGAACGGAGAGACCGACGCGTTTAGGGAGCGATAACCCGAAAGAGTATTTTTAAGTATTTACATAAAACCGACTAGTAAAAATAAAAAGCGTTTTGAACTTAGAATCATCTTAAATTTTTACTAGAATTAGGTATCAATGAGATCTTCAAAAGTTATTGTTATGCCATAATCTCGTACTTATTTTTCCATTTAATCTACTTTTAGGCCCTCAAAAAGACATTTTTACTATTTTTAGTAACTTTTTATATTCTCTATATTTCTTTTATAAGAGCTCGGATTTTATTTTAATCAATTCGGATAATCTTCTATTTTTACTATTTTTAATAAAAAAATTTAGTATAAAAGGAAGACTTGTAATTTAGGATTTTCAGCATTTAATTAATATATTTAAGTTTTAATTCTCTTTTGAGAATTATAGTTTGTTGAAGGATCTCAACGCTTGTTGGATCCTTATTCTAATTTTTCACTGCGTTAATTAACAAGAAACATTTGCATTAAACAGCATTAGTAAAACATTTTCGTATGTTCTGATGATGGCTTTTTTAATTTCCCCAAAAACCTCATCTGGTTCTGTAATCATGCAATCAAACAATTTTATAATCGCAGCTTCTTGCAAATAAATTTTAAGCAAATAGTTTTCAAAAGCTGTGATTTGAAAAAACTGGGAGAGACAGTTTCTGCAGAATCAGTTTTAAACCCAACAATTGCAGAAAATCAGTTTTACAATTGCGTTACCAAACGCTACCTTAGCCTTTGTAGTCACCTTGAAGGGTCAGCCATGGGGATAGCAAAACAAGCAAGACGCGCGAGATAAGAGTAACAATGACATTTTCTTGTTAATGGGTAGATAATAGACCTACTCATCACAAGTCAAAA
The DNA here is from genome assembly GCA_030737845.1 of Acorus calamus. Classification (NCBI taxonomy): domain Eukaryota; kingdom Viridiplantae; phylum Streptophyta; class Magnoliopsida; order Acorales; family Acoraceae; genus Acorus; species Acorus calamus. Next base: position 2,875,259 of record CM060872.1, on the reverse strand, counting down.
AAAAAAAAAACTACAAGGAACAAAAAAACATTGACAGATTTTTGTGAAAGTCAAAGACCAATATTATTTTACGTGTGTTTAGAAACACAATTTGAAAAACAACTTTAAGTTTTATACACAATTTTTTAGAATGTAATCATGAGAGTTGTTTTAATCAAGGAATCACATTTATTAATGATAATAAAAACTGCTTTTGTTGGAATAAACAAAGTTTTCGATGCGCTTTTTTGTTGTAATTAATCATGAAAATAGTTTTTTTTAATTAAGTGAGCTTGTTTGATAACATGTTTGGGGCTTTTAACTTTTAAATAAATTAAAAGTATCTCAAAATGGATTGTTAAACGGGGCTTTAGTGAACCATTGCAATTCGCTCTCATCTACTCAAAGGAGATTGGTTTTGATCTGTGTTGGATTCCTTAATGAACGCTAACAAATGTTCACTCATATGCATGTTTAACACATAAGTTTTTTGGTCAACATTTGTCTGTTCCTCATTGACAATTGATGTACATGTACTAATTGAATCTCATTCCACTCGAAGCAACTCCAAGCGCTAATGAATTAATGTGAATGTTCAATTCCATTAACGCAGCGAAAAACTAAAATAAAGATCCAACAAGCGTTGAGATCCTTCAACAATCACAATTCTCAAAGAGAATACTAAAACTCAGAAAATATATTAATAAAAGTTGAAAACCTATATTACAAGCCTGCCTATTTATATTAATAGCATAAATTAAAAAAATTATAAAAAATAGTAAAATCAGAAAATTAATTTTTCAGATTCTATGAGATCCTAAATGATCATAGGAATTGGTAAAAATTAATTCTGATCTGTTAAGATTGAGATATTACAAATCTAAAACTTACTAAAAATAGTAAAATTTCTAATTTAAAGGCCTAAATAAATGAAATTTCAAAAAATATGAATTGTTAGTTGTATAACTAATCCAAAAGATCTCCTCAAATATTTCACCATGTCAAATTTCGTGCGATTCTGAGATTGTGACCATTGATTTGAATTTATGTGGTGGAGCACTTTTGATGGTCCCATCTACATAATATGTCCTACATCAGACTCATCTTCTTCAAAAGAACTCGTCTTCGAGTTCTTCCGCTCTTCAATTGATGTTTATTTGTATTTCACCCTTGACAAGAGAAGAGATGTTTTCTTGACTTCAAATTTGTTCTCAATAAAATCGATCATGTAGAAAATTGAATGCACCTTGATTTGTAGCCCAAATTTCTTCACCGTAGCCGCAAATTCTTCATTGTTATCATTGTTGATGTTGGCATCCAAAACACTCTTGTTGATATCCTGCAACACGAGCTTATGTAGGGGCTCTTCCATCTTGGGGGTCACCGCTATGGACCGTACAAACAACTCATCTTGTTCTCCTCCAATGACATCTTTAGAATCACCAGAGAAAACAATATTCTTTGTTTCTTTATTACTCATGTCCTCATCGATCTCTGGTTCAACGATGAAGTTGACCCGCTCTCCTTCTTCTTCTGCAAACTCAGCACCATCATATATATCATCGCCGTCAGTTGTATTGTTACTTTTGTCCTCATCAATATCTGATTCAACCAAATGTTGATCATAGGGTTCCATCTTCGTACTCTTCTGAATTTTTGAAGGACTTTCTTTGATCGCCTCCATCGATCCATCAACCGTAATCTGCACAATTGATCTCTCTAATTGTGATTCTATCATTGCAGCTTGGCGACAATTTTGATACAATGACATATCGATCATAATTTAATGGTAGAAATTGATCCATGAGTTGTTTCATCTTCCTCCACGTACGAACTAGTGCCTTCTCTTATCGCTGTCGAGTCTTCTGGAATTGATCCCACCAAATGCCGTCACCGCTCTTCAACCGAAAAGCCACCAATTTGATCATCTTTTCTTCTAGGACCGCCATCATCTCAAAGAATTTTTCGATCTTTGAGATCCAATCGAAAAAATCCTCGATCTGCATATTACCATTGAAATACAGAATATCCGCTTTCAATCGGTAATCGTTGTACTCCATACGCCGCCCTCTCGGTTGATATACTTGAAATTCACCTTCATTGTCTGAGTCTTTCCCATCATTAGGTTAATAACGAGTGGGATGTCGAACGATGTTCTGATCAATAGGTCGGCCTTGGGCAACTCCCTCAACGCGTCTCCTATCACCTTCAGGATGTGTGTTATTCGCATTGAGGTTCAGGCCAGCGATCATTGTGCGAATCTCCTGCAGTTGTTCTCGCATCTGATCATGTTGTTCCTCAACCGCCTTCCACAGATCCTCCAATCCACGACCAGCGTGATTAGATTGGTCGTTTCTCCCTCCGTTATTTGTCATCACAACAAGGCAAATTCTCGCTCTGATACCACCTAACACAGTGAAAAAGTAAAATAAAGATCCAACAAGCATTGAGATCCTTCAACAAGAACATATCAAAGAGAATACTAAAACTCAGAAAATATATTAATAAAAGTTGAAAACCCTATATTACAAGCCTGCTATTTATATTAATAGCATAAATTAAAAAAATTACTAAAAATAGTAAAATATAAAAACTAATTTTTCAGATTCTATGAGATCCTAAATGATTATAGGGATTGATAAAAATCAATTCTGATTTGTTATGATTGAGATATCACAAATCTAAAACTTATTAAAAATAGTAAAATCTCTAATTTAAATACATAAATAAATGAAATTTTAAAAAATATGAATTGTAGTTGTATAACAACTAATCCAGAAGATCTCATCGATATATTTCACTATGTCAAATTTCGTGTGATTCTAAGATCTTGACCATTGATTTGAATTTATGTGGTGGATCACTTTTGATGGTCCCATCTGCATAATTAGTCCTACATCATCCATACATTCTCTAGATAATGCCTCTCCACCCCGAGACCACACAATGAATACCGAAATATCTAATAAAGGCAAGGGTTAAATACTTAAATTCCATATATATTCTCTCCAAGTAGGCCTATCTCAGCAACCATCCATTGTATGTATTGTCCTCTCTCCCAACCATTATATACATTGTTATACAAACTATCCAATATGTTACAAAGTTTGAAGATTATTAATCAACCAGGAAGCAATAGTTCTATTCCCTTGAAATCACAACTGAAACAAGTGAGTGGGGGTGAAAGCACAGTGATTTAGTACTTGCATTCTGACGCGTTCTGCATTACATTCATGCATGTCCTATATATTACAGCTATGTGAGATTTTACAGTAATCATATTGGATAGAGAGCCTTCCATGGTGTATATACAATTAATGTCACGCGCTTTGTTTTTGTTGTTATTTGTTGCATGTAGGAGCTGAGACTCTCTAGTCCTGTTGTGGTAATGAAAGATTAAAGATTTTTAGTTTGACAAGGGCCTACCAGAATTAATATTTATCATCATAAGTACGAAGGAGGGACACCCAACAAATGCAACCAATGAATGCAAGGGCTGTAATGAAGAGATTGGAAAATCATGTTTTTCGAGCCAATCTTATCACTTGGGATTCCAGTATATAATCTATATTAATTGCATCCACTTCTATAACCAATGACCATAAAAAAAGTTCATCAAATAAATTACAAAAATGATAACAGGTGGAAATCAAGGGTAACAATATCATATCAGAATCACACGAAATTTACACAAAGATAAATATCGTAGAGATCTTTCAAATTAGTGGTTATACCACTAAAATAAATTAATTTTCAAAAATTCTTTTATTTAGATTTTCAAATTAACGATTTTGTTATTTTTAATAAATTTTATATCTGTGATTTCTCTTTCATAATAAATCTATCAATTTCTATGATCATCTAGGAGGAATAACAAATTTTGGTTTTTGATTGTTTTAGTAATTTTTTAATTTTTTCTTATTAGCTTAAAAGAGAACTTGTAACATAAGGTAGAACAGTTTTTATGAATAATATTTTAAATTTTCTTAATTTTAAAACTTGTGAGTCGTGTGTTTAAAGATCTAAACGTTGGTTGAACAGTCTTATTTTCATTCGATTTTTATCTGTAAGAGTTCACATAATGCTCCCATATTTGTACGATGTACCCCAATTCACACCGTTCTGTTGTGTGTGTCAAAAGTTTTAACACATGAAAATTATATAATATTTTTTTTCACATGTTAACTCTTGAGATTTACGAAGTCCTGACAAGATATCATCTTGTGCAACAGGTGGCCTTACCTATACTTGGATTTTATTGTCGAATTAGAGAGAGAGAGCGAGAGACTATTGATAACAAGATGGTCCAGACTCAGAGTTGCAAGTAAAAATTTAACCTTCCACTAGACCCTCATTTACTACACTCTCATTTAGTTAGTTATTATTGCTTCAATGGACTAGCTAAATAATTAGTCAAGATAATAGTGGGTCCACCTCTCCACCCACTCAAATCTCTCCACTCACCCAAAATAATATTTTTTTGAATATTTTGAATGGTGGGGCCCACATTTGACTGACTAAAGCACTAACTAAATTTAGCATGGAAGATAACATATGACAAATGGGGCCCGCATTTAGCATTCCCTTAACACTTTCATTGGAAAACCATTTTTACATGTTTTGTAAACATATGACACTAACTAGTGAGTTAATATATCCATTAGAGATGCTCTTAGCTGGTAGTCTTCCCTGGGGGTTGATTTTCAAAACAAAAAAGTGACGGTGGTCCTCTTTTTTTTCTTTTTTTTCTTTTTGAAAAAACATTTCTTTCAAAAAATTAATTGCAATTAATTCGGTCCATGAGTGCCAATAAAATATTAATACAGTATTAATATGACTAGTGATTTTAATGTGCCAAATATGAACAATCTTTTATTGAGTATGAATGTATGATGTCTCACACATTTAATCCCATGTTTGGATCCTTCATGGTATAAGATGGTTTTATCTCTAGTTCAAACAAATACAAATTTGAGTTAGTTCGTATTCTCCATTCGCCTGCCAATTTGAAGCGAAATGAACAGGTAACACACAAAAAATTATCCCTTTATATAAATGTTGCCAAAAGTTGAAGCATTAACAATAAGCCCTCATTTGAATACAGAATAGGACTTATTCTTGGGTATACAGTTATTCCGACATAAATGAGTATAAATAAGGATAAAGTAATTTTATGCATGGTTATGTTTTGAATTATTCTCATTACGCAACGTAATAATAAAATTTTATTGTTTGAGTAAAATGTGAATAAAATGTGGATAAATATTTATAAAATGTGAAAAAATAACGATAGTTAATTTGACAAATGATTTATTAGAGGTGATGACAATTGATTTTGATGGTGGTGGGCCCACATATTTTTTAAATAAAATAACATGTAATAACTTTAATTCTAGTGGTTTATTGGAATCCATATATCACTTTATACCAGTTCATTCTGACATTATTTTTTCATAGATATTCATTGCATACAAACAACAAAAAAATATATATTCTGTTTTATTCTCACTTATTCTGTGGGCTATTCCATATTCAAACGGGTGCTAAGAGATAAAATGAAGATGGAGATCTTTCTTTTTTTTTGTTAGTTTTTTTAATTGAACCTTAGGAGCTATGTTATTTATCTTAAAGTTTCTTATTGCACGATGTAGTAAAATAATCTTGTAATTTTGTGTGGGACAATTTTTTGACATTTAACTTGTTGCATATGTGTGACACGTATAAGAATCATCATCCATTCATTTCATGGCTCTCACCACTCAACCACTGCCTTAATTCAATATTATCTTAAACATTACTTCTCATACCAGCTCCAATTTTTCCATTAGTTATACTAACCCATGCATTAGTACACCAAAAAATTATCGGTATTCCAAAGTTTCATAATCCATTTCTCATGTCATTTGAGGCATCCTAAATATCAAGGGTTTTTTATTTTTAAGTCCCCATAAATCATATATAGGATTTAGTGATCAATCTCTCACTTATTCATATTTTGGTTTTAGTTCCCAGATTTAAAGGATATGTTCTTTTTAATCCCTCTTAGGGACTAAAAAGAAAATCAAATAATTTAGGGATAAATCTTTCACAAAGACTAAAAAGGAACATATCCTTTAAATCTATGGACTAAAACTAAAATGCGAAGAAGTGAGGGATCAATCACTAAATCCTATAGTTTATGAGGACTTAAAAAAACCCATATATCAAACATTTTTGTTATCCCAATCAAATCCGACTCTATCGTGAATATAATCGTGCAAGCATCTTTAACCATTTTTTAATTAAGCTTGTAACTTGAAGTGAATTGAAAAGTTGACAGTAACTTTCTCATTTGTTAATTCTTTTTTCTTTATGATTGTTAATTATTTATGAACTAATGTAACTTAAGTTATACTATCCGAGAGTTTAAATTTGTCTCTCTCCTCTACTATGTCAATCAAAATCTTCAACAACTGTAGATTTTTTTTTTTTTTTTTGAGAAAAGTAGACATTATCACTAAATAATTTATAAGATCAATGACTGAATGGAATGTGAGAGGGATAGAGCATACAAAAGAAGCTTCAATTAACCAAAGAAACAAAATACAATTGTGGATCGTGTTATGTGATAGGATCTAAGGGTGCGTTTGGTTACGCGATTGCAAAACTGATTCTGCAAGAATCTGCGATTGCAAAATTGATTCTGCAGGAAGCTCACTTTCTCAGCTTTTTGGCATTATTTACCTGCAATCGTTGGGTTTAAAACTGCGATTACAAAACTGTTTGGTTGCACGATTGTAAACGCAACTTCTTGCAATCACAATCGCAGCACAATCGCACAACCAAACACACCCTAACTAAAATTGATTAGCTAACACTTCAATCGACATAGAATCAGGCACACAGAGTTTGTCGAGTCTGACCCACCTTTGAACCTAATAATTTCAACATATAAAATTATCCACTTGGGAAGGCCAACACAGAAATGTGTATGATATATATGGGAACAAGTGTTAGATCTCATTAATATTCTTCGGTCCCTCTCATTAATATTCATCGTCAGTCCTCAATCAAGATTAAATAAGCATCCATTCAAATAAAACACTGAAGGTATGTTTGTGCGTAATGAAAAATGAAAGAGTTGAAGGTAATTGAAAGTTAAAATTTTTTCTTCAACCAGTTAAAAATCTAGTGTTTGTACTAAACAAGAAATAGAAAAAAAATGTCATTACTTTTCTTCCTCTATTTTATCTTATTAAAAATGTGGAAAAAAATTTCCCTCTCAATAAGAGAGAATTTAAGGAAAAGTTAAATAAATTTTTTCACTACATGCACAAATACCATAATAATTAATAAAAAAAAACCTTTTACTTTTCATCATTCTTCTTTTGACCCAAATTCTTTCACAAATTAAGATGATTTTAGTAGCAAATCAAGTTTTAATTAAATTAATAAACACCTTCCCTCTTCTTTAAAAAGATCAAGAGATCAAATTAAGCCTATCAATTATCTGAAAAATATCTATATCCGATTCGAATCCGTATCCAAAAATCCAGAAAATATCCGATATCCGAAAAATCTGTATCTGTATCCAAAAAAATTATCCGTATCCGAAATTTTATTGTATCCGAAAATATTATTATATTATATATATATATATATATATATATATATATATAAAAATTGCGTGCGGCGAACCAGGTGAGCCGCGACGTGGGCCGTTCGATCGTGGGTCCATCGCATCCAACGGTCGACGTGAATCGCACCCGACTGTCCGATGCGATGGACCCGTGATCGACTGCCCGTATCTGCCGCACCCGCCGTCGCCGCACGCAATCCGTTATATATATATATATATATATATATATATATATATATATATATATAATGGTCGTGAACGTGCGGTGTGCGGTCGGTGCGGTTTAACGTGGGCCGTTATCCGTCCATCGCATCCAACGGTCGACGTGAATCGCACCCGACCGTCCGATGCGATACCCGTTCGACGGCCCGTATCGCGCACCGCACCGACCGCACACCGCACGTAATCGATCCCTATATATATATATATATATATATATATATATATATATATATAAAATATTATTATATTGCCGACGATATAGGTGCGGTTTGCGGTCGGTGCGGTTTGCGATATCGTCCGATCGCGGGTATCGCATCCAACGGTATATCGCACCCGACCGTCCGATGCGATGGACCCGTGATCGATGCGTCGCGCACCGCACCGACCGTAAACCGCACCTAATCGGTTCCCTATATATATATATATATATATATATATATATATATATATATATGGCGTGATTACGTGCGGGTGCGGCGGTGCGTTTACGACGTGGGCCGTTCGATCGCGGGTCCATCGCATCCAACGGTCGACGTGAATCGCACCCGACCGTCCGATGCGATGGACCCGTGATCGACGGCCCGTGATCGCGCACCGCACCGACCGCACACCGCACGACGGATCCCATATATGGTCGTGATTACGTGCGGTGTGCGGTCGGTGCGGTTTCACGTGGGCCGTTCTCGCGGGCCGCACCCGCCGTGAATCGCACCCGACCGCCGATGCGATGGACGCACGGCCCGTGATCGCGCACCGCACCGACCGCACACCGCACGTAATTGGTCCCTATATATATATATATATATAGGGAACCGATAGGTGCGGTTTACGGTCGGTGCGGTGCGCGATACGGGCCGTATACGGGTATCGCATCGGACGGTCGGGTGCGATATATATGCGATATATATATATATATATATATATATATATATAATTAGTATGAGTTTTTTATTTTTGTTTTTACTTTAAAGTATGTAATGTTTTATTTATAATTTTATGTTTTATATTAAGTAATTATTATATATTTTTACATATTTCAAATATTATATATATGATTTTTATATTTGAATATTGAATCTTTGGATATTTTAGTCATTCCATATTTAATTTCAATTTTCTGATATATTTGATAATTATCTGTATCTGAATCCGGATTTTCGGATCGGATACGGATATTTACATTTAATATCCATATATCGGATACAAATATTTTTTTAAATATCTAATTTAAATACAGATACAAATATAAACATATTCGATCCGTATCGGTTCCTATTGACATATTTTAGATAAAATCACACACTTTTTTTTAAAATAAATAAAAAAGACGATGATTTAAGTAGATACTGACCGTCTCTCTCTAAGCGCGAAAGATAGAGCGCGAAAGATAGAGCGCGCGCGCCAGAGAACGGATGGTGGGGCCCAATCAGAGAGCGTGAGTAAATGTTTTTGGAGATAAGTGAGATCCGAATCGTACGGCCCCGTGATTCGGGGCCCCGGTTGCAGCGACGATCCGGATTTCCTTGTCCCCATTTTTTGTCATGGTCAACCTGGTCAAAACTTCACCTGAGTTTTCCCGTACGTTGTGTTTTCTCAACGAGTTCTACACATATCTCACGTGTAATGGCATGGAAAATAATGCATATTGGACTCGTCGCTAGTCCGGCCCGTTGAATAATTGCTTCCCATGAATGCTGATGAAACGATGAATCTTGTCGATGAGGGAAAGAAAAATGTGACATGCAGTCGATTTTTCAATTTTAATTTCCATCTATATGCGTGCAGCGTGCTTGAATTTTTTAAAAAATAATATTCATCGTCAAATAAATACATCTTTGGCTTATTTAGTTTTCACTCATTCCAAAACAGACAAATTATCAAAAAAAACTCCTTCAAAACTCAATATTATTTTAAACTTCTTTAAAATGTTATTTGGCTTTGTAAAAACCCAACAATCAATAAAATAAGAATGTTAGGGGAATATTACATCTCAACATGTATATGAGCTATTTTGTTGAGATGGAATATTTCCCTAACATTCTTATTTTGTTGATTGTTGGGTTTTTTACAAAGGCAAATAACACTTTAAGGGGGTTTAAAATAATATTGAGTTTTGAAAGGGTTTTTTTTTTATAATTTGTCTGTTTTGGAGGGGTGAAAACTAAATAACCCAATATTTTTATACAAAATGAATCAAATAATCCAATAAATTGTATGAATATATTTATAAAAAACATTAAAATTTTATATTAATAGTGAGTAAGACGGGTTTGTTTCATGAGTAAAGGTTGTGAATACCAGTACAATCCTTTAAATAGGCGAAGGCATTGCTGATATTCATAGTCCTCATGAAGTAATGGCAGGTGAATTAGTTAAATTTGAAAAGGGTAGAAATCCAATATTGTTGACACATGAATGTACCTTGTTAATATAATTATATTCTCTAATAATTTTCTTTCAATGCATATGGGACTATAATTAGGGTTAAATTTTTTTTGTATAACAACACTTGGAAATCCTTCGTACAGTCGTCCATGCAGTTTCACGTATGCAATCCGCTTTTGTATTTTTTAAAGTGTGTATTTCATCTAACTAATCAAATGATTTTCTAAAAATACAATATATATGTGTAGTTTGTTTAATCAAGTCTTTACGATGCGTGTTTTGCATCTTAATTTTTCTCATTAATATTATATATTTAAGTAAAAATAATGGTGAATTATTGCATCTATCACTTATTCTCAACTTATAAACCAAACAATTATCCATTTTTCTTATCTATCACTAATTCCCAACTTGTAAACCAAACAATAAAAATATCACTTTTATGTTTTTATAATAAATAAAAAAATCTAATAAAAAAATTGTTTATTCTGTATAGATAGTAATAACACCTCACCGCACCCTCTGCCGCCACCCTTCCACCCTGCCTGGTCTCTCTCTTGTTCTCTTTCCCTTCCATCTCCTGTGTCTTTCCAAACATACCACCCAAATTTTTCTTTGGATGGTGGGTTTCCAAATAAAGGGTGATTGGAATATCCCCTCCTTTTTTATTTAACATTATATTCAAGTTCAATCTTTTTTTTCCCCAAACTAATCATGTCCTGCCATTTTTTTATTCTTTTGTAAATAATTTTGTTTCATTGAAAACACAACACTAATTTATAATTTCAATTAATGTTTAAAAATTAATTTTACTTTTTCATTTTTCAAAGAAATCTTATTCATTTCTTTTTTTCTCTCACTCCATCTTTTTTTTTCTATTTATAGGGATATAATTTGTTTTTGTTTGATTTTATAACGAAGATAATAATCTTTTTAACAAATCAATAAATGAAGATAAATTCTGAGTTTTAAGGTTTTTGTGTCTTATTCCCTTTTAAAAGAAAAAAAAATTGGGTAAAATTCTACTTTTTAAAAAATTACAATGACTTTTAAAATTTTTGTTTCATTATCTCTTTTTTTAAATTTTATTTATTTACTTTTTATTATTAATTTTAAAAATTATATAATTTTACTCACCATTTTTTTCTTTGCACCCTATTTCTTGAGTTTGTTTAGAGCCTCGTTTAATCCCAATAATCTCAAGGCCAACCTTAATCCATTTTTCTTGGTGTTCTTTTGATCCTCTTCTACCTTTCCTAGTTAAGGAGGGGATGCAACTACTAAAGTGATTAATAGTTTAGTCCTTGATTGGAAGTTAATCGAGTGTTAACCAACATTAATGTGAAAATTTACAGGAGGAATTACTTTTGGTGTTTTTAAACCTAGGAGATAGGGTTAGGATTTGATCTTTATCAAATTTTATTAGTAAACCTGACATGTGACAAAAATGTCTCAAAACTCACTTGTTAATTAAGTGTCCCATGTCATTTTTAGGACTAACAGATAATTGTCTTTTTAATTTTTAATTTTTAGGACTCGTTGAGCAGCGCAGGGAGACTGGTCCTACTGCGAGCCGTGCTGACAAACCTGTCGGTGTTTTATCTCTCACTCTTCAAGATACCGGAGGGGGTGCTGAAGAACTTGGAGAGTATACGCTGTCGTTTCTTTTGGAATGGGGCAAATCGGGACACCAAGAAGCCATGCATGGTGAGATGGCAGAAGGTGTGCTCCCCAAGAGCTAGGGGGGGCTGGGGGTCCTTGACCTGCGCATGATGAATAATGCACTCCTTTCCAAATGGTTGTGGAAATGGGCATCCAATCCATCTTCGCTCTGGACACGGTGTCTCCGGGAAAGATATGAAGGACGTCGGGCAACAACTCTTTTTCCTCCGGTTGTGCAGAAGATGACATTCCTAGCGAAAGGGTGGTTCGGGCTCGGCAGGGAGTTCGAGCAAGGACTCTGCTGGAGATTGGGCAGAGGCGATCGGATCAGGTTTTGGACGGACCGATGGTGCAGTGACATGTCCCTGTGGGCCAGATATCCCCTATTGTTCCGTCTGGCCATGTCCACGGAAGCACTTGTGAGGGAGGTGTGGCGGTGGGACATGGGGAGTGGAGAATGGCGGCTAAACTTTTGACGCATCTCAAACGACCTCCAAGTGCAAGAATGCGCCGACCTACTGCGCGACCTCGAGGGGCAGGCGATCTCTGTGGACAGGCCGGATGAATTGTTATGGGGTCCCAATCCGACTGAGGGATATTCGGTTAAAAAGGGATATGAATGGTGGTCAAGAAATATTCAAAGCAATCGAGAGATGGCAATCCACACACCGCGGGTATTGAAGTGGAAAGTGCCCGGCAAAATCACGATCTTCATGTGGCTTGTCTTACAAAACCGTTTGCTTACTAAATCTTACAGAGCAAAATGGAGACCGTTCGAGCCCATAGATTGCCCGATGTGTAATGTCGAGCCCGAAACTGTCGAACACCTCCTCATCAAATGCACCGTGGCAGCTAGATTGTGGAGCGAAATCAGCAGGTCGACTGGCATGGGACTTCAGCTCCAGGGGATGACAGAGCTTCGGGACACAATTCAAAACCCCATTCCGTCACCCCACCACCTGCCCGTCAAGTTCACTAGGATTCTAATTCCCGCGGGTCTTTGGGCCATCTGGCGTACTCGCAATGGTGTTCTATTTCGCAGCCAGCGTCTTTACTTCGAGAACCTGTGGGATACAACTCTGCAACTCATACGAGATTGGGGTAAACACTTGGTAGGGATGAGACGAGTGTCTTACTCAGGGGGGGGGTGATAGGGTGTGAGGAATAACGTTTGCAGGCACACAACGGGAGGGAATCTAGTTGGGGGAGTCACTACCCGCGGGTCTCGGTGATGGCCGCTCAGCGGGGGCACCGATTGTGCACCTTGTGGCGTTCAGAGCGACATCCACGGCGCGAGCTTCCCAATTTGGGTCCTTCGTCGGAGCATGTAATCTATTTTAGTCATTCCTAATCCACTTACGCATTCGGACCAATTTGTAACACTTCCATGTTATAAAATGGCCTACCTTCTCTCAAATTATTTTTTTATCTCACATACATGACATCCAAACAAGCATTGTTTTTAATAACTATGAATATATAGCATGTGCAATAAAAACATGCTATTTCTTTGAAGTCAAGGTGTGATGAACCATGAAAACATCACATTTGGTCCAAATACAACCTAAATGGAGCCATCACCTCTGTCCAGATGGTTGTTCTCTTTGGGAAAGAACACATAATGGTTTCAGTATTTTTTTTTAATACATGGACAGTCAATTAATTCCCAATATTGGCTTCATTGTGTCATGTGAAGAATAAAAATAAAATCCGAAATACTCTGATGGGTATTTTTCTTTTGGTATATATGGAAAGATAATAAAAAAAGGCCACACGTATACTGCACCAAATGACAGTGTGACGTATGAAAAAGGTTTAATAAACTCAAATCATTGTCACAAGTTACAACAAGTAATTCTTCTGATTTTTACTTTTCATATGGATAAAATGTCCTCTTTTTTACTACAATGTCTTGGTTCCCATTGTACAGTACTGGATGACAATATGGCAAAAAAACAAATGACAGGTACCGACCCCCATGAGACCTTCTGACAACACAGATTGATGTGCATCTACTCGTAAAGCTTGGCTTTCTATTTACAGTAACCATGAAATTTTTTTTTTTTTTCAAGTAAGAGAATAATATGTTCATGCACATTTGATGAGGTGCACCACCAATTTAATTATTCTCTGTCTTGTAGTATTAATTAGTGGATATTACTTTGAATATTATCATGCATTCTTTACACCATACTATTAGATCACGAGAAGGCATGACCAGTTATGTCACACAAAACCATATTAGATTCTCTCAAAAGACAGCCCATGTGTGCTTAAATGTTTTTTTTTTTGTCTTATAAAATATGATTATCATACATGCCCTTGCAGTCTTTTACACCAACCATGTACTTATATTGTGCATTTCATGATGGGGAAATGTTTATACTAATTAATTAGATTTTTATCCGAAAATGAAACATTGTGATAAAATTAATAAGAAATATTTATAGGTTTCTTAAGTAGCTATTGAAGCAGCTGAACCACCAGAATAAAGGAGCTTCCCTTCATTGAAAGAACAGAGAAGGATTTGTAAAGGAACATCAGTTTTGGGTACAGAAGAAATCTCTGTCTTCAACCAAATCTTGCTATAATTTGCACTTTTTTGTGTTTTTATGACTTGTCTGCCTTGTTTGAAAAACCATTCACCCACCCCAACAAAACTCAGGTCAGCATGAAAATATTAGCTTCCTTTATATTGTATGCCTAGGATATGATTCTTCTAATGTAGGATTAAGTTTCAACCTGATCCACCATTAATTATAAATAAATAAAAACTTTGATGCATCACACATCATAACAACAGTGAAAAAAACTTTCTCAAAAGGTGGAGAAATGAAAAGAAAGATGACTGTTCGAAAGCTGTTTGCATATATAAGTGGGCTCTGCACTTCATATGAGATTCAGAAAAGATCATGCTAATATTGAAACATTTGACATAAATGGTTATGATACAATGAAAGGAAAATATATTTGCTGCCCTGTATAGCATTGGGAAAAAAAAATGACATCTGGTTCATCAACTCTTACTGTTTAATGCAAGGGCTTTTTCTAGATAATAAGCTTGTCTGTTGCCATGCATGTTAAAGATAGAAGTCTTCAAGGGAGATTAACTTAACTTGTAGTTTTGTACAACAGTCATAACATGAATACAAACTATTTTAATCAGCAGACTGATAACATGTTTGGATACACGTTTGCTAGGATTCTATAGTAAAAAAAACACAAAAATGTAAACTCGAATTCAAAAATGCTTCCAGTTGCCGTGTCCCCACGGCTTAAATCCTAAAAAAATTTCTCCCAAAAGAATGTTTTTCAAACGGACATTTGAACCTCCACTGTTTCTCCCAAAAATGCTTCCAGTCTAGAACACGCCCTAAAAAACTCTCAACAATCCAAAATGTTCAACTTCATCCTATTGGTAAAATATCATTTTATTAATTTTAGAATTTTGGGACAACTGGGTTAAATGCGTATTTTTATGGACTTTCATTCGTCTAAACTCCAGTGAAATATTTCATATATCAATTTTTACATATAAAAAAATATTCAATAAAATATACACATTACTAAATAATAAGAATATGCATGAAATTGCATATAAGAACACTGTGTAACATCATTTTCTTGCACCACAAAGTCAAAGACCCAGTATAATTTTCTCTAGATATAACGAAAAATGAAGTACTTTATACTTTTCCCTGTGAAGAAGGTAATCCGCGCATGCAAATGTCATTTTTCATAATGACAATTGACAAAGCAATTTTTTTTTGGTTCAACAATGCTCTCTCTTTTTTATTCAATAGCATTCTAGAAATGCTTTAGTAATTCCACCATGACATAATCATAAATAACCACTTCCATATATATATATCAAGTTGACATGCTTATTTATTGGCATCATTTCAACCTGTACTAAAATTCCCGCCCACCACTACGTGGACGTGGCCACCAATTTGGACCTCCCAATTCGAATTATATTTCACATCTAACAATTGCGAACAATATATATAGTGTTGAAAATGCCAGAACAGATTGCCAATTTTGACACTACACTTTTTTAAGACCATTGATTAGAATGTGATACACAAAGAATCTAATATAACCGCCTTTCAACCTACAACTTGTTAATTTTAATACGGAGTATCACATGTTAATGAAATCCATGAAAGACTTGTATGGTTTCTTAATTTTATAATAATAAATTATTGGGATATCAAGGATACTATGCAAAAAATGTTCTATTATGACATGGGACCCTATAATTTTTTTTGTTTTTTTTACCTCTGACTAGGCACATGACCTATCTCCACAAAAATATGTGAAAGAAATCTCATTAAATAAAGAACAAAAATGTTTTAGGTAAGCAAATTCAAAATGAAATAAAAATCAACGGAGAAATACAGTTGAACATGATTTTCGTAGCCCGCTTTTTCATATATGCACTTGTCGATGGACCCCCTCTTCTTGTTATGTAATTATATATGGAAAAAATTCAAATAACCCCCCATGCTGGATATCCTTACAACCCCTTGACTTTATCTGAAATCCAAATAACCCCCTAAAAACATTTAAATTTCTTCTTGAGTTAAATTTCTGCTGATAGATGAGAAATATTCTATGAATATTTCGTCTGGTTAATTCTGACTAAAAACATAGTATACAAAAAATATCATACATTGTGTTAAAAATACGAAAAACTCTCTATAAATGACGATTTCATCCCTTTAAAAATATTATAAAATCATATCTAGAGATATAAAATAGTTATTTATAGATAATTTTCTGCACTTTTAACACATTATAAGAGTTTTTTTTGTATATTGTGTTTTTCATCAAGATTAACCAAATAAAATGTTCCCCATTTATCAACATGAATTTAACTCAAAGGGCTATTTAAAATTTAAATTTGTGTTTTCGGGGAGTTCTATGAACTTTATGAAAAGTTAGAGGGTTTTATTGATTTAGGATAGTTTACAGGGGGTTATGTGGAATTTTTCCAATTTATATTTACATGGTCGTAATATATGAATAAATAAGTTAGCGAAACACGTGTGACGCACAAGAGGTTGATTGGTTTTGAATTGAAAAACCTCAGGCCGTCGTCATAGTTTATGACCTGCGAACTTTTCCAAGATTGAGACATCAAACATATAATACATATAATAAATGGCCATTATATAAAAAATCAAACAGCAATTGCATTTAGACCCTCCGTTAGACGACTAACAGAAGTTCAGATGGTTAATTTCATGAATAAATAGCTGTTCAAGGCCTTCAAAAGTTTTGAGGTATCCCTAATAAATTAAATAAATCGGCGTAACATCAAGTGCGTAATATTTATTATATACAGTGGAACAAGGAGCATAAACCATCACGTCGAATCCCTACGTCTTGGTTCTTGTCATCAGGTGATTTTTATTTTTTTTGGTGAATTCTGTGTTTTGCATATATGTCCCATAACGCTTGATAATGATTTATGAGTTTTTTTTTCTGATGTTGTCATACTTCTTTTATGTTTTTTATGATTAGAAACGGTATTTAAAGTTAGATTCTCACATGATCATGGTGTAATCTTTCCTTTAAATTAACATCTTCAGTATAAACCAGCAAAGGAAAAGGAGATCTGAAAAGTTAAAAAAATAAAATAAAATCACAGTCTTAAATCATAACTATCAGTTTTATAATCTTTTCAGTCTAGAACATGATTTTGATTTTTTTTTAAATGTATATTTATCCAAGTTAGTATATTTATATAAATAAATCTATACTCAAATGAATTAAATACATATATTTTTTAACTTTATATATATATAGTCCTAATTTAATATATATTAGACTAAGCTCATGTTTAAATAGCAACATAAGCTATTATGGTATAGATAATTATTCTAATAAAGATAGTTATACAAGTTGAATAAGTGATTTTTTTATTTAGTTGTGTTTTCAGCAATATTCATTGAAAAAGATAATAATATTTTTTTTGTTATTTAATTGATCAAGAATAAGACATGAATAAAATGAAAATAACATGTGATTAATGATTTAGAAAAATGTGACAAAATGATTTTACATAGATCATCTAATTTATAAGAGTTGATGTCATGTAAATTAACATATAAATCACCTTGTAATTGTGAAATAAATTAGGTGGAATACTTTGATCCAATAAGAGAATAAAATATCAATATTCATTTATTATCTTATATTTTGATATAATTATATTCTATATTCTCTGCAACCAACAATTAAAGTGATATTCCTCTACCCTTATCCAAGCAAAATGTAAAAAAAAAAAGCCATGGCTACAAAATAAGACTATATGGAATATGGAACATTGGAACGTATAACGCCATAAAAGGTGCGTGTACAAATGTACATCAGTACATTTACCAGGGGCATAAAAAATAAAAAATAAGGGAAAATCCATATAACCCCCTATAAACTCCTGAAATTTATATAATGGCCGACTTTTTTAAAAGTCAATGTAACCCCCTGAGAATATCTATGTAAATCCAAATAGCCCCCTAAGTTAGATTTTCATTAACAGATGATGAATATTATGCATAAATTATTTTTAGTTAACTCTTATTAAAAACACATTATACAAAAAACTATCTGCAATGTGTTAAAAATTATTTATAAATGACGATTTTATATTTTTATATAGGGTCTTATAATTTATTCAAAGAGATAAAATCGTCATTTATAGATGAATTTTAACATTTAAACAAATTGTAGGGGGTTTTGAAACACTGTGTTTTCAATGTGTTTTTATTCTGCAATGTGTTTTCAGTCAGAATTAATCAAACAGAAGATTCGTAAAATATTTTTGATCTGTCAACAGAAAAATAACTCATAAAGTTATTTGAATTTACATAAATGTTTTTAAAGGTTATATAAACTTTAAGAAATATCACGTGGTTATATGTATTTAGGACAGTTTCTTAGAGATTTATTTGGATTTTTCCTAAAAAATAAAAATACAGGGGCCTCTTCGATAAAACCCATTGAACCATCTAAATTTATCTCATCATTCCAAAAGTAAACCCCCCAACCAAATAGGGTCCGAGTTCACCATTCCAACCTCAATACCCCCTCCTCCCCTCTCTCTCTCTAAACCGAAATAACTTTCAAAGACACCAAATTTATTCCCCCCCCCCCCCCCCCCCCAAAAAAAAATTACAGGCTCAACGAAAACAACACCAACACATGCTCACATTGTTCTCTCTTTCTCTCTGCAACAACCCGACGATTTCATCCCTGCTGTCACCCCTCACAAAGCTAAAGATTCCCATCTCCCCCCCCCCCCCCCATCGTTTCACCCAACCCCAAAAAAACCCACCCACACCCAAACCCTAGATCTCCTCCTTCTCTCATGATCTCTCCCTAAAAAAAAGACACAAAAAGATCCCATCTTTTTCAATGGGTTGTGCGGGATCCAAGCTGGACGACCTTGAGGCGGTGGCCCTCTGCAAGGCCCGCTACGAACTCCTCCACGAGGCCATCGACCACCGCTTCGCCCTCGCCGACGCCCACCTCGCCTACCTCCACTCCCTCCGCTCCCTCGCCCTCTCCTTCCACCTCTTCTTCTCCTCCTCCTCCGATGCCCCCCCTTCCCCCCTCCTCCACCTCCCCCTTTCCCGCAAGGGTGACCCCCCCGCAGATCTCCCCTCCTCCGCCGCCGCCCCCCCTCCCCCCGCCGTCGCCTTCGCCGCAGACGCCGGACACTCCCACTCCAACTCCGGGTCCCACCTGCATTTCGGGTCCGACGAGGATTCCGACGAGGACGGCTCGATCCACATGTCCCCCCTCCATGGAGGGGAGCAGGAGCTCCAGCACCAGAACCATTTCAATATGAATTTCATGAAAAACCGCGCCGCCGTCCCTTCCGTTTCTTACGAAGTCCAGCCGCCGAAGAGCCCCGAAAATGTCAGATTTGGGGAGCCCTCTTCGGGTTTTTATGGTTATGGTGAACAAAACCCTAGCTTTTACCCCCCTTACCCCTACCCTTACTCGAGCTATGCCTCCGGAATCAATGGCTTCTTCGGGTCGCCGCCGCCCATGTACGGCGGCGGTGGCGGATCTTCGTACCCTCCTGCTCCGCCGCCGATGATGGTGGGCGGAGGTGGTGGGTCGCCGGTGAAGGAGGCACCTCCGCCACCACCTTCACCGCCCAGGGCGAACACCTGGGATTTCCTGAACCCGTTTGAGGCGTTTGACAGCTATTACCGGACTTACACGCCAAGCCGGGACTCGAAGGATTTGAGAGAGGAAGAGGGGATACCTGATTTGGAGGAGGAAGAGGAGGTCGTGAAGGAAGCTTATGGAGATAAGAAGCCGGTCCCTGATGAGGCAGCTGTTCACATGAAATCGAAGGGTTTGGATGAGAGTGGGAATGGGAAGGATGCGGAAGAGGCGAAGCCGAGCACGTCGGGGGAGGGTGTGAGCGAGGTTCCTGAAGCAGAGGTGACGACGGACAAGGATGTGGTCATGGGCGAGGAGAGGAGGTCGGGAGGCGGCAATGTGGCGGCTTTTGTCGCCCGTCCCGGGTCCCGAGACCCTCTTGAGGCCGTTGCGGAGGTCAAGGTCTACTTTGAGAGGGCGTCTGATACGGTCAATGAGGTTTCAAAGATGCTCGAGGTGGGGAAGCATCCATACCACCGTCGAAAATATGAAGGTAACGCAAAAAATCCAATTTTTTTTTTTATTTTACCATTCAAATGGTGTATTGATGAAGTCAAAGGTGGATCTTTTTGTGATTTATTTTTTTGGTTGAACGAGCAGTGGTATCTTCCAAGATGTTGAATGTAATTGTTCCTCCTGTCATGCTGGTCTCGCCCCAATCATCTGCTTCTAAGGACGCTGAATTGTCATTCTTGGACTTGGATGAAGATAAGGCGATGAGGTCTGGAAATCTGTCATCGACATTGCAGAAGTTGTACATTTGGGAGAAAAAGCTTTATGAGGAAGTGAAGGTATGCCTTTGCATAATTGTGACAGATTTTGCTTCTTTTTTTTCCTGTCCTTATTACCTGGGTATTGAAGAGGGATCATTCCTTGGAGTAGTGGTTAACTGCTTAGGCTAACATAATGATGTCCTGTGTTCAAGTCCTAACTCCTAAAGCAGTCACTTTGTGCAACAAATTGCCAAAGCTTAGGTCAATCTCCCAGCATCATGCTATATGAGGGTCCACTCTAAGTGATGGCCTATTACCTCAACATTGAATTTTCTGGAAAATGAGAAATGGGTTTGTTGTTGACTTGTCCGGAGAGTTTGTTCTAAAATAGAGGGAAAAACGGTTACTAGTTGTTTGCATGAGCTATAATACATGGGGAGCCATCAGTCTGGCTTGTCATTGTGATAGATCAATACGAGAAAAGATCATCGGTGACGTAACAGTGACTATGGACTTACACAATGTTGTTATGGTTCAACTTTGAATAGTTTTTGTTTCCCAAAACCGAAACCAAACTTGATGTGTCCATCATCTTCATTGTTATTATTATCAAAATTGTTGATTACAGGGGATTTGAGTCATCTATATGAAATGTGGTGGCCTAGATTCAACTTGTATTGTTTGATCTCTGTCATATCCTTTTTATCTGCAGATATCTATGTAGTTCAGATCTTGGTTTTCTTAAATCTTCTGATGCTTCATCATTCCTACTGCTTATAAGGATTGTGCCAAATTTTCACTGAGCATGCCCAAACTGACTCAGTTGAAAATTGCGAGTGATTTTTACTCACTAAATTCAAATAAGCCATGCTGTTCTGCTTTTCTCCTGATTTTTATACAGGTGCAAAAATCTGTATAACCCTTGAACTACCTCAGTTATTCATCCTAAAGTCCACCCTCCTTTTCTGCACTTTATTCCTCCTCCTTACTCTATTGTCTATTGACATGGAGGCTTCTATGCTTTCTTAAATATGACTCTACTCAAATCTTTTATAAAGTCTCATTGTAGGCATGTTTGAATGCAATTTGATCTTATAATCATGCCACTCAATTTACTCCTGAAAACATCATGCTACTCATTTGCAGCATTCTCATGCTGCCGGCCAGGAATTGTTCCGGATGTTGCTTCCTAACTGTATGCACTCTTAGATAATGCTACATCATTTATGCTATTGGTCATATGTTAAAAATAGAAGCTGAATGCTGCTGTTGTCTTTTAAAATATCATTCTGATTTACTTTGTCACTCTTCTCTATGTTTCTTTCTCTCTCGTTTTTTGGGGGTAAGTATTCATCCATGTTTCTTGACAGTTTTTTTAACTTGTCTTTGTAATCTTTCTTTCTGTATCAAGAAGGGTAATATCATTGGCATAACTCAAAACGGCGTGTTTCTTTATACCTCTTCCTAATCTCCATGTGGTGTGTTGATTTTAATGGGTTTCCTTTTGCAGGCTGAGGAAAAGATGCGGATAATGCATGATAGAAAGCGCAGGAGACTGAAACGCTTGGATGAAAGGGGTGCAGAACCTGAGAAAGTTGATGCTGCACAAACTTTTGTCAGAACTCTATCTACTAAAATAAGAATTGCTATTCAGGTTGTTGACTCCATATCGAGTAAGATAAGCAAGTTGCGGGATGAGGAATTGTGGCCACAGACTTATGAATTGATCCATGGGTATGGAAATATTTTATTTTCATTGACTAGGAAATTTGAACACCTTCTTAATGCATGGGCTAAGTAGTAAAACAATAAGTCCTTGGAAGGAAAAGTTTGTGTGTGCATATGGTCATAAGGGAAGTGGAAATGTGAACATAAGATATCTCTACATATCTCATGGTATCTTAGATATCTGAATGTAAATATTACCTTCTGAAATTGCCGCTAATACTTTAACAAATTTAGGAGTGAAAAGATTCTTCCCTTATTGGCTCAACATATATTCAGTGGCTTGATTTTTTGTGTTTTTTAAGCAGCATTAGTTTTACCATTCACTAATTGATTATATATCTTTGTCATTTGGTCAAATTTACTTTTATGTATTAGAGCAAGTAAGCCTTTTTTAAACTTCAATTCATGCACCCCTAATTATCTGCAAATGTCAGATTTATTCAATGCTGCAATAAACTCACTCAAAGTAGTCTTGCATGTGACCCATGTGAATGTTAACATTTTAGTGAAGGTGTGACAATTTACCACATAAATTGTGTTGTAAATGTTCATTCAATTTGATGCTCTCAACTCTGTCTGAAAATTTTTGGATCTGAGTTCTCTATTATAATTTATTTCATTGTCAGCACGTGCATGTGTGGACTAGGTTTTTTGAAATTGATTGTTTCTGACAATCTGATCCAATACTTAATGATTGTTTTTGACAATCTGATCCAATGTTTAATGTGAAACATAATTATTCATCTGCAATCTCACATTATTAGAAAGTGCTACTGTAGGCGCTCATGTCAAATTGATTGCTTGAACATTAAATGGATGATGATTAAGAAATAGATTGTTTTACATAATTGTTTGCATATTTATACCTATATATTTTCTGCAAAAACTGAGTCATCTTTTATCATCTTGACCGTTTGGATTCCTGTTTACATAGACATTTGAATTTGTTTTGATGCTTGTATTTTCAATCAGATCAGCCATGTTAACCTTGACCTTTTGTCTTACAGGTTGCTAAAAATGTATGGATTCATGCTTGAATGCCACCGAAGTCAATGCCATGCAATCACTGAAGCTAGAAATCTTGATGCCATTGCATCCGGTGGAAGGCTTAGTGATGAACACATGAAAAATACAATGCAGCTTTTTAAGGAGCTTCTGGATTGGATTCTGAACTTTTCTGCTTGGTATAATGCCCAGAAGGGCTTTGTTAAGGCATTGAACGGTTGGTTCTTGAAATGCATTTATTATGAACCCGAAGAAACAGCTGATGGGGTTGCTCCTTTTTCTCCTGGTAGGATTGGTGCTCCTCCTGTGTTTGTTATTTTCAATTACTGGTCCCAATCGATAGATAGGATATCTGAGAAAGAAGTTGTGGAAGCTATGGAAGCTTTTGCCGCTACAGTTCACAGACTCTGGGAACAGCATCACACCGACCAGCGCATGGGGATGCTCGCAAATAAAGATATGGAAAGAAGGCTTAAATCCTCAGAGAGGGATGAACAAAAAATGCAAAAATTAATTGATACATACAACAAGAAGACAGTTCAGGTTTCTGGAGAGGGGAGGAATTCAACAACTGGACTAATTTTGCATCGGGGCCACACAGCTGATGTGGGTAGCCTGCAATCTGGTTTGCAGAAGATATTTGAAGCCATGGAACAGTTCTCAGCCAGTTCGTTCCAAATGTATGAGGAACTCCATGCACGTATTGAAGAGGAAAGGCTGGCAAGAGCGAATGCAAAAGTTCCTTAGGTTCAATAAGGAAGCTCACTTCCTGCTTCTATTATCAATCTGGGAACTATTTAATGGTTCCACATTACTTTGCATACATGGAGTCATTTCTAAAAGTTCATGGGAGATCTCCAATTGTCGCCATCAATGTAATGTTGGATTGACTAGAGAAAAAGAGGGCAACTTATAGCGCTGCATATTAGATGGTATGACTGCCCTGCTTACGGGTGCCTGTGAAACAGGGTGAGCTGAAATTGTGCATTCAAGAGCAAGGAATATATTCAGCCACAATGAGTGATCAATTATTGATTGCATCCTTTCGGTATTCTTAAATCCGCATTTCTGATAAAATCCAATCCGGATATGGGCGGTTACGCACCAATGCCTTTCTGGGTTGTCAAATTCCAACAATGCTTTCCGTGTTGTGGAGGAGAAGAAAGAATCAATCAGCAGAGAAAAGTTTGTCTCATAGTGATACACACCGACCGAAATTCAAAGTTCAGAAGATGACAGATTATATGTCATTTCATGAGTTAATGACAGATTATATGTCATTTCATGAGTTAATGACAGATTATATGTCATTTCATGAGTTAGGCGGAAAAGGGCAAACAGAATCTGATTCAGCAGCACATGACAGGATTGAAGTTCTGGCATTTATGAAGGCAAGCCTCATTGGTATGGAGCCACTGTCCAGTTTTACATTCTCCTATCAAAATGGAAGAGTCATGTGCCCATCTTCTGAGGATTGGAGGATTCTGTGTGTCCTTAGTGGTCAATCTAAATGGCAGCAAAAGAGAAGGGGTCAAAGAATCGAACATACATGCTGTGGGCTCCTCTGCTATGCCATTACTGATTGTACACCTGTTTATTGACCAAGACAGTATTCTTTTATTTCTTATGTACAATCCAATAGATAATCTGATGAAACTGCTATTTATTCAATATGGGCTTTATTCATGTAGCATTTCTTGGTATCACCTGGTGAAGTTTCTGATATTTTTCCATTGTCAAACTTTTTTTTTCTTTCTTCAAGTTGGTGACTGGTGAGAGCTTGTACAGTAATGCTGATGAACAGCCCTCTCTCCCTTGAATTGATAGGTGAAGAGATTGTGTGTAGTGAATATGAATCCAATACCATACAATGCATCCCAACCAAGTAGAGAATACTTGGAAGATCAACCACTTTGTGAAAAAGACTGTCCTTTGATAGACATGGAGATAAATAGTTCCACTTAATGCAAATCCACATATTAGTGTTTTTTGTATGCCTAACATCCAGGTTTTCCGAAATTGATTTCACATTATAACCTGTTAAGTTGATTAAGATGTGTTGAAACCGAAACTTGTTCTAACAGGAACTTTGATGTAGCCGTTTTAACTGATTCACATGGCTGATAATTCAATGTGGATGAGCTCAACATCTACGTCTGTCGTGATCAAGTGTCGTGATTCCTTTCTTTTAATCATTAACAAATGTCTCTTTATTCGGAATAAAGAAAATCATGACCATTACCATTTAGGATATGATTTGGGGGTTGATACACTCCATCCATTTCACAACCTAATTTATTGTCATCAAGTCACTTGCGCAATGTTTGAAATCACCTGATACAAAAAAACAATATGCTTTCAGTTTGTGAGTACATATATCATTTTTTTTATTTATAAAAAAGTGTATTTCATTAGGCATATATTTCAAAAAAAGATAAAATGTATACAAGTTGGGCTGCAAATGGGCTAAAAGTATCTTTCTGATTTGGAAAAATATGTATAGTTCTGCGTGTAGTCTGTAGTCTACATTGCTTTTCATTTTACAAATTATACACAATTTTATTGAAATACATATTGTAATATGAAATGAAGTATCTATCATGGTGTACGGGGTTGTAGACAAGGTTGCAAAATGTATCAAAGAATCTCCTGATTTTTTTGTTTTCACCATGCGTTCTTGATCTGACAAGGAATTGGGTAGAACTGAAGAACCATTTGAGTTGGTGGGCCGGACCAATTCTCATTGGATTATTGTCGAGCAAGCCCAGGCTTGTTGATACAGTGAAAGGCTGGTAATAAGACTGCAAAAAGAATGACTATTCTTAGCATTTCACTACTGAGAAATATTGTCATATATTTATATGAATATTATCAAGGACTATGTTGTTATATATATTATTCAATAAATTATGTACTCTTTATGTCAAAAATCTATATAAAAAAATTACTTATTTTATTTAACGAAATGTACATTGTTAGAAGAAATAGCCTGTTAAAAAATATTCACACAGTGTGGCTGACATTTCAGGTGTTTTGCTTGTGATTTATAATATTTTCCCTAATTCTGGTCCGCCTGAGTTTCTTCATAAGAATTGAAACTGCAATTGTATAAAATTCAGGTTATCCATCCCAAGTCCAAGGCTGATGAAAATTTTCAACCCAAACACCACACATTTGGCCTTTCTGCATTCACTAGCACTCATCAATAAACACTCAGGGCAGAGTGAGGAAAAAACATTGAATTATCAAATAATCAGTGGATCATGTTTATTGTCAATCCATATTTTTTAGTTTTAAAAGCACAAAGTGAATAAATCATAAATGTTTTAAAGCACAATTTTGGACTCAGTGCATTCGTCCATGCTTTTTGATAAAATTGATCCATGTTTTTAATTTTTCTCTTTAGAGGTTTTAATTTGTTATTCTTTGATTTCTTTCGATTCCCAAAACACATTCTCCTGGCTTACTTAGGTTCTTCTGCATACACAGATATAGACATCTAGTTTGTATGCCTTTTTTTTTAGATAGACAATCAATGGGACTCTAAACCCATGATTTCAAATTCTCATAGTTGTAAGCTCTGCTTGTATGATATTTTAGGGGTTATCTGAATGATAAAAAATTTAATCAATTTTGTTACTTCAATTGATTTTATACAAGTGAAAAGGCATATCACCATATCACAAAGGAATTTTATATATAATCATTTTATTTATTGATTCACATTAATTTAGGTCACCAAATTAGTTATTTTATTTGAGAACTTATTGGATAAAATAAATCTATTTCTTTCATTGTCATGGAATTGAGAAAGAAGGCATATGTGAACCATTTTTTTATTTAGTAAACTTGATTATTGTTCAAATATCATATTTATACATGGGCACGAATATATACAACCCCTTTTTTCGATCATCCGCACACACCAAATCACTAATGCAATATATAAAATTTCTTAATCTAAATATTCTTCATTATATCAGTATTTACTCTATTACAACAAATTTAAAATATATTCATGCAATTTATATAAGTTATACGCATGTACTTTTTTATATTAAGAAAACATATTTCACCATCTGTTCGACTTCATTCTCTCTTAGACCTTCCCCGTATTTTAGGACAAAAGTAGGAGTCAGGCGAGCTCAATCATATATATTTTTTTTAAAAGTCAAAATGCAGGTGACCTTAATTAAGAAAGAGAGTTAAAAAAACATTAAGCATAACATTTATTATTATTATTATTATTATTATTATTATTATTATTATCAACTTGTTCCAAGGTACCGCACACCCAACTTGGTTGACAAGATTGCAGCCACAAATACAATGACAATATATTATTGTCATTAATATATCTTTGCATCCCACCCGCTAAATTCTTTTGGTGGGAATTCCTTTCCCCATAACCATGACCTCCAAATAAACCTCCCCCCCCCCTCTCAGCCAGCCTTGCAATTGGGGTCCATCACTTGCATGACAGAAAGATCACACTAATCAATTATAACTTTATTAGTCATCACCCCCATGTGTCTATTTTATCTTCCAATGATCAAAGAATCGAAGATCAAAGATTCTGATTCTTCACCGTGTCTCTACTTAGGGCAAAAAATTGACATGCATTTCAGTGCATCCAAATAGGCCTCTTACTATTATAAACTATATATATATATATAGGCACCAAAAACAATGTTCTATGTGATCCTAATCTGCTTGTTTAGTTCAGTATCACTCGTTTTATTTTTTTTTTGGTGGGAGTTTAGTATCACTTGTTGGGGATATTTTATTATAAGCATGCATTGTATAAAGTGTACGTCGTAAGAGCCAATCCATGGAATTTGGGTTCTCCACAACCATAGGCGGAGCCACATGGGGACGAGTGGGGGCAGCTGCCCCCACTGCCCCATGGTCCCATCCATATTATTAAAACCAAATAATATGTATGGTTTGGTTTAATGAAAAAATAGAAAATCTAGATAGATTATCTATCAAAAAAATGGAGTTAAAATAATTAACTATTAAGAGGGATAATATCAGTATTAATTGGTAGTTAAATTTTGACATTGATATCTAGTAGTACTTAATGAAACTCGGTAGACATGCTACTTCTTTAATAGATGATAAAAAAGAGTACACGTCTCGGGTTCCCAAAAGAGAGATGGTCTAAAAGAGTAATACTTTTAATATTTTAAGCTTCACTTTTAGTGTTGCTTGGTTTTCTGTCTAATAAAAAAATTATTTTTATGTTTAATTTTTGTTAGGGTCTTTTTATGTTTAATTATGTATAATTTTGAGTGAATAAAAGTGAATGAATTATATGTCTTTATCAATCACCATGATTTAGTTTTTTTTAGGGGAAATTCCTTGTAAACCGTCTAAAATCTATATAACCTCCTGAATTTTTTTAAAGTCCATATAACTCCTTGAAAACACCCATGTAAATTCCAAATAATCCCCTGAGTTAAACTTTCGTTGACAGATGATGAATATTATGCGAATATTTTATTTGATTAACCCTAACTAAAAACACATGAGTATACTAAAAAAAACCCTATAATTTATAAAAAATGCGAAAACCCTCTATAAATGATGATTTTAACTCTTTGAGTAAATTATAAAACCCTATCCAGAGGGATAAAATCATCATTTATGGATTATTTGTTTTACATTTTTAATAAATTGTATGAGGTTTTTGATATACTAATCATGGTTAACCAAACAAAATATTCGCATAATAATCATAATCTGTCAACGAAAATTTAATTGGGAGGGCTATTTGGATTTAAATAGGTGTTTTCAGAGGGTTATATGGACTTCAGGCAGTTTACTGAGGGTTACATGGATTTTTCCCTTTATTTTATTAGGACTAAATTATCATTATTATTTATCAATGAAAACAAACATGTTTATTCTCATAATTAAACTTGTTTTTATCATTATAATTTATCCACAAAAACAAACATGTTATTCTCATAATTAAACTTGTTATATCATTATAATTTATCCTCGAAAACAAACATGTTTATTCTCATAATTAAATTTGTTATTACTCATCCATATCTTTATTAGCAAATAAAAAATGGACTAAATTTTTTAGTATGTAAGTGATATAAAAATTCCACTAAATTTTTTGTCAAAAATTATATAAACGTTAAAAGAATTTTATTTAAGGAAAAAATCCATATAACCCTCTGTAAACTTACTGAAATCCATACAACCACCTGAAAATACCTAGTAAATCCAAATAACCCCCTGAATAAAATTTACATTTATAAATGATGAATATTTTTTAATATTATGTTTGGTTAACCCTGATGAAAAACACAGTATACTAAAAAAACCCTACAATGTGTTAAAATGCGAAAAATCTGCTATAAATAACGATTTTACCCCTCCAGATAGGGTTTTATAACATATCGAGAGATGGTAAAATCATCATTTTCATAAGATTTTCATATTTTTAACACATTGTAATGGGTTAACCAAACAAAATATTTACAATTTTAAGAAAAGGTAGGGGGTTATATGAATTTTAGTCAGATTTCAATCAGTTGTATGGATTTTTCCCTTTATTTAAATAATCACTAGAATTGAAGATATTCTTCCTTTTAGAAATTGTGGTCAAATTAAGTCTGCCCCCACTAGAGTAAATTTTTGGCTCCGCCACTGTCCACAACCACTAGACCCTCCCCCATATTCGATTTGTCGAGCCTCTCCTCAAATAGAGCTCAAACTACTAAACAAAGATGACATTAAAAAAAAACATTGTGAGGATCTAATTCTAATCTATTAATCTCCCATGGTCGTCCAGTTTATATAAATCCGAGTTTATACGGTTACTATAAAAACATTTTAGATAGATATATTGGCCTGTCTTTTATTAAAAAAAAATTATTTCATTTTTTTGGTGGGATGTCAAGAGAGGTTGTGGGGGTTACATTTCTGTGATTTTTTTTGTAATGGATGATGATGATCATTCAAGTTTGTTCTCTAACCTCTGTTTTGTGGCCCACTTGTGACAGATCATCTAGGTTAGCCATGCATTTTTGTAAGTGATATGATGTGTTAGGCTCGGCTGTGAGGCAATTGTTTAAGAAAAAGAGAATAAAATGAGTTGGGTGGAGAACAACCTGTGCACTTGTGCAGTATACATATTTCATGTATTTAATTAAGTGATATAGTATTTTATTTTATTTTTTATTTTTTTAGGTTAGTGGTATTGTTAATATTTTTGTCATGATGAATTGAGACGTCTGCCTAAGTAAAAATAATAATAATTATGTCATAATGGTACAACGAATGATATAAATATAATATAGGTACAAAATTGAAAATTATAAAATTATAATACTATATATAATACCCCATATGATTATATTATAATTGTTATAAAAAAGAAAAAGTTTTCTCAAATGGTCATTTAAGTACTCAACCGTGGAGATATGAATTAGAGGTTATATCTTTTTTATGCTACTGAATAACCCTAAATAAAAAATTAATAAAAAATTAATCAATCATCCTCTTCTTTTTTATATTGTACTACACATTTGACTTTAGTTAAAATTGTTATTTAAAATCAAATACCATCTAATAAAAAGTGATTTATGTAACTATATTAACTTATTAAGTTTCTAAAGATAAAAGTAGATTAAGTTTATAGGTATTACAATACTTATTTAGCTAAGAAAAATCTTAACCAGTTATCAAACAGAAAACACAATATCTAAAACTAAGCCTTCATTTGGAGTAAGGAAGAAGGGTCGAATAAGGTGATAATGAAAAACATGTTTAGTTAAAACAAATATTAATTCTGATTGCTATTCTCAGAAGAATTATCAGAAAGTCTAATAGTAATTATGAGGGGAGTTGAAATAACATATGCATACCTTATACAGCTCAAAAATCACAAAGCAAAATAATGATGGCAGATTTTTTTAGTGAATTGTGGGCCATTTTCATTTTAAATTTTTTTAAAATAGAAAATATTCAAATTGGAGATGAGAAATAATAGATTAAATAATGATGATTAATTAAGAAAAATACAACTTAAACCGAAATTGCAATAATTGCTATATATATATATATATATATATATATATATATATATATATATATATATTTCCGATAATATGCGGTCGGTGCGGTCGTGCGGATTCGACGTGCGTCGTCCGATCGCGGGTCTATCGCATCCGAACGGTCGACGTGAATCGCACCCGACCGTCCGATGCGCTATATATATATATATATATATATATATATATATATCCCCAAAACCGAATAAAGCGATATTTTATAGAATTATATATATTAGGAGAGTGGACTCTGACAAAGGTAGACTTAAATTACCTTGAACTGTCCCCTTGTTTTTTTCAGAATAAAGTAATTCCACTCCATGCATGACCTGTTTCCTTGGAGTCAAAGCCGCTTAACATCATCATACATGGTAATGACACTAATTAGGAGTCTTTTGAAACAAGTCCAAAAGGTAGGATTTGTTGACAAGTTAAACAAGCTAAGGCCACTTATCATCTATTAATAAAAGTATTAGAGGGGAATGGATAGGGAATGGATAGATGCATTTCGATCAAGTTCAAGCGTACGTCTGAGAAAATCCCAAATAACACGTAGATATATATATATATACATATATTATATGGAATCTAGACAACCAATTCTTTAATCATCTGCATCCACTAGGTAACCCACACACGATTATCACCATCACAAAACAGTGTTTTTTTGTGCCCAACTGTTGCGTCATTCAGTTAGAGGCAGGTCCCCTCAGATATTGTAACAGCCATGTTTATTTAATTAATGATCAACCACGTCAACCACAAAAAACAAAAAATGAAGACAATCAACCTGGAAGTGTAAATGATTTTTCGCCCCCTGTTTTTGTTTGGTTGTAACTTGGTTTTGTAAAATTGATGGTGTTTCATTGATTCAAAATGTTGAATGTCACGGAGTATATCAATTTTCAATTGCACATAAAACCGTACCTCCTTCATTTTGGTAAAACATAACATATATGACAAGTTAAGAAATCTTGATTCACTCAAACCATACTCCATGAATGGATTCTTATAATAATATTTTATCAATAATAATTTTTGAACTCTAATTGGTATATAATATCCCAAACCTCATGATGTGGCAAGATTGAATTCTCAAAAGTATCATTTTATGTTATATTCACATTTTTTATCTCATATATCATAACAAATCCATATATCGTAACCGTCCCCTTAATTAGTGAAGGTAAAACCATAATTTATTTTTTTATGGGAACAATTAATTTAATTGGAAGCAATTGTGTATATTGAATACATTAATTGGTTTAGATTGATTAGAGGAACAAAATAAAAAAAAAAGTTGATTATCTGTTTTGGGGGATTCCATTTGTTTTTATTTTTGTTTCAGTTCGATCAATGAAGAAGAGAAAGAATTTTGATTCATTTAGTTTTTTTTTAACCAGTTTTTGGTACAAACAATGATAATCCATTCAAGCTAGTTCTTTTTCGATCTAAATATATTATTTTGATTTTGATTTTTCGTCATTCATTTGAATCATCGTATACATGTTTTGAATCTGAATTTTATTTTAAATTCAGATACATGATGTGTATCTTGATTTACATGTATTGTTGTGTCCCAAGTTCGATATATACAATCATTTTTTATTGTGTGTTTGTGAATAATTATGCATAATGTGTCATTTATCATATTTTTTAGCTTTGTATCAGCATTATTCAACTTATTCAGATTCATGATTTTCAAATACAATGCACATTCACTTGTATGGAAATGTGTATTTGTTATTTCAAATTTCAGATACACCTGTATCTGAATTTGAATTCTGGCCCATTTTTTTTAGGTGTTTGTCAATTTAAATTCTAGATACACCTATATCTGAATTTGAATTACAACCCATTTTTTTAAAGTTGTTATTTTTATTTTTATGGATTTGATTAATGTATAGTTGATTAATATTTAATTGCTTATTGTTGGCATTTTGAAAATTTTTTATGAATTTTCTGTGCAGTTCCATGTAAACCATATTTGTTTATTTGGATTTTCAAATACATTATTGTATCTTAATTGATAATATGTGATTGATGTTTTTTTTCACTAGATGTGTTTCAGATTTTTTTGAAAATATGTTATGTCTGGTGCCACCTTTTGTGGGATTTAGTTACAAAGTTTAATGAGAATATTAGTTAGTTAGAACCAATTTTTAAAATTATAAGAATGGTAGTCTTGTCATTGTCATTTTGTTGGTGAGAAAAAGTCAAATAGGGAACCAATATGAGAGTGTCACGTATTGGGGCTCACAAATGAGGCTTAATTTATGGGGCTCAGGTAGCAGCTCCCATATTTTATTGATATTTTTTAATTCAAATTAATTATATTTAAAATTTAATGTAGGAGCATGAAGACCCACCATATGAGAGAAAATGTTATTATATTAAATGTCATATTTTTTAAAAGTATATTAATTATATTTAAATTTAAATTAATTAATTTTATGTGGGATGAGAAAATATTTTTTAATTTTTTTCATATGGACTTTACATTTGGGAGCTCCCGCATGCTTTTCCCATTTGGTAAGCTTCTAAGCTCCTCCATCTGATTTGTTGAGTCATTTAAATATGTTCTTTCTCATCCACTTCTCCGATTAGTTTAAGAAATCGAAAAAAGTAGCCCTCTTAGATATGCTCTTAGGACGGTCTCGTTTGCAACTACAGGAACAGTTTTTTTTTTTTTTAACACCTTTATTTCTTGTAATGTACTATTACAAATATAAAACATTACTTTAATCAATTGCATGGATATACACTTAGAAAAATATTTTTTTTACATTTTACTGAAGAAATATATGTTTGGCTAGAGACGGGACTTTTTATTAACCACAACACAACAACTCTGTTTTTGTTATTACTCAATGCTTTATTTAGATCCATCATAGCAACTTATGTTGAGGGTTTGACTTTTTTAATCTGGGAACCAAGTTTAATTTTCCAACCGAATACTTTAATACCCATCAAATGAAATTGACATAAAGATGTACATAGACATTTGATCGTGTAGTGAAGCTTTTGCTATCATTAATATGCTTTTTTTTAATGACATGGATTTGTTAATAATACATTTTAAAATTTATTTGAAAAATATGATTTTGTATAAAGTAAATTAATAAAATTTGATTATGAGAAAACTCATTTTTTAAAAATTATATTTTTTGTATTAAAAATTGAAAAAAAATTGTTAATTAAATATTTTTTTAATCATTTAAAACACTGGCGCTTGATTTGTTGATTCCTATAAAAAATAAAAGCTCACTTAAACGCATTTGCAAATTAGCCCAGGTAATCTATACTACACCATTTCACTTAATTTTGGTTCATAAAACCATTTATAAATGATAGTTATTTATTAGTGTACATGAATGTATACGTTTTGTACGGGGAACTCTCTTGATTTTTTTGTAATAGTCATATAAACTTTTTGTATGTATAAAAAAAAAAACAACCCCACTTATAAATGAGAGGACTTCATGAACTTAAATAAAACAATCGAGCATCAATGGAAAATGTTATTCATTTCTAAATATAAAAAAAAATACGGTTGTGAAGATCCACACGTGTGAAAATAAAAACCTCAGGCGCGAAAGAACGGCCGACACAACCTCCCGGACACGTCAATGTTACGCGTAGCCCGTACTTCTCGTCTCCCGATATCTCGTTAAACGACATATAAAATTATAAAGCCCCCGAGAAAAAAGCGAGGCCACTCCGTGCGATCGACCCCCGCTGACGGCCCCCACCTCTGATCCCCGCACGTGTCGCCTCCGTCGCGGATCCCGAGGTGCAGCCCGCCCTCGCCGTCGCCTCGAGATCCACGTCCACGGCTCGACTGAAAGACTGATGTGTCGGATTCTTGCCAGGTCATCGACTTGTCGGGGGGCTCTAAAATGACGGAACTGCCCCTCCTGCGAAAACGCGGCCGAGAAATCGCAATATTTCCGGGCCGAAAAGACAGCGAGAAACGCAACTCCGAAGCAACCGAGGAACCAAAAAAGCAGAGAAAAAAAAACCCACACACACACACACAAGTGAGACTTTTTTTTATAGATCTCTTTTTATTTTCCATTAAAGAGAGCTTCAGAAGCTCTGCAAAAGGAGAAGCTTTTGTTTGAATATCCAAATGGGTTGCTGTGAGTCGTGTTTCTTAACAAAGACCGGCTACGAGAAGCGCCACCGGAAGCACCTACACCAGGTGCAGCAGCCGCCCCAGCAGCATCTCCTCCAGCAGAGGCAGTCGTTTTCCCAGAATGCCCCCGAGGGTGAGGCCGGCGGGGTCCCGGCCTTCTCCGAGTACTCGCTCGCGGATTTGAAGGCGGCGACGAATAACTTCAGCGCCGAATTCATCGTCTCCGAGAGCGGAGAGAAGGCGCCGAATTTGGTTTATAAAGGGCGGCTCCAGAACCGACGGTGGATTGCCGTCAAGAAGTTCACTAAGATGGCCTGGCCCGATCCGAAGCAGTTCGCGGTACGTACGCCCCCCCCCCCCCCCCCTTTTCTTTTTTTTTTATAATCTGGGTATGTTTTGTTTTGCTTAATTTGATTGAAAAAATGGTGGGTTTTGAAGGAGGAGGCGTGGGGAGTGGGGAAATTGAGGCACCGGAGGCTCGCGAACTTGATCGGGTATTGCTGCGACGGGGACGAGAGGCTGCTCGTCGCGGAGTACATGCCCAATGATACGCTTGCCAAGCACCTCTTCCACTGTATGTGTGATTCTTTTTTCCTTTTCAAGTTATGGGTTGTGCTTGATATGGAAGAGTTTATTTATAGGTTTTGTTCTGTGAATATTCTTCTTTGGGATGTAATTGAAATTAAACAAATTTAGTATACAACTTTGTGTTATGCCACTTTGTGGTTAAATGGGCTATATGCACAAATTATTGCTCTGCCAAAATTGTTATTGATTGGGCGAACATGTTGAATTGTGAACATGTTAAATAAATGACAATTTATCCTTCTGCACCTAAATTACACATGTTTTGTGTAAACCCTTTTACATGATAAGTTTGGCTGACGATACAATTAACTGAAAGATGGGTGCAATGGGTCACAATCCCCAATGCGCATTTTTGAATTAATTAATAATGAATATGTGCAATCCCTAATGTCTCTCAAGTCTTTAACACATAGCATGGATGATGCAGACTTTTGTG
Organism: Acorus calamus; assembly: GCA_030737845.1. Taxonomy (NCBI): domain Eukaryota; kingdom Viridiplantae; phylum Streptophyta; class Magnoliopsida; order Acorales; family Acoraceae; genus Acorus; species Acorus calamus. Next base: position 2,838,529 of record CM060872.1, on the reverse strand, counting down.
TGACAACACCAATAGATTATTATACATCACATATAATCTAAAATGTCAAATGGTATTTAGGTATGCTAATGATTTATTTGTGCTATACTATACATTCTTCAGCCTTTTAATTTATGGATTTAATTATATTTTAATGTGTTAGATTTCACGATGCAATGGATTTCATGTCAAAATTCTAACTTAGTTGTGACCATTTTAGTTTTTCAAAACATTGCATCATAATATGCATTGATTATGTCATAACATATGCTCAGTAGATGATTGAGATGGTCCAGTTCATATTATGTGTCTGGCGCCTTGGATATGGATGAAGTATTATGATTAAGTTCTGTATTGGTTCTCATAATATTTTTAATCTACTCTATGGATGTTTTATTTAGAGTTATATCTTATTCAGTTTTCTATGCAATTCCATCTCACCAGTGAATGTAATTCCATGGTATTTATGGTTTGTGATACACAGGGGAAAATCAAACACTTGAATGGGCAATGCGATTAAGAGTTGCTTGCTATATAGCTGAAGCCTTAGAATACTGCAGCAGCGAGAGTCGTCCATTATATCATGACCTTAACGCTTATCGAGTTCTCTTTGATGAGGTGACGTGATATATCTAAAATGTATCATGATCTTCTATTCAGTGCCTTTGGTTTAGGATAATCAGTGCTTGCATTTAATGAGGTGAATGTCTGTGGAAATCTCAATGTACTCATTGATGTTTTCATGAGAACTATTTTGTTAAAATCTTCTTCTCTCCGATGTCTAGGGGCCATTTCTTAAGGGACAGCAAAAGCATCAATCAATACTATTTCATATGATGATCTTCGGGCCAATTTTGCTTTTTTTTCTTTACTTTTCATCAACAGAGAATGATGACAAATTTGTGTACCATTTGTCAATTTCACACATGTTGATCGCCAACAGCCATCCTTGGAATATGTACCATTATTGAATTTCACACATGTTGATTACCAACAACCCATCTTTGGAGTATTGGATTTAAAATTTGAGCCTAGAGCCCCTTGGTTACAAACTGAGTTCTAAATGATTGAGCCGTGGATGCAAACTCTTTTGCCTCTTTTTAGCATAATGAAAATGTTTTGTCCAAGCCAATAAGAGTTTCAGTAATTTTCTACATTAACTTTTCCTTTTCGAGAATTTAGTTCACAAAAACTATAGTCCACATCAATTGGTGTGGTTCATGTTGAATATCTAAAAAGAGAAAGAAAGAAAGAAAAAAAAAAAAAAGGATAGTGTAGTGCCTATACCGTTGAATTTTTATACAATGATATTTTCTGTGCTTTAATGCAAAGTTAGATTGTTGATTTCTATCTGTCTGTGTAGGATGGTGATCCGCGTCTCTCTTGTTTTGGGCTTATGAAAAACAGCAGAGATGGGAAAAGTTATAGCACAAATTTGGCATACACACCTCCAGAGTATCTGAGGAACGGTATGTGCTCTACCTTTGATCTGAATACTATATGATTTATTTTGTTTTTGGTTTCCTCTTTTGTACTTTTGATATATAATTCTTATTTTTGTCTTTTCAGAAATGTTCTTTCTTTTTTAAACACTAATTGTATCGTTGGAGCGTGTTAATAGATTTTCAAATGTATTAACTATTATGATTAGGAATAATATTTAAAAGAAATTAATGGTACATGGTAACCATCATAGAAATTTAATGTGTGTGTGTGTGTGTGTATTTGAGTGTGGGTGTGAGTGCATCCATGTTTTTGCCCATTTGTTCCTACAGGTCCACTAGTAATCAGAAATAGTTGAGGAAGCAAAGCCGTAGCCTTATTGTAAACTATACAAGCCTCACTCTTCAGTAGTAACCATATAATAATATTTCATGAAGTTTAACTCTCAGCCTGTATTATAGAGAACAGCGAATTTTTATTTTATTTTATTTTATTCTCAAAAAACCCAAATGTTAATCTGAGTGAGTCCTTTCCTTTGTTGGAAGAAAGAGGTTCTTTGGCTTTTCTAAGACGCTCCTTTTAAAAGAAATGTTTTATTGATGAGGTTTTGAATTGCAGGAGAAATTCAATTTGGCTACATAACTAAACATGTCATACTGAGCCTGGCAAAAGTAGGGAGCATATGGAAACATAAGGATTTGACAGAATAGATATAAAGAAGTCCTTATGCTTTCCCTAAAATAAAATAAAAGAGAGAAAGAAGAAAAGAAAAGAAAAGAAAAGAGAAAAAAGAAAGGAGATGCTTGCTGCTTTCTGAACTGCAAGGAACTTTGGAGTTGACACCTATATAGAGTTGTGAACTGGTGGTATTTGAAAATAGGTGGGGAGTACTGGCCAAATTTAAAAATATTAACCTCGAAGTGTAATGACAGCACACAGCAAACTTTGGGGTAATAGGACCAACGAAACCTTGAAAAAAGGACATGTTGATACTGTTTCCTTTGTGAGCTGAAGAATAAAGGACATCGCCCATATTGGTCCGGTATATTTATTTTTTATTTTTTTGGTGCGATTGGGCCGCAGGGGGGTGTGGGGTGTGTGGAATGGCCACGATCCTAACCTTTGGCATTTTTTGCATAAATTTTAGTTGAAGAGTGTTGGTTTGCAACACTCTACAGTAGGATTTTGTTGACCTGCTGATAACATCTTGGCAGAGCTTTTTTGTTTCGATTGATTACCTATAAAAAAAAATCAAATTTTCAGTTCAAAGAGAATTCAGCAAACATGATATTTAATGAAAAAAAATAATCTTGGTGAGTTCCAAAAAGTCTAGTTTTAAACTAATAAGAAATGAACAAAGAAAACAAACAGGAAAATACATGGAAGGAACTAGGAAAGATAGTCTTTTAATATGGATTTGCTGCATTCCAATATTTAAAAAAATGAGGTCAAGGATGTAGCTTTCAGCCCTTGGAACATTTGAATTGTACAAAATCATCCAGCTAATTGTGTATCACCCATTTATATCTATGCATTATGTTCCATATAAGGACATGTTTCTATTATGGTTGGAATGTCATAACATCTTTTCCACAGGAAGGGTTACTCCTGAAAGTGTAATATTCAGCTTTGGCACTGTTCTCTTGGATCTTCTCAGTGGAAAGCACATTCCTCCAAGTCATGTAAGTTCCTTATTTGTGTTCAGTCAGAGTACCATAAAGCATGCATAAGGTGAAAGAATTATGTCACCTGCATCCTGAATTTTATGGTATTTATCATGTGTTTGCATTTGGATATATACTTCTTGTACACTACGAAAGATTTGTGATGTATATTCTTTTATCTACAGAACTCCCATCTATTTTCACCTAAAAGCCAATATATGTACTTTTCTCTTAGGATAGTTATTTATTGGTTATTCCCTTAGTTTTTGGGCTTTCTGCAGTGCAAATTGAGAATATGCTTTGTCCCCTTTATTGGATGTTTGTCAATTAATTATAGTGGTGGACCTCTCCTCAGAAGTTAAAAAAAAATTTGCTAAATTATATATGCACTGGATTATCTATCTGCTGTAGTCATATGACAATGGTATTCTGTACGATCAGCTAAGTCTGTGGAGCAGCTTCTCATCATTCATGTACTTTACATTATCAATTTCTTTGCTTTAATTCTGATGCAGGAAATGGGTATAGTGTTTCTGGGTCTTTAGTTGTAATGAGCTGTTTCTGAAGTAGATATTTAGGGCCTTATTGGGGATATTTAACTTAAATCATTTATCTTTTTTTTCCATAATTTTCTTTAAATATTTGGAATGATCAAAATTGAATATTTGTGGAATGTATTCGGAATGTATTATTTGGAGAGAAAGATGAGCCTAAAGTCAATTTAGAAGTCTTATTTGAGTGAGATTGGTCATAGCCTTGTTATAGGTTGCAGAAAGGTTTTGAAGGATAAAACTATTAGACTAGGACTTTAAAGATGATACCAGGCCACCTTTATAGACATCTGAATTTATGGAATTAATTTTTTCCCCTTTCTGAATGAAAAACTGGTTTTTATCAGTTCATTTGATCCATCTTTTCTCTTTTCTTCATCCTTAGATCTTACTTCCCCCAAACAGTATATCCCCCTATCCCTCTTCATGATTCCCCACCATGCTATATTAAAATTTTCAGGATAATCCCAGTCGGGAACACAATTTTAAGGGGAATATTGTAAGACATACTCTTCCTTGAAATGTGATCAATTTTGAATTTTATAAACATGATCTATTATCAATTTTGAATTTTTGAAAAATTTAACCATGTTGCTCTTGCAAGTGAGATCTCGTTCAAAGGTATATATTAATGATCAGTTTGTTCTGCAATTACAGGCTCTCGATATGATAAGGGGCAAAAACATATTATTACTAATGGATTCACATCTAGAGGGAAACTTTTCAATGGAAGAGGCAACTGCTCTTGTTGACCTTGCTTCACGTTGTTTGCAATATGAACCTCGGGAGCGGCCAAATACAAAGAACCTTGTTGATACTCTTGCTCCTCTGCAAACTAAATCAGAGGTAAGAACCCATCTTGAGGTATCTCATTGATCATGCTATCTTTACAAGTGTTTACAAGAGAATATAAAAATATAATTATGCATTTAAGAAGTTTATTTTCAACCAGTTGTTCGGATTTCCTTGTGGTGTGACGTGCGGATATCCTGGACTTGATCATTGACTATCCAGGAAGAATTCTCTTTGCCTATTTATTTGTTATTTATCATTTGCAAACTAAACCTGTTGTTACCCTTCAACAAAACATAGATCCAGTGGAAGGCTATGTCAGGTGGACATTTGGTTGGGACTTGGGTAGACTTGATCTTTATTTTGTTCTTTATTCTAGTAACATAAAGTTCACATGAGCACAATCATTTATTGTTATATTTATGTCTTCATGAAGGCATCATCAAAGTTCTGACTAATCTTAAAGAATGTGAATATGTTTGTAATATCACAATGAAGTGTAAATCACTTCTGGACTTGGCACTGAATCGTAATGAATGTTGTACAGGTACCATCACATGTGATGATGAATATACCAAAGCGTGAGGAAGCTCCTTCTACCCCACAGCACCCCCTCTCCCCAATGGGTGAAGCCTGTTCTAGAATGGACCTCACAGCCATCCATCAGATATTGGTCAGGACGCACTATAGGGATGATGAAGGAACCAATGAGGTATTTTCATTTGTTTTAATTCACTTAACCATGCATTGGTCTGCATAACATCATACGAGAAGCATTGTGGAAGCATCATCAGTATCATTTGAGAAACCCTTGAATGTTAAATGAGAGATTCCTCGAGTGATAGTACATAATTATGCAAGATATCTTATAAAGGTCACTTTTATGTGGATTCAGTTATCTTTCCAAGAGTGGACACAGCAGATGAGAGAGATGCTAGAGGCAAGGAAGCGTGGAGACTTTTCATTTCGTGATAAAGACTTTAAAACAGCAATTGATTGTTACACTCAGGTAAATATCAATCTTACATCACCAAGATAAAACAGGATTAATAAACTTGGAATTTGCTATACCTCTCTCTCTTCAAATGCAGTTCATAGATGTTGGAACCATGGTCTCACCAACGGTTTATGCGAGACGAAGCCTATGTCACCTTCTCTGTGATCAAGCCGACGCTGCACTCCGAGACGCAATGCAAGCGCAGTGTGTCTACCCAGACTGGCCCACTGCATTCTACATGCAGGCCGTTGCATTGGCCAAGCTAGATATGCACAAAGATGCTGCGGACATGTTGAATGAGGCCGCGGGACTAGAAGAGAAGAAGCAGAAGAATGGTGGAAGAGCATCTTAAAAAGCACAAAATAATTCTGAAGTATTGGCATTTTTTTCTCTTGTTGTTGACACAATGAACAAGGCGGTTAAAAGAGCTTGTCAATGGATTAGGCCACTCAAAAAAGGGAAAGGAAAAAAAAAATTGTAATATAGAGTTAGACCCTTTGATTTAAATTAATATGTATGTGTTGGTCCCCTTTACTGATGATCTATTCTGTCAATAATGCATATGAAATACAAATAAAGGATATTCTTTTTTATTATTATTTATCAAGCAACATTAGATGAAACAACTTTACATTAATCCATTCCATTGTACTCCTAGTTCAATGTAACTGTTAAAGATATTAGATTAGATTTGTTATTATCTTAGTTTGTTATTATATTAGTTTGTTATTATCTTAATGTGTTACACGTGTAACACCATTTTGTGTTATTATTAAAGGACTTTAGTCCCTCTCTAATAGACCAAGACTTTTAGGGTTTCATTATTATTATTTTTCTCTCCTTATTTTAACATGGTATCAGACCCATAAACCTGAGATCCACAAAAATTTATCATCTTCTTCCCGCTCCGATTGGGGAGTCTTCAATCGGAGCATGGGAGGATTTTTGACCGTCGTCGTTGTGTTGTGAATCTTCAATCTGAGAGTCGTGTTGTCGTTGTGTTCATTGCGTCCATTGTCTTTTTCGTGTTGTCGTTGTCTTCATCGCGCCGTTGTTCGCGTCGTCGTATTCTTCGCGACGTCTGTCGCACGTCGCCCCATCGTTGCCCCGAATACACGTCTGAGCGCCGTCCGTGCGCTGCCTCGGCCCCGTCCGCGCTGCCCAGCCGCATTGAGACCCATTGCAGCTGTCCGCGCGCAGCCCTGTCGCTACGCAGATCCGTCCGAGTACCCGAGGAGTCAACGTTAAAAAAAAAAAAAAACTTAGAATCCGGTGCACGATAGTAAAAAAAAAAAAGTTGGAGTCCACATAAGCAAAAAAAAAGTTGGAGTCCTCATAAGCAAAAAAAAAAAAAAAAAAATCTGGTGCACGATAGCGCAAATCTGCGCTATCGTGCACCGGAATGCCTCGCCTGACTCGTCCGGCCCACCCTTTGGCCCACGCACGCGTACGCGGAGTCTCTCGTCCGCTGGTTCAGCCCACGCACCTGGGCCGCTGGTTCGGCCCACTTCTTCTTCGACCGGATCCATCAGCAGGAGATCTACGTAGGCCCAGCCCACGTCGACCCGGATCCATCCTCAGGAGATCCGATCCGCCAGAAGCCACCGGTCGACCACCGTCCAGCCAACGTTCGGTCACTGTCCGTCAGCTGTCCGGCCACCGTCCGCCGCTGTCCTGGCCACCGTCTGCCGCCGTTCCGGCCTTGTTTTTGTTGTTTTTCTTTCCTGGACTGTTACAACCTCGTTCGGACTCCGAATCTAGTCATCCAGGTACTCATTTTGATCATTTTTTCGTTCTCTACGCATCTGTGTGTGTCTTTTCTTCATCAGAGATCTCTATTATTCTGTCCTCTTTGATTGGATTTTTCTATGGTCATCCGTGCCGCTTTACTTTGTGCTTCATGCACACGACCTATTTCTTTACGCAACATTCCTGCCTTCACACACGTCTTCTTTATGTGCGATTGTCGTTCTTCTTTTTCTTGGATCTTCTTCTTCTTTGAGATCATGTTCGTAGCGTTGTCGTCTTCGCACGCTACTGTCATCATCGTCTCTGCGTGCCATCTTCTTCGCATGCCTTCGTCGTTCGTCAAGTGGCGTCGTTTTTATGCAGCATCGCTGTCTCTGTGCGCTGTCGTATTCGCGCACCGTCATTTCGTGTGCCGTTGTTTTTGTGCACTGTTGTCTCTGTGCGCCGTTGTTCTCGTGCACCGGTCGTTTTCGTGTGCTATCGTCCTCGTGCACCTTCGTTTTTCGTGCGCCGTCGTTGTATTTGCGCACTATTAATTTTTATTCTTCTTCTCTGCCAGCGCGCCTCTCTTCTTGCGCTAGTCTGCACCGTTTGAGTCGCCATCCGCGCCGCGCTTCTTCTACTTCTTCTTCTTCGTTGGCGCATGTCCGCGCTCGTCTGCACCAACCGTCACCGGCCGTCCGTCACTGTCCCCACCGTCGTCTCATTTTTTATGCAAACTCTAAGGGTTCTACCCTTCAGAGTTTGGGAGAGGGTGTTAAAGAATCTCCACCACCATTGTCCGCGTGCTGTCTCCTGCTGCCTGTCCGCGTTCGTCTGTGCCCTCCGTCTTCTCCTTGAACCTCCGTGAGCCCTACGTGCGCCATCTGATCTAGTGATCTAGTGGACCAGCAATTCTGACTGACTCAAAGAACGGGAGTGACTCTGACTGACTCAAGAAGAGCGGGAGCGACTCTGACTGACTCAAAGAGCGGGAACGACTTCGATTGACTCAAGAAGAGCGGGAGCGAAGTTATAGATCCAAGAGACAGATGATGATTCTCAATTCATAAAAATAAATTGGAGGTGTTTGAAATAAGAGTTTTAGTTTATCATTTTGTGTAAACTCTAAGGGTACAACCCTTCAGAGTTTAGGAGAAGGGTGTTAAAGATATTATATTATATTTGCTATTATTTTAGTTTGTTATTATATTAGTTTGTTATTATCTTAATGTGTTACACGTGTAACACCATCTTATACTATTATATAAAGGGTTTTAGACTAGGGGTGGTAAACGAGCCGAACGAGCCGAGCTTTGACATGTTCAAGCTCGGCTCGTTTATAAACGAGTCGAGCCGAGCTGAGCTCACGAGCCTCAACGAGCCCAACATTCTTCTTCATTTATGATTTTTAGGGATTGAAAACAAAGTTTTCGCCTAAATGAACCAAGTTCATGAGCTTAAACGAGCATAACTTTATATTAATTTAATGTTCTGATTTTATAAAGGAGTTTAGTCAAACTTCAACTAAATTTTAATAACATAAATGAGTTGAATTTGAACAAAAAATGAAACTCAATCTAGGTCCCGAGCCTAACCAAGCTTTTAAACTTATTCAAAGCTCGCTCATTTATCTAAATGAACGAGCTTGAACGAACTTAAACCGAACCGAGCCCGAGCCGAGCCCGAACGACTTGGTTCGTTTACCAGCCCTACTTTAGACCCTATCTAATAGAATAAGAGTTTTATGATTTTATTATTATATTTTCTCTCTCTTATTTCTATCGGTAACAAAGCAACAAAGTGAAATGCATTTCGTGATAAATCAGTGACTTTAATGGGTGCACTTATGGTCAACTCAGGTCATGGTCAACTCTATTGGGGAATTTAAAATGGAGTTTCGGAGGGGAGTCGGAAGGTGTTGAGGAAATGAATATATATCCAGTGAATTTATCATTTTTTTATAAGTAGGCATACAGATATACAATTAGTTAAAATATATATATTTTATTTATTATACATTTTTAAAAATATTCAAACCATATCAGTATTGCACGTGAAATGAGACTAAACTTATCATTATCTGATGAATTCTCTCACCTTTTCGGGTAAGCGCTGATACACAAAACATTCATGCAGTCCTCTTTGATTATATATTATTCTTATGTGAAAACTTTAATTATTGAGTTTATGCGAGTATATAATCAATTAAAGAAGAAAAAAGGTTGTATTTTCAATATAGAATGTTATTACACCTTTTTTTTTTCAGTCTCATATACATCAATCGAAAATCATCAAAACATATATTCAAATGAATGAAATATATGTTTCAATATAAATTTTTCACATGCATTCATGTAATTAATTGTAGTATATGCTTGATTTATTATAAAAGCATTTATCTCATTAGATAAAATATATCATTTTTAAAAAATTCAATATACATGTAGACTAAAATTGATGCTGAAAAAGAAATTGTACATTAACATTATCTTTCAGAATATCTAAATATATAATTTATTCTTGAACGCTGACACACAGCCCCATATGTAGCAAGACACACATCCAATATACATGTAGACTAAAATTGATGGAAAAGAAATTGTACATTAACATTATCTTTCAGTGAAGCTGACACACAGCCCCATATAGCAAGAAATATATTATATTAATGTATAATTCTATATATAACATGATTTCGAAATGGGCCAAAAACCCATAAAAGCATTGGGCTGTGGCGCTGTGCGGACACCCTTTCCTCGAGAAAGAGCAGGCTTCCAACCTCGCCGTCCGTGTGGGCTTTGGTTGTATGGAGTCCTTCAGTAGTCCACTTGTATGTAGTCACGGTGATGTATTCGTGCGGTCGTTATTCACGTCGATGTCCATCGCATCGGAGCGAACCGTTGGATGCATGGACCCGCGATTAACACGGACCGCATATTATCGGTATAAATATATATATATATATATATATATATATATATATATATATATATATATATATATATATATATATATATATATAATATGGGAGGTTATTGCGTGCGGCGAACGGCGGGTGCGGCAGCGATCACGGGCCATCGATCACGGGTCCATCGCATCAGACGGTCGGATGCGATTCATGTCGACCGTTGGATGCGATGAACCCACAATCGAACGGCCCGCGTCGCGGCCGCACCCGCTGTTCGCCGCACAGAATAATTTTCATATATAATATATATTATATTATACGAGTAAATAATATATAAAAGTACATACATTCAATTCATTTGAGTTATCAGTTTTTTTTTACCGTATAAACATGTATTTCATTTTAAAAAATCAAATAACCTCTTTCAAACTTTCTAAAATCTATATAACACATCGGCTTTTCTAAAGTCTATATAACCTTTTGAAAACATCTATGTAAACCAAAATATGCCCCAAAGTTGAACTTCTATAGAAAGATGAGAAATATTATGCAAATATTTCATTTGGTTAACCTTGAGTGAAAACACAGTATACAAAAAAATCTACAATTTGTTAAAAATGTAAAAAATCATCTATAAATGATGATTTTACCCATCTAGGTAAAATCATCATTTTATATTTTAAACGCATTACAGGAGTTTTTGAAATATTATATTTTCATTCAGGATTAATAAGATAAAATATTCATAAAATTAGTTTAATTTACTAACAAAAATTTAATTCATAGGATTATTTGAATTTACATGGATGTTTTCAAGGGGTTATATGAATTTAAAAAAAATCAATGTGTTATATAAATTTCAGACATTTTAAAAGGGGTTACGTGGATTTTCCCCAAAAAAAAACACATTAGAACTGCACAGTACCTGCAAGAATTACTATTTCTAACTTTTTGCTTCCATATTAATAATGAGGGCGGATACTAGCATATTATTAACCTTGACTTCCATTATGCTATAATCAAATAATGCCATTAATATTACAAGAGTGCATGATCTATGAGGGGTTTCTGCTATTCTGCATTTAATAGTGATCTAAAACGCTTAGTCATCTTGACTTGGTACATTACATTACATCTGTCCCGCCTTTGACAAAGTGAATTAGTGCATGATGAATGTTTGCCGTGCCTTGGACTTCCCACCAAAATAAATTTTTTTTATTGGTTGGTGCACAAGGAATAGATTTTTTTTTATCTCTTATTTTTTAACATGGCTTTTTTTTTTACAAAGTTATAAATCCATGATCCGGTGAACTTAAGAATGATTATTTTCTTCTGTTTTTCTTTATATCACTGAGGTCTGTTTCAAAATACGTTTAAAAAATAAGATTTTGAATAAAGTTATTTAAATAGATTTGATTTACGAAAAACACATTTTTTGCATTTTTTAAAAATTAAATTTTCTGTACTAAAAGCTGTAAGTAATTTTTTAATTAAGCATGTTTTTTATAATGCGTTTAACAACATTTTTTAATTTTTTACTTAATTAAAAGCATAATCATTTTATTTAAGTGCTGCCAAATGACCCCTAAAGCTACAAATGAACAAGTCTGTAATAAACCATTAAGAAAAAAAAAGATTAACTTAATTAATTCTCAATTTCGTATAATTAATCAAGCATGTATGTTAAAATTTTCTCCTAACCAGAAAGGGAAATATTTGTTTTTACAAAACGTGTTAAAAAATTAGGATAAAATTTGTTACACCTTTTATCTAAAAAAATATTCTCATTTTTTTTCTCAAAATACGGACAACTGTCTATGCTTTATTCTTTTTTTATGCCATATTAAATAACATATGATTTTACTTAATTATTTACTTTTCTCAACCCTTTATCTTAATGTCAAACCAAACTTTAATGGATCTCTAGCAGTTAAGAACAGCCATATAACTCAAACAGAATAATTCACTTTGGATAATGTTACATCCAGTCTCATATCCAATCTCAATTTCAATCTACATGTGTTTCAAATTTATTAAAAATAATATACCTCATATAATAAGGTACATGCTTTTATAAAAAATGAAATATATGCTCCAATAAATTGCATAAATGCATTTATATAAAATGTAAATATGTCTTATCATATTTCAAAACATATGCCTTATCAATATGCATCAATAGAAATATCTTGTCTGAGTGTAACAGTGCCCACTTTAACAAAATGTCTCATTTGGCGTATTCACTTTAACAAAGAGTCTCATTTACTATCCCCCAATTATGGAATAATGGAATAATGGACTTTCGAACTGGCACATTTGGTTGTTGTAGTAGTATCAAAGGCCAGTCCGTTTGTATGTATAAAATAAAGTCCTAAAATTTTGAGTCCGCAAGTCAAAGTCCAGAGCACCTCCAACGTCGCGGGCGGCTTCGCTAGTCAACAAATGAAGTTACGAAGGAGCTGTTATATAAAGTTACGGCAGAACACTGGACCAAAATTCTACTCTCTATGTAATAAGAAGTCCCCAAGTCCTTCACATCAAACCAAAACAACATAGAAACATGAGGTTCTAGATACTGAGCTTGCTCATGTTGGCTTTCACAATAGCCGCATCTGCGCAGGTGACCTCGCTCGTTAGTCGGGCTTTGTTCAACCAGATGTTTAAACATCGGAACGACGCGGGCTGCGCTGCCAGGGGTTTCTACACTTACGACGCTTTCGTGGCCGCCGCGAACTCCTTCGGTGGGTTCGCGAGGACTGGCGATACCAACGCGCGTAAGAGGGAGATCGCGGCCTTTCTTGCTCAGACTTCCCATGAAACCACTGGTGGGTGAATGTTGGCTGTATTGTTGTGTCGAGCTTTCATATTCTTAGATTAAGGAACATTCATTTCATTTCTTTTGAATACTTCGAAAAATTATGTCTAAAATCCTCATTTCAGTGTTAATTTTGAGATACCCAAGACAATTTTTTTTTCCTGGATCGAAAGTTATTAAACTAATCCCAAGTTTGTGTTGGTGAGTGGGTGTAGGTGGTTGGCCGACTGCGTCTGAAGGAAGAGCGTAATACTCCCGACAATTACTGTCGATCAAGTGCGCAATGGCCGTGTGCTCCCGGAAAGTCGTACCTTGGCCGGGGACCCATTCAGATCTCTTAGGGGCCGTTTGGGTAGCAAAATTAAGATGGAATAGGGGTAGAATAGGATAGGAATAGGTAAAATAGGTGTTTGGCTAGGTGGAATAAGGGGGTATAGCTATGCGGAATAAGGAGAGAATAAGCTGGTATTTGTATTCCAAGTCCACCCATGGAATTATGTTATTCCTCCACTGGAATAAGAAAATCCACCTATCAAATCACTTATCATCACATCAAATCACCTGTCATCACCTCTTATACATCAATGGGGCCTACATCTCAAATCAATTTTTTACACCTTATTCACATCTTATTCTTCATCAACCAAACACCCCAACCTTTATTATTACGTTTCCCAATGAGAATAACAAAAAACACAACCAAACACAAAATCTCTTATTCCATTGATAAAGTCAACAATTCCTGGAATAGGTATAAACCCCAGAATAGCTTATGCCTCTATCCAAACGAGCCCTTAGTGGGTTATATGTGTCATCTGTCTTAGTTGGATGATTTTATGTTGTTTCTCATCTCTTTAAATTAAAGTTAATTATATATACATCACTTCCTAAATTTAATTGATTCTGACTGTTGACCGTTGATTTCTTGGACCGCAGTGTTAAATGTATATATGTTAGGGTTAAGGGTAGATTAATCATTTTCCCGTTACCCTTTTGTACTATAAATATTGATACAAATCCTAATAATATTTTTTATTCATTCTCTTCAATTTCTGATTCTAACATGGTATCAGAGCTTGAATCCAATTTTTTTCTTTGATTTTTTGTTGGCGTTAGTTTCCGTTTGCGAGATCATCGACGTTCCATTGTGCCGCCGTCGTGCCGCTGCCGTGCCGCCCTGCTGCGCCACCCTGCACGCCCCGTGCGGCCCTGCCCGCGCGCTGTGCCGCGCGTGCCCGCACCTTCGCGGGCCGTCCGCGCCCTTGCCGCTGCCCTGCACCCAGATCCAAGCCACCACGCCGTCACTGCCGCTGCTGCTACTGCCCAGATCCGCGCCCCCGCACCGCTGCCGACGCGTCCCCGCGCCACCGCTGCCCTCGCGCGTAGCCCCCGCGCCGCCACCGTCGTCGCCGCCGCTGCCCTCGCGCGCGGCCTCCACGCCGCCGCCGCTGCCGCTGCCCCCGCGCGCCGCCCACGCACTGCCGCCGCTGCCCCCGCGCCGCCGCGCAATCGTCTCGGTCGCGAGAACGCGCCGCGCGAAGAATCCGCGCGAAATCCCGAAAAATCTGGGATTTTACGCGTCTGTGGTAGTCTGCCGAGTCAACTCGCCTGAGTCAACTCGCCGGGTCAACTCGCTGGTCAACTCGCTGGTCAACTCGCCGTGTCAACTCGCCGGGTCAACTCGCCCGCGCCAACTCGCCCGTCAACTCGCCCAAGTCAACTCGCCCGATCGTCGTCAATCTTTCGGTATTTTCTTTCTCCGGCCGCTACGGACTCATTCGGACTCCGAATATAGTCATATTGGTACTCATTTTGATCAGCTTTTCGTGATCTACGCATCTATGACTGTTTTGGATCTATCAAATACTTTTTATTTTGATCTATTGCTGTGCAAGTACTATGGATTGCAGATATTGTCACTCCTTTGGTCATGTGACCCTCGATTGTCACAAGTTAGCTAGAAAACGTGCTCGAGATGCCGCTTTCTCCTTGTCAATCCAGTCATCTCCTCAATCTTCTCCTTGTCAGGATCAGATTTGTACATCAATTGCACCTCGCGCTGCTTCTGCTCAGTCACAGTTTACTACAGCTCAACTTATTACACATCTAAAGGGGTTACAAGACCAATATCAGCAGCTCTCTGTTATGTTACACTCATTGATTGGTATAGATCTTTCTGGTTCCGTTCAGTCTGCTTCTACTCCCGTATCAGGTATGCCGATTACCTCATGGGTTCTTGATTCTGGGGCTTCCCATCATATGACATCGGATGCATCGATTCTTGTTAATCGTACACCATCACATTCTTCTTCCCTTATTCGCACTGCTGATGGTTCTCCTATGTCTGTCTCGAGCTCTGGCATTCTCTCTGATCATTCTCATCGATTTAGTGTGCCAAATGTTTTGCATGTTCCTAAACTTTCCATGAGTTTATTTTCTGTCAGTCAGCTTGCAGACCTTGGTTATACGATCACATTTGATTCATCATCTTGTTCTGTTCAGGATCGACTTACTGGGAGACAGATTGGGACTGGACGACGACAGGGTAGACTCTATTACATGGATCAGCTTCATGTTCCTCAGCCTTCCGCTGCCTCCGTTCGGTTAGATACTACTTCTCCTTCCCTTTCTCCTTTCGATCTCTGGCATCGTCGTCTTGGCCATTTGTCTCAGCCTAGACTCCGATATCTTGTTAGCACCGGTGCCTTAGGATCATTTTCTCGTACGATCTTCAACCATGCGTGGGGTGTAAATTGGGTAAGCCCGTGGCTCTCCCATTCCCTTCAAGTTTGCATATTTCCGAGTCTCCCTTTGATTTAGTACATTCTGATATTTGGGGTCCATCTCCTATTTTTTCAAAAGGGGGAAATCGATATTATGTTATTTTTGTCGATGACTATTCTCGTTTCACTTGGCTTTATCTTATGTCTAGTCGCTCGGATTTACTGCGTATTTATACTTCTTTTGCCACCATGGTTGAGACCCAATTTTCTCGTCGTATTAAGGTGCTACGCTCTGATTGTGGTGGTGAATATTGTTCTAAGTCTTTTAGTGCCTTTTTGGCATCCCAAGGCACTCTTCCTCAGTTCTCCACTCCTTATGCTCATCAACAGAATGGAGTTGCTGAGCGAAAACACCGTCACATTCTTGAGATGACTCGATCATTACTTCTTTCTGCATCGGTCCCTGTTGAGTTTTGGGGTGAAGCTGTTCTCACAAGTGTGTATCTCATTAATCGCACTCCATCATCCATTACTGGTGGTATCTCGCCATCTGAGCGACTTCACAATCAGCCTCCTGATTATACCCGTCTTCGTGTTTTTGGTTGCACATGTTTTGTTCTTCTTCCTCCCACTGAACGCACCAAACTTTCTCCTCGTTCTGCTATGTGTGTTTTTCTTGGATACAGTATTCAACATAAGGGTTACAAGTGTTATGATCCTATTGCACGACGTCTTCGCATTTCTTGTCATGTCACCTTTTGGGAGCATCATCCTTATTATGCTCTTCCGTCACCTCCGGCTCCACTTCCCCGTCTACCGTTGATGACCTTATTTTTCTGGATTTCTCGACTCTTGAGTCCTCTCCATCGTCTGTCCCATCTGCATTCAGTCCTTCATCTATCTCATCTACGACATTGCCATCGTCTGTCCCACCAGCATCCACTCCATCACCTATCCCATCTACGACCTTGCCATCATTTGTCCCACCTGCATCTAGTCCCTCCTCTGTCCCCTCTACGACCTTGTCCTCCCCTCCTGCAGACGATTCATGTGAGCCAAGTTCCCCTGTTGTTGCTCCTACGCCTAATATTGTTCGACCAGCAGTCGACCCTGCACCAGCTCCTCGCCGCAATCCACCTCGTGATCGTCGTCCTCCACAAAGGCTAAGTCTAGTTGCCTCTGATTCTTTTTCTCCTAGTTTTCAGTGTTTTCTTTCAGCTGTTTCCACTCATTGGGAGCCCCAATCATATCGTGAGGCTGTCGGTATTCCAGAATGGGAAGGTGCCATGGCAGAGGAGCTCAGTGCATTACAACGCACTCATACGTGGGATATTGTACCACTACCTCCAGGGAAGACTCCTATCAGCTGTAAGTGGGTCTACAAGATCAAGACCACCTCTGATGGTTCGATTGAGCGTCACAAGGCTCGGTTGGTTGCCCGTGGTTTCACTCAGCAGCATGGTATTGATTATGATGAGACATTTGCCCCAGTCGCGAAGATGACGACTGTTCGTACGTTGATTTCTGTTGCTTCTGTTCGTCAATGGCCTATTTATCAGCTTGATGTCAAGAACGCTTTTCTTCATGGTGATTTATCAGAGGAGGTTTATATGACTCCTCCTTCGGGTCTTCCTCATCCTTCTGGTCATGTATGTCATCTTCGCTGCGCTCTTTATGGTCTCAAGCAGGCTCCTCGCGCTTGGTTCGCTCGATTCACTGATGCTATCTGTGCTGCTGGGTTTGTTCCGAGTTCCTCTGATCCTGCTTTATTTGTTCACACCTCTGGTCCTCATCGGACTATCCTGCTGCTTTATGTTGATGATATGATCATCACCGGCGATGATTCGTCTCATATACAGTCGGTCAAGCAACATCTTCAGCGTCAATTTGAGATGAAAGATCTTGGAAAACTTCGATATTTTCTAGGCTTGGAAGTTGCTTCTGCTCCGCGTGGTTATCTTCTCTCCCAACGCAAGTATACTGCTGACTTGATCGACCGTGCTTGTCTGACTGATGATCGCATCTCCCCCACTCCTATTGAGCTCCATGCTAAGCTCCGATCTGACGATGGAGAACCCCTGTCTGATGTTACTCGTTATAGACAGCTTGTTGGAAGCCTCGTCTATCTCACTGTCACTCGTCCTGACATTGCTTATGCTGTGCATATTGTCAGTCAGTTCGTCGCTGCCCCTCGTACTGTTCATTATGCAGCAGTTCTTCGGATTATACGCTATCTACGTGGCACTATATCTCGTGCTCTGCTGTTTCCGTCTTCTTCTACTCTTGAACTTCGTGCTTATACTGATGCTGATTGGGCAGGAGATGTCACAGATCGAAAATCCACGACTGGTATATGTGTGTTTCTTGGTGACTCTCTTATATCTTGGAAGGCCAAGAAACAAGACATTGTTTCTCGTTCGAGTGCTGAGGCCGAATATCGTGCTATGGCATCCGCTACTGCTGAGGTTGTTTGGCTTCGACGCCTCCTCTCTGACATGGGCGTCATCCTCTCTGCATCTACTCCTCTATATTGTGATAACAAGAGCGCCATTCAGATTGCTAGCAATCCAGTCTTTCATGAACGTACGAAGCACATCGAGATCGATTGTCACTTCGTCCGTCATCACTTTCTTGCGGGCACAATCTCACTCCCATATATTTCTTCTTCTCTTCAGTTATCGACTTTTTCACAAAGTCACATACACTTCAGCGGCATGGCTTCTTGTTGAGCAAACTCTCGGTGTATGATCCACCATGAGTTTGAGAGGGGGTGTTAAATGTATATATGTTAGGGTTAAGGGTAGATTAGTCATTTTCCCGTTTCCCTTTTTGTATTATAAATATTGATACAAACCCTAATAATATTTTTGATTCATTCTCTTCAATTTCTGATTCTAACACGCAGCAACTACAACTACGGTCCAGCGGGAAGAGGAATTGGTGCCAACCTCCTTGGCAACCCGGACCTGGTCGCCACCGACCCGACCATATCATTCAAAACCGCCTTCTGGTTGTGGATGACCCCCCAGTCCCCCAAGCCGTCATGCCATGACGTCATCACCAGGCGATGGCAACCGTCGTCCGCCGATCGGGCGGCGGGGCGTCTCCCGGGTTTCAGCGTCATCACCAACATCATCAACGGAGGGCTTGAGTGCGACAGGGGACCCGATGCACGGGTGGCGGACCGCATAGGGTTCTACAAGAGATACTGTGACATTCTCAGGGTGGGCTACGGCCCCAATCTCGACTGTTATAACCAGAGGCCTTACACTTAGGGGGTTAGGGCCGTTGTTTGATTTGGTTGTGGAACAAAAACAGCTGTTTTGGCTTCCATGTAGGCCTGTCAACGGGTTGCGGGTCGACTTGGACCCGATCTGAAACCGACATGATAAAAGATGTAAATATCCAATCCGAAGAACCCGACAATCAAAACGGCTCATGTCTGGATCCACCCTGACCCAATCTTATGGAGTTGTTGGACCCGATTGACTCAACCCAAATATTATGTGATTTTTTTATTTATGATCGAACCTAAAACTCATAATTCAACTAAACATTTATAACTAAATATTGAATAATCATTTAAAATTTTAAACATTTGAAACATTTTTACAACCTTTTGATTTCACGTAAAAGTATAATAATGCAAACCGTATTCTAAATATTCTCTCATAAAATATTTAAAAATCAAAATAGTGAAGAACTATTTACAATATACTAGATTCTAATAAAAAAAAGAAAAAAAATGAAATCATTATAGGCCTTTGAAAAGTTCATCAGCCTCTCTTTGTCTGGCCTAGACTTGTTAATGGATCAACCCGACAATCAAACGGATCGGGTTTGGGACAAGACCCGTTCACAGGCCTACTTTCATGTATGCATGGAATGAATGAATTAAATAAAACCTGCGTTTCATATTTGGTGGTATTGGTTATTTGCTCTAGTGAAGAAGACCGGGCCCCAATTTTGTTGAGCCCTTTGTGTCTAGCTAGCCGGCAAGTCCAAAGCTGTGTAGTCCACAGCCCAACTAAAAACAGCGTCGAAGGCCCACGTTTCTCACGTCCAAACCGACAAGCCCACAAAATCCCTCCCCGAAAACGCACCCACCCAAGACAGGCTGAAACTCTTGTAACATATTTCCCGCCAAGTGACACACGGACAATTAAACCCCCCTCCGGAATTCCTAACAAGTTACAATGCTTCGCAAACCCAACTAAAGGAAGACACTCAATACGTTCAGGCATCTATTTTACTCTGTCTCTATCCACTTCTTTTCTCAATATCCCAAAACGGATAAGAAGATGATTATAAGTGCATTTAATACCAAAATCTTGAATTCCATTTTTATAAACACAAAAAAGATTTTATTTTATTTTTTGTTACAAATGGCGATGCATTGACCCCGTTGTATTCCAGAGGATATGACGGGATTGTGAATCCGTAAAAGATTCTAATTCCCTTTTTGTTCACCGATTTCCCCAAGGAGCGGCTTTGGCTTTTCCCTTCTCTTCCATCCCTCCCTTATTTTAATCCCCCTTTCTCTCTCTCTAACTCTCTCTCCCAATTTCACTATCCACCTCTCAATATCCTTCAATGGCAACAACAACAACAATGCCACCAACCAAAGATGACCAACTCATCTTCGACGCATCCCTCCTGAACTCCAAACCCAACATCCCCACCCAATTCATCTGGCCGGAGGAAGAGAAGGCCACGCCGGACGCCCTCCAAGAGCTCCACGTCCCCCTCATCGACATCTCCGGCTTCCTCTCCGGCGACCCAAAGTCCACCCTCGAAGCCACCCGTCTCATCTCCCAAGCCTGCGAGAAGCATGGTTTCTTCCAGGTCGTCAACCATGGCGTCGACCCGGGCCTCATCGAGGAGGCTCACAAGCTCATCGACGCCTTCTTCTCTCTCCCCCTCCCGGAGAAACAGAGGGCGCAGAGGGTGACAGGGGAGAGCTGCGGCTACGCCAGCAGCTTCACTGGGAGGTTCACTTCGCGCCTTCCATGGAAGGAGACCCTCTCCTTCCGCTTCTGCTCTCCCACCAGCGTCCAAGACTACTTCGTCCGCACATTGGGTCCTGACTATCTTCGCTACGGGTACGAACCCAACCCGAAAACACTGAAAAAAAACACAACCCAATCATCCGTTTTAATGTAAATCTTTCTTGGAATGCAGAGAAGCGTATCAGAAGTACTGCGAGGCGATGAGCGAACTGTCGCTGAAGATAATGGAGTTGTTGGGGATGAGTTTGGGCGTCGGGCGCGCGCAATTCAGAGAATTCTTTGAATCGAATGATTCGATTATGAGACTCAACTACTACCCGCCGTGCCAGGACCCGTCTCTGGCGCTCGGGACCGGCCCGCACTGTGACCCGACCTCCCTCACCATCCTCCACCAGGACGACGTTGGCGGCCTCCAGGTCTTCTCCGACGGAAACTGGCGGACCATCACCCCCATCTCCAACGCCTTCGTCGTCAACATCGGCGACACTTTCATGGTAATCAGCAATGACAAGTTGACAACAACCTGCATTGCTTAATTGGCCATGGTCGTCTCAATCTGATTGTTGTTTCTGTTGATCAGGCTCTGTCCAATGGGAGGTTCAAGAGCTGCCTTCACAGGGCGGTGGTGAACAGCGCCTGCGCGAGGCGGTCCCTCGCTTTCTTCCTCTGCCCGGAAACAGAGAGGGTGGTGACGGCGCCGGAGGGGCTGGTGGACTCGGAGCACCCAAGAGCGTACCCTGACTTCACCTGGCCTGCGCTGCTCGAGTTCACTCAGAAGCATTACCGCGCCGACATGAACACCCTCGACGCCTTCTCCAAGTGGATCGTCCGCCAGACCGCCACCACCGCCGCAGCCAATTAGGCCTGCTGTGGTGGTTCTTGCTTAATGTTTTTGGTTAATAAAACAATCATATACTGTGGTGGGTCAGTCAATCTAACTTTAGTTGTGGCATGGAGGGGTTAATGAACATAAAAACAAAAAAGAAATAAAGTTCTTTATCTCTCTCTCTCTCTCTCTGATTTTCGTTATTGGGTTTTGAATGAAATGAATGAATAGGACGTGAGTGAGTGAGTGAGTGAGTGAATATAATGGAGGGAAACAACCTTAAGAGAGCAGTGTGAGAAGAGAGAGAGGAGATAGGGGAGGTACAAGTGTACCGCATCTTCACAAGAAGATCTCAAAAGATAACACGCGCGCGCACACACATACACATACACACACACAACCCACTCTCCCGTGTCGCATTCTCCACTTCTCACTTTGATTTGTTCTCTCATGTTTCACTCTGTCGCATTCATGAACATATCAACCACATACATGATGAGTGAAAAATTGGATCCCTCTTCGTGATCTTTGATGTTCCCCCTTTATTACCCATTATAACATGGAAAATAAAAAAGTGTTTTGTCGTGATGTCGGCCTACAAAAAAAATAAAATAAAGAGAGTAGAGTGGTTTTTGTCTTGGTGTTTGTCTTCAAATGATGCAACATTCTCTAGACGTAAGAAAGACATGCATGTATCAGTAGAGATGAAAAGAATTTAAAATTTTAAAAATTAAAAGTGAAAAAAAAAAAATTGGAGGAGGCCTCCATGGCTAAGGACAAAGAACTGGTTCTTCTTGCATAGAGAATGTCCAGAATGCTCACATCACATGGCGATTGTACTCTTCTTTTGTTTTTAGGTTTCCTTCATCTTCTCTCCTGTTCTTCTGCCCTTCACAATAATTATTCTTCTATTCTCTTCTTTCTCGATTTGGATTAATGGCATTATTTTTTTCGTAAAATAAAATAAAATATATATTTAAAAATACTGGGTGTATACATTTATATTTAATTAGTTGCTGGTATGATTTTGATAGGAGTTTTTTTTTTTTTTTGGGTAAAATGATTTTGATATGAGTTGGGGATTGGAAAATGATAGAATCCTAGTGTAGCCACGTCTGAGTCAGGGCTGACGTGGTGTATTTTTTGTTTGAGCGCTGATACACGCAGCTCGTTTTGCAACCTCATACGCTATGATAACGTAGTATATATATCATAGCATATGGGTCCTAACATAGTATATGATCAAATTCTTTTCTTATATTTTTACATTACAAAAAAACATATGCTAATGTATCTTAGTATATACTTCATTTTATATAATAGCATGCACTTCAAAAGATGAATGTATGATTTGTAAAAAATCATAGAATGCAAAACGAACTGCAATTGGGGCTGTGTGTATCTTTTTCCTTTTTGTTTTGCATGCCACGTTAACAGGGCCCATCAGTTAGTTTGGGCTTGATGTGAGCCAAGATGGGTCGGCCCAACTTAGTACCTGACTTTTTGTTGGGATACCTGGTTAACCACTTATATTCACACTATTGAGCTAATTTTTTTACATATTCTATAAACATATACATACAATTCATTAGCATGTATATTTTATTCATTTTATACAAAATACATATCTTATTAAATGAAATGTATGATTTAAAAAAAATAGCCTGGAAACGAAGTTGAGTGTAACATTTCCCTTTTGTTTTTGGGTGATTGTTACATAGTTTTACACACAATCACGTTTAGTTATATTTCTTACATACATATTTTGTTAGATTAATCATGTAGTATTATTTTATTACTTAATATTTTACATACATTAGAGTACATGATTCACATTATGAAAATGAATAATTCATTACATGACAGTAGTATTAAAACATATGAAAACTACGTATAACCTTTCTTTTATAATTTTTTAAGCTGGAGTTGTCACTAGAAAATCATTCAAATAATTTCAAATAAGCTTGTCAGTATCGTTGATATTATCCTAGTACCCCTTTTGCTGGCCAATCCTCAAGTAGAACTTCAATAATAGTCCCACTAGCCTGTCAACTAATCAAATAATTATCAAATACAAATGCAACTATGGTTTAATCATCATGCATGTCAATCCCAACAACACAAAATACACTCACAAGGCAACTTGGCTATAAATTATCAAATACATAATTAGTTGGTTGAGTGTGAAGCATACCGAACTATTCCATTCCATTTCATCGTTATAGTAACGGTTAGGAGTGTGACATGTTAAATGATTCTCCAAGTTGGGTGTGTCATTTCAGGGGATACTCACTTTTTATTCCATCACAAGCCTATAAATAAATATACACATTTCTTTTTTGTCACTAGACCTGAGGTCCAGAAAAATGCACCGTGGTACCTATGCTAGCAACTTGAGAGAGAGAGAGAATTTGTCACTGGGCCAAAGTGTGACTGCCGCTTCATCTTATAGTTTGGCATTAGATGACATTATTTTTAATTTAATTATTATTTTTAAAAAGGGGCTTGTCGGGTCTGCTTCCCGACGATTCAATGGATGTGACACTGCTTCATTATGATTTGATTTTGGTGATGCACTAATTCCTGCTTTATATCATGAATTTCACATAAGGTGTTAGACCAAGTCAACCCATTCTAAGGGAGATTCAAGGTAATCAGATATATCCTGATAAAAAAAGTCGTTGAATAAGATAAGTGTTATTGATATTCCTTGTATTTCAAAATATTTTATATAAGTAATATATTTATTGAGAGATCATGACATATCTTATTTAATGGACCACTGAAAACCAACTTTGACATACTTAAGAAAAACGGTAGATTCAAGAAGAATAAAATCAAAATGATGGATCTAAAAGACAGACTATTATTAATTCACACAATCTAGTTTATTAGTTTTTTAATTATATGTAACAATCACATTATTTTATTATTAAAATATATGATTTCAAGATGGTATTATGAATAAGAGTTTGATTAAATTGTATTGGATAAGATCAAATGATTTAATTGAAGATTTGACTCTATCCAAACTTAAATAAATGAATGTTTGTCTTCCTTTCCTCTTCTCTGCGCGTTACCTTCTATATTTATCTTAGATTTAAATCTTCTTAGTAAGGAATTCAACCATAAGTAAGGAATTCAACCATGACAAATCTTTGGACTTGGGTTGCTGCTAGAGCCATTTGAATCCCAAAAATAAAATGTTTGCTTGTTGGTTGTCTGTAAATCATAGGGCTGCAACTTGGGTTGGGTTAAACCCGAATCCGACGGGTTGAACTCGATTTTTATATGGGTTGAGTTGGCCAAATCGGGTTGGTCAATTTGGGTTGGGTTCGGATTAGCATTACTCACAACCCGACCCAACCCGATTCCGTAAATTAATAGTTAAAAAAAATTCATGGTCGTTCATTTTGTAGCTCCTAATCTGGACCATTCAAATTTTAGGTAAATCTAACTAATCATACATGTTAGGTTGGGTTGGTTTATTTAATTTGCACATTATGTTTAAAAATCAGATTGGGTCGGATTGATTTATTTAATTTCAAGTTGGATTCGGGTTGGGTTGGGTTGGGTTAGGGTTGAGTAATTTAGAATTCGGATTGCGTCGGAGTTGCAGCCCTAGTAAATCGTGAGAATTTTTTTTAAAAGATGGTCAATTTTTTAGTCCTCTACTTGTTTAGATTTTTTTTAATAATATATAGTTATAAATAAAAGATTTTTTTATAGGAAACAATAAACCATTCCTACCCTAGTTTTATAGCACCAGGATATCTAGCATAAGAAGTCTATTAAATCTTCATTTGGTTCGTGTTAGATTTTGAATGGATACTTTCTAATAGTAATTACTAGGAATCTTTTTATTAACAATTTAGATTTAATATTTTGTTCAAGCTTGAAAAATGATATAGGAATTTCATACAACTCTTTTTTCTTTTGTTTTTTTTTTTGATAAAAAGGAAACTCTTACAAGAAAATTTGTGCACAAACTTAGAAATTTAATTCTTAATTTATATCACACCGGTGGTAATCATACTTGATTTGAAAACATAAATTTTTATTCATCATAAATTATTTAGTGTTCACATTGTTGGGTATTTTAAAAAAGAATTAAAACATTTGGGTTTTATTGGTCCTTCCTTTAAAAGATAAAAGTGATAATATTCTTTAGTTTCTCATCAGTTGTTTGTAAAATATTTTGAGTGTTTATAAGGAGAACTCAATATACTCTAGTGAAGACTTTTTTGTGAACATCTTATGGTGGACCTTTGATGCGGGGTGGTGTACTCGCGTTTCATATCGGAATGAAAAAAATTTGTCTATCTTTGAAGCACCCACACCTGTTATGTCTCCTTCTGTTGTCCAATTATCCAACACACATCACATCTAATTATCAAGAGCATGGCTATAACTGAGAAAAATTATCCCACACAATGATAAAGCCGCCAACTTCGGATTTTGGTTAGTGGAAGTCTATCCCAAACCAACTACTGTCATGCCAAAGTGCATGTATGATTTCATTATTGTAAATTTTGTACACCAATTTTTTACTTATGAAAGTTATTTAAGTCGCATTTCAATGACCGTTGTCCCTTACGTCCTAGGCGACTTCCAATGACTATCTACATGTATATTATTTTTAGAATTGGTGACCCTTTAATAATAATAAAAAAAATTTCGTCGCTTTTGACTCTAATTTAAAATTGTTAAGTTCGATTAATTTCTACAGATATAACAGATACAATAATATATACAGAATTATTTTTTTAGGATGACATTAAATTTTTTGTTGTTATAGATGCTTACTCTGGTGTAGAGTAAACTGTTATATAAATCACATCACATTTAATTGTTAAAATTATGGAGATTCAAGAACCTAATCATAAGGGGACAAAATTTTCCCATAACATAGAGAAAGCCAAAAACTTCGGAGTTCAGATTATGGACGTCCATCCAAAACCAACAACTGCATCTGATAAGCAAGCATGTCACACAAATTAAATCACCAAATTAAGTGCATGATTTCATTATCATAAAGCTTGTACAGCGTTTATATGAAAATTATTCAAGTCCAATTCTAATTATACTCTACGGAACATTGTCTTATGAATGCCTGCTTGTGTGTCATGTTTTTAATTATTTAAACCAAAATCTCAATGAACATGTTTATTTATCGTCGAAGAATTGTTATTCTTTTATTGCAACTTCAGTCCATTCTGTCCCAGTAGTCATAGCACAACGGTTCAGGGCTTAAGGATATTACCAATAAGTCCTGGGTTCAAGTCTTGACACTGACTTACCCACCTGTTTGTTGACGATTATTCAAATATATTTATAGTAGATTACTAAAGCTCGTCCAAGTTTTATGCATTGTTCAACCACTCTCATGTTCATATAAACTACCTGAT
Source organism: Acorus calamus (assembly GCA_030737845.1). NCBI lineage: Eukaryota > Viridiplantae > Streptophyta > Magnoliopsida > Acorales > Acoraceae > Acorus > Acorus calamus. Next base: position 2,811,683 of record CM060872.1, on the reverse strand, counting down.
ATCCATATAATATCATGATTTTACCTAAAATTCATATAATCCCATGTAAACCATATGTAAATCCAAAAAAACCCTTCTGTTAGTCAAGTTAACCATTGGTTGACTAACCTTTAACCTCATTACTAAAAATTATGTTTTTGCCCCCATATCAAAACATGAAAACTCTTCATCAATTCACACAACTTCAATCAGGGTTTTTTTGTCAAGCCTCTATGTCATCCAAATCATCCCCCCTTTTATGTAATTTCGATTTTTGGGTTGGGTTTTGGAAATGAATTATATTTAATGGTTTGATTTTTGTAATATGTTTGGTTTTGTTTGATTTCTGTATATTCCAATCTGTGAAGCAACCCCCTTTTTAAGTACATTTGGATTTGTGGGTTTGGATAACGCAACTGCATTATTTTTGCTTTTTTTGCGATTTTTGTTTTTGATTTCTGTGAAGCACCCACTGTTTATGTGTCGATGAAGCACTTCGAACATATTTTTGGTGATTTTTGTGATTTGTGGATTTAATTTTTGGTGATTTTTCAATCTAAATAAAAAAAATGAGTGAGATTGAGAGGAGTGGAGCAATGGTCGCAGAGGTGATGAAGGTAAGGTTGGGGAGCATGGGTTTTCATATTATGTGTTAATCGGTAAAATCGTCATTTAAAAAGAATATTCATAAAATAGTTTTAATCTGTCAATGAATTTTTAATTCAATTGTCTTTTCATATTTACATATGAGTTTGGAGGATTATATAGACTTTTAAAAAAAGTTAAATTATTACATGGATATCAGATGGTTTACATATGGTTATATGAATTTTTGTTGAGAGACTAAATGACCACCACTCGCTTGGATGTGCACCCACTTCTTGTGGGAGGTCAAAAATTCGAACTCAGTTGTTGCACCAGCCCCTTGTAAACTTATTTATCAAAAATAAAATAAAATAGTTGGAAGAGTTCAGGAACTAAATATTTAATAACACTGTAAGGGTGCGTTTGGTTGCGCGATTGCGCTGCGATTGCGATACAGGAAGCTGCGTTTGCAATCGCGCAACCAAACAGTTTTGTAATCGCAGTTTTAAACCCAGTTGCAGGAAGCCCAAAAGCTGCGATCAAAAGCTGGAGTGAGCTTCCTGCGGAATAGGTTTGCAATCGCAGATTCCTACATAATCAATTTTGCAATCGCGCAACCAAACGCACCCTAAGTCTATAACATGTCGAGATTGTGTTGGATCTCCAAGTGAGTGTTATAATTCCACATGTTTATTACCACATTTTTATTTTTTATTCTTGATAAATCATAATTTTTTTTTTTTTAGTAACTTTAACTGTGGCCGGACCAGACGGGCCACAGCAGTGGACCTAAAGAACCCGGGCTTGGTGGTGGCCGACCTGACCGTTTGCAGACGGCATTGCCGCATTGAATTTTGAAAGAAGCTAATATGGAAAGAAGGAAAATTTAGAAACTTGGGCAAATATGAAAAGAAGGAACAGAAATCCCCAATAATTTGGGTGCTAATTGATTTGTACTTACAATGTACTTACAATAAGTCTCTTCGTAGACCCGAGAACCCAAGAATTGCCAATATCATTTTCCAATCGGTGATCCCGACAATCACGTAGGTGATTTGGAGAACACTGAACAAGATGCTTTTTAAGAGCTCGCGGGTTTACGTAGAGAATATGTGGGAGATGATGTCGCTCTTTTTCACTAAGTGGGGTCGGCGCATTGCAGGGGCTAGGGGGGAGTTCACTCAATAAAGATCGTTTAGTCATCACCTTGTAGCGGTATAGCGTAACGTGGGGGATTTTTTGAAATAATTGGTAGAAACCCCCCCCCCCCCGCCTACTGATTACCCTCACCCTCTCAGACTTTCGATTCTGTGTCATATTGTCTCTTTTTTTTCTTTTTAGTATCCTCTCCTCTCCAATTGAAACTTATAATCCACATTTAATAATGAAAGTGACAATAGCAAGATCTATCTTTTTCAACAAAAAAAGTATTTATAATGAGTAATGAGTTAAAAATATTATGTGAATCTTTTACAATAATTTTTGATAGATTTCTTTTTACATGGTTGATTCTCTATCATAATTGATTTTTGAATTTCTTCATTAATAGTTTTCAGATTTTGCTTCTTTTATTGGTGGTTTTTAAATTTTCTATTTTTTTCCATCTTTGCTTCTTTCAAGTTCTACTAGCTCGAGGTTGTTGAATGAGATGGCCAGAAGTTGTCTTTTATACGTAAATGGTGATGGCAATCCGAGTGTAATGGTCATCTGTAACTTGGGACCTTTTTATGTGGGATAGTAGGCATGGATCTTAATTTTATAAATCAAAGAGATTATGTTTAAAGTAAAAAAAAACTTAATAAAATAAATGTAGAAGATGGTTCTATTTTACAAAACTTACTCCCGGACGATTATGCTTCTGCCCCCCCCCCCCCCCCCCCCTACCATTGTTGAGAAGGTAAATCGTAGAAGCCAACAATAAACTTGAGATCGAACACAAGAATGTAACATCACATCACACAAAGAACACAAGATATATGTGGTTCGGTCTAGACCTACATCCACAAGGTAAAAACAGATAATCCACTTTAATTGATAGTTGAGATACATTAAGAGACTCACAGACTCTCTTGTTACCCTCTTTTAGAACCCCCTCAACCATAGTAACAAAGTACTCCATACTTTTTCAAATATTCGTTAAAATATTCCAATTAGACATCAAATGTACAAAACGTACTGTACCGAACATAATGCATATTAAATTAATTAATACATACTAATTCTTAAATTATTTAGAAAATAGTCTAATTATCCCCGTACTTTTTCGTATGTATCCCGTATGATTTACGAATATACACGTACCGTACCGAACATGACACTGGCCGAATATTTACCATATACGAACTTTGTTACTATGCCATCAACCTTCCCTTAGGATCTCTACATTGTATATATTGCATTGTCTTGCCATAAAACCCTAGAAATTTATAGAGATAAATAACTTCATCATCAAGTAATTTCTCAATTAACAAATAAATATTTGTTTATATTAATTAGGAAATATTCACACTCCTAATAACAAACAAATATTGTTTCCTATTTTAAGATATTCACTTTAAATATTAATTAAGATTAAATCTTAATTAAGATTCAACACATTAGGTGCTAAACCTAATATGGTTTCATTATGGTCATCCGATATAATACATCAGATCGAGACATAATCCCAACAACCATCCCCTAATTTTTTTATAAAATTGATTACAGAATCCCACACATTTTCAATGTAACACTTCTCATTCCTGAATACAATATGATTATGAGCAAGCCATAAAAAAAATCAAAACTTATGAAACGAGATTTTATCCAGGATAATGATATCTTCAACCCCTTCTGCGGTCACAATTGCAGTTCACGGTGATGTTTTCTTTTAAATCATACATTTCCATTAAAATATATGTTGTTATATGAAATGAAGTATATATTAAAATATATTAGTGTATTTTTTCAATACCAATTTTTTTTTATATCATACACTATAATCTGCACTATCATAATATATATGGCTGCAAGCTGAGTTACAAAACAAACTGTGTGTATCATCCCTCTTTTATCTAACATTTTCCATGCCTTGCTATTTCTACAGGATAATTAATTAATGAGTGCTGATAAACAGTCTTTTTTGCAGTCCGTTTTGCAGCTTCATACGCTATGATAATGTAGTATATACTGCACTATCATAGTATATGATCTAATTTAATTTTTTTACCATGAAAAAAATATACTAATGTATCTCAGTATATACTTCATTTCATATAATAGCAAGTACTTCAAATGTTGAGTGTATGATTGTTAAAAAAAAAAGAAAATATGATGAACTGCAATTGGGGCTGCAATGGAGGCTGCATGTATCTTTTTCCTTAATGATACTTCCCATCGGCTCATGACCTCTGCAGCTGAGAAGCACTTCTCTATGCACCTGTACAATACACTGCCCTATCGCAATTGCAGGATCACAATGTATACTACATTATTGCACTGTATGAAAAAAAATATACTAGTATATCTTAATGTATATTTCACTTTTCATAACATTAGACAAATATATATATATATATATATATGCCGACGATTAGGTGCGGTTTGCGGTCGGTGCGGTTTGCGACGTGGACCGTCCGATCGCGGGTCCATCGCATCCAACGGTCGACGTGAATCGCCCCGACCGTCCGATGCGATGGACCCGTGATCGACGGCCTGTGATCGCGCACCGCACCGACCGTAAACCGCACATAATCGCATCCCTATATATATATATATATATATATATATATATATATATATATATATATGGTCGCGATTACGTGCGGTGTGCGGTCGGTGCGGTATATATATATATATATATATATATATATATATATATATATATATATATATATATTTAAAAAATTGATGAGGGTGGGCACATGACTGAACATATCATGTTATGAAAATAACATTAAAGAATTTGTAAAAACATGTATTTATGAATAATGAAGTACATATATACACTTACACAGAACAAAAATTACAGGCATCATTTAATAAAACGTATTTCTTACACAAAATAGGACTGCTTGTAACAGGGTTCGTTACAGGAAAAAAAAAAACTCTATTTTGTTGGATTCAAAAATCTCTGTTTTGTTGGATTCGGATATATGAAAATTGCAATTTGACCATTTAAATTTTGATATATATCAAGCAAGCATTGTTGGATTGCAATTGATCGAGGCTCAATGTACTGAAGGAACTACAAATTAATTCACAGTTCATCTTATACAAGTCAAATCATATAATGGACTCTACCTTATATACTTCTCAACCTTGGACACAATTTTTCTAAGTGGAAATTCACATAGCATTATTAGAAACCTCAATCTTCAAGTCCATTTCATGTTCTTCCATGAACCACCATGAGAAACGAACTAAAGCAAAAGCTTCAAATTACAATTTCAAACGTTGGGGGACTGTTATGACAAAACACTATATACAAAATTCACGAAACCAAAACATAAAATCCATTTATTTCTTTCAACACATCTGATCAGAAGTTCAGCAGATTGGCATAGTTAGGAGGCTGAAGGAAAGGGTCCGGAAACCAAGGGCTTCTCAATTGAGTGAGGAAAGGATCCTGCATCCACTCTAACTGGTTGAATTGAGGCACCTGAAGCTCTGTGGGTTTACTTTCAATCTTCTCCTCTTCGACGTCATAATCGTCCACCGATATCATCGGCTTCTGATGGACCTCCACATCCGAAGGCGATGAAGCCCTGGCATCCTCTAAATTGGCCGCTCTTTGTTCAAGTTCCTTTAAGGAAGTTGCCTTCCTGTATATCTTGCACAACACTATGTCCTCCTGTACAAACCATGGAGAATTTAAGAAGTGAGGAGACTAATTTAGTGGCTTTGAATTGATACATGTGAAACATTTCACTAGTGGTCTAATTTTTTCCCCAATTATTGGTGGGGTGGTCACAAAATTGACCTGACATTCAAAGTAAACGAAGACTTGTGAAGACCTACAATTGGGTAACATGGAATTCCACATTTTTTTTTCCATTGTAACCGGTTGGTAAAGACGCGTAGGTATGACTTAGGATATTAAGGAACATCACTAATTCATTCTCGTTAATCCTTGATTAAATACGCACATTGTTAACCAGATGAGGATTATCAAGAATTTGTGGGATTCAATACTGATCATATCTCATCTAAAAATTTGATTTAATATATATACCTTATCAATGGAGGTGAAATTGTCACCGGGGAGGCGATACTCGTTCATGACCCAATCAGTCTTGCAACCGCGCGGTGCCCTCCCCTCGTAAAACACTAGTGTCTTCCTTAGTCCGATGATCCGCTTCGGATCCTTCGAGCTCCGTATCGTCCTGTCCGAACCGGTGGCCTTCCAAAACCCCTTCTCCGTTGTCCGATTAGGCCTCCCTCCGTTCAAGCTCTTTCGGCCCCTCGGCACAAAGAAGTACCACTCCCTCTCCCCGATCCTCGCCAAACCTTTACAAAATGAACCAAATCAATATGAAAATTAGCGATACATTAGTGACTAAAAACTTTATAACTAGCTACCTTTGATATGATCACATATATATGATTGTGAAGTGTATAATCAAGTGAATGTAGATTTTTTTTTTACAAGACTCGAATTCAAATCTTCTCATTAAAAAAAAAACATCTACCATTCTATTAAAAGAAAGTTGAGTAAATGAATGTTGTTTACCAGGTAATTCCCAAGGCTCGTGGCGGTAGAGGTTGACGACTCCGATGATGTCGAAATTGAGTTTCTTGCCGAGGACGGCCCTGGTGAGGTAGAAGTCTAAGAGCTCCTCCTCTGTCGGATGGAAGCGAAATCCTGGGAGATTGGATTCCGAGACAGTCTTCTCCATTGTATATGATATGTTAGATAGTAGAGTTTTTTTTTTTTGGTTTGGATTACAATGCAACACAAAAAGACTCAGATGATGAGCTGCATTAAAGGTTCCCATGACAGGATGAATATATATACATGGTTCGGGCCGTACATGTCAGTGGTCCCGACGAAGAAAATAAAATGGACCTGTCGGGCCCACGCGGTTTAAGGAATTTTCCATGGAAAATCCCAGACTTGTTAATGACTTTTACTTGGCCAAACCTACATCTCGAATTACAATTTTGATTGATGACATGCACAGGACAGTCATTTGATTCCCGAAAATTTATATTAATTTAATAAAACATATATATTTATTTATAATATATATATATATATAGTCGAGCGATTACGTGCGGTGAACGGCGGGTGCGGCCGTGTCGTGGGCCGTTCGATCGCGAGTCCATCGCATTCAACGGTCGACGTGAATCGCACCCGACCGTCCGATGCGATGGACCCGTAATCGACGGCCCGTGATCGACGTCGCACCCGCCGTTCGCCGCACGTAATCACCCATCTTTATATATATATTGATATCTCATAATACTTTACGTCCCCGTTTGGATAGCGGAATTAAATTATTCTGTATAGATAACTATACCACTATAGATAATAAATCTACATGAATAAGAGATTTTCTGTTTGGTTGTGTTTTTTTTATTCTCATCGAAAAACGTAAGAATAAAGGTTGAGTTGTTTGGTTGATAAATAATAAAATAAAAATAAAATGTAAAAAAGTTGATTTGACATGTGGATCATTTGATGTATAAGAGGTGTTGATTGTTGATTTGATGTGATAAGATGTAAAAAGTTGATTTAACATGTGTGTCCATGAAAATAGATAAAGTGAGTATAGCTTATTCTAAAGGTTACTTATAATTGTTATACTCTCTTATACTCGTTTAAACTGATTTAATAATACCAAATTATACTATGTAAACAAACAATCATTTTCCTTATCCATTCTTATACCATCCTTATATTACCCTTCTATCAGCTTATTCTGTTTCGGGGGCTACAGGCTTAATTAATGTCCTCAAAGTACACACAACACATTGATACAAAAATTCCTTGGAAGGGGCTATTATTTGTCATTTTCTCTAACATCATGCTAGATTCATCTCTCCTGTTAATATAATATGCCCTCCCTCCACAGTCGCTGGAGTGAATATCATATATAAAAGAAAAACCCCCTATGGCGTGGAGAATAAGGCGAGAATAAGAATACAGAAAAATAGTAAAAAAAAATTGTTTATTTTGATAGAATAAATTCTGATAATTATGTTTGGATAAGCTAGGATAATGCATGATAATTATTCTAAAAAAATGTTAGAATTGCTTATCAATGCTAATGGATAAAAATACACTTCTCTTTCATTTTAAAAAAATTATCTCACCTAACAGTCTCACAAATATTTCAAAAACTGTCACATCTATCAAATCAATCATATATTTCTCACAATATTCCCAAGGGTATAGTTGTCATTTAAAAAGTTATAAACTCTTATTCATCCCTTATTAACCATTTATCATCACTTTATCCAAAATTAACCAAAAAAAAAAAATCGTTTTTACGTTTTCTAATTAGAATAACAAAAAATACAACCAAACAAAAAATTGTTTATTCAATCTGAATTGTTATCTATTCTAATATAGTTATCAGGAGTGAATAATTCAATGTCATACCCCATACGAGGGGTTTGGGTTTTGTTATACTCAATTTTTTATAGTCTAAAATATAGTTTTATATATCTCGTTAAAATACAGTAAAATAATCTCATTAGAAGATCGTATATATCACATTAAATATATTCTTATACTTATTAAAAATTTATTCATTCAACTCTAATAGAATGATAAATATTTTTTATCTAAATATATATTAATTAGATAATATTTACTATTTTTTAAAAAATAAAAAAACGTGTAGTTTGAATTTTAGTTGATAAAAATCAGAGTGTATATATATATATATATATATATATATAAAGACGACCCGTTCAAACTGAATGATTTGATTTGCTTAAAAGTGACAGGATTGAATGAAGTGGTGGGGAGACTGTTTGGAGACTTTTGGTATTTCCACTTCTAGACTAATTAACGCGTTAAAAAATGCCATTCCATTATTTAATTTGTCGTCACTTAAGTGGAGGACTGGGCTATGGAATTTTTTTATCAAGTTTTCCTGCTTCTTAGTTTCTTCATTAGAGATACAAATAATACCCGTATTAGAACAATAGAGACTTAGGGTCCGTTTGGATGTAGGATCCCAAACTCTGCGTTGCTAATAATCTATATTTGCGAATGAAACACACTCGTGGACGCGTCATAAAAGCAGTCCAACGTGGATTGCACCTTGTTTGGCAAATTTTATAGAGTTCTAGAAGCTACATATGCACATTACCAAATACCCTTCATTTTACTGTCAGGTTTTGTTTTCTTACAGGGTCAATTATTGGAAAATAGAAAAGAAAATGGGCAAAAGAGTAAAATTGAATGTTCCCAAAGTGGGTTTGTAGTCTGCGTCTTCCGAATCGTATTTTTAAGGCGTTTGAATATGTTCATATTTTACACAGTGAACGCAGAGGGGGTGTGTTGGTGTTACAAACGCATGGAGGTGTTTGGGACAGCGATTCAACTTCTCACCGATTCCACGACGCATAATCACTCCCGTCGCACATCCAAACGGCCCCTTAGTTATAGAAAGTCAAGTAATCCAAACTGAGATGACGAAGATTACATAATTTATCTGGCAGCGATTTTTCAAAGTATCTCTGTCATTGTCCCTCTCTTTTTTTTTTTTTTTCTTTTTTTTTCTTTTTTTTCTTTTGGTAGATGGCCCAGTGGACCGAGGACCTCCCATTTAAGGGATCGAACGGGGATCGAACCCCGGAACCACCGCTTGAAAGCGGGTACACACAACCACCTCGCTAACGAGGGGAGGTGTATCGCTGTCATTGTCTTCATTCAAACGAACTTCCATCGCATTCTAACATACTTATTGATGGAAGGCAAATTCTACTATTTAGTGATGAAAGTGTAGATATTTTATCTCGGTCTGTCTGAGACGGGTTTTGTTGCGATTCAAGACCTAGTTTGATATGTGGATAAAGGGTTGAGATAAGTAAAAACTTGAATTAAATCACTTGTTATCCCATATAGCATAAAAATAATGGGGATAAAGCATGAACAATTGTTTACATTTTAAGATAAAAATTGGGATAATTTATTCTGGATAAAAAGTGAAATAGATTTTATCCTAATTTTTTATTCCTATTTTATAAAATTAGGATAACATTCATGACTACCTTTCCTCAAAAAAAAAAAAAGAATGATAAGAACACAAATAAATGAGGATAATAAAAAGCATTACCAATGCAAATCTAGATAAGAAAAAATGATTTTATAGGATGGTCATGGGCCTCACCTCTTACTGCAAAGGCTGAAGGCATTTGATTGGGGCTAGAGTTTGCAAGTAGCAAAGGGTTCTCAGGTTTAATTATCGGGACAAATGCATTTCAACTGATAACATTACTATATTCATCTGCACCGAGCCCTCCACACCTTTTCAGCCTACTTACAAAGGTGGATATATTAATACAAAAGAATACTCGCCTGCAAATAATTAAGGTGGAACACACTCAAATCCGAGATTCAGAAGCTTTAGCCCAGCATACTCGACAGGTGCAATGTAGTCGACTGACATATTTTTTAACTGACGATGGTATTCGTCATATACTTTCTCCATATGTACATGATCTCTATAGGGACATGATGCAGTTTTTTTGCAGGAGTCCCAACTTTATATTGTATGATGTTGATATAGATGTAAACTGCTCTGATTACATAGCCTTTTATCAAAACAAAAAAAGGGCACGCAGCCGTTTCATGAACATTGTTGTTAACTGTTTGCACTCACATTAATAAGATATATAATTTATTAAATTTTTATTTTTTATTTAAATAAGTCTATTTGATTCGTTATAATGTGTGTTTATATACTTCAATTAATTTATTTTTAATAAAAAATCAAAACAAATGCATGCTACAGTTAGGGCTATAAATTAATTTTTCAAGGATTAAAAAACTTCACTTGATGAGTGGCACTGTCTTCGTTGGGCATAATATGGCTTCGCCTGGGGTGTTAATACACTCAATCATTGAATTATTTTTCCAGTACTCACATTAGATTAGACTAGTACTAGTATTATACTAGATAGATTGGAAAATATATACAAAAAATAATTTAATAATCTAATCAAATAATTCAAATATATATTTTTTATTTTTATAAAGATATGTGACTCATTAGGTAATTTTACACATTTAGAAAAAATTAAACTTGTTCAAAATGACTACAAGAATAATTGTTCCTAGTGTTTCTGTACATCATATTTTTTTTTAACGAAATTTTGAACATATTCATATTGAAAAAGATTCAAAATAAACAATGATTGAAGAGTAACCCACCAAGAAAAAATGATTGAAGAGTAATGAGAGAAAACAAAAAATCATAATAATAATAAAAAAAACGAGACCTTGCAAACAGACGAGGATATTTGACCATAAGGTAGCCAAAAAAGCCCCTCTAACATAATAATAAAAATATATATATATATATAAACCTTAAAATAGAAGTGCTTTGTCCCAGAAAAAAAATGTAGAAAAGGTTTCTCTCACTCCCCCGCTACGATATCCCACACACTAATCAACAATTCAAAGACTATTGTCATCAGGATGAATTGGGATGCCCCATGTGACACATGCCCCAATCTATGATAGATTGTCTGGTCATCTTCAAAAGATTCTCGATATAAAATTGCGCTCCTCCAAACACAGCCGCATTTCGCATTTCTCATTTATCATTTATCATATATATATATATATATATATATATATATGGTCGCGATTATGATTAGGTGCGGCGAACGGCAGGTGCGGCCGCGACGTGGACCGTCCAATCGTGGGTCCATCGCATCCAACGGTCGACATGAATCGCACCCGACCGTCCGATGCGATGGACCCGTGATCGACGGCTCGTGATCGCTGCCGCACCTCCCGTTCGTCGCACGTAATCACGTCCCTATATATATATATATATAGAGAGAGAGAGAGAACCGATTAGGTAATCGCACCCGACCGTCCGATGCGATGGACCCGTGATCGACGGCCCACGTCGCTGCCGCACCGCCGTTCCGCCGCACCCAATCACTCGACTATATATATATATATATATATATATATATATATATATATATATATATATATATATATATATATATATATATATATATAGGAGTGATTAGGTGCGGGTCGTGCGGTCGTGCGGCGTCGATCACGGGTCCATCGCGGGTCCATCGCATCAGACGGTCGGGGGCGATTCATCTCGACCGTTGGATGCGATCGACCCGCGATCGAACGACTCACGTCGAATCCGCACGACCGCACGACCCGCACGCTATCACTCGCGCGTGTGTGTATATATATATATATATATATATATATATATATATATATATATATATATATATCCGCACGACCGCACGACCCGCACGCTATCACTCGCGCGTGTGTGTATATATATATATATATATATATATATATATATATATATATATATATATATATATATATATATATATATATATAGGGAGCTGATTACGTGCGGTGTGCGGTCGGTGCGGTGCGCGATCACGGGCCGTCGATCACGGGTCCATCGCATCGGACGGTCGGGTGCGATTCACGTCGACCGTTGGATGCGATGGACCCGCGATCGGACGACCCACGTCGCGCACCGCACCGACCGCACACCGCACCTAATCGTCGGCATATATATATATATATATATATATATATATATATATATATAGTATGACTGGCCTTGGGTACATATCCCAGCTTGTTGTTGTATATGGGTTGTATATCCCCCCACTGTCAAACAAAATTAGTTTAGCACTTTACACTGTATATATATGACTATCAGTGCCCAATAATTTTTTTATATATAGATACAGGGTTATATTTGTATAAGAACTAGGAAGAGTATCTTATTGGAGTAATTTTTGGGCACGTTTAGTCTCACCAACAAATTTTCTTATCTCACCAGTCGATAAAAAAAAAATCTGATGTTTTGCTATCCCCACCGATCCGGCCAGTTCGATTAAATTTGGTCGTAATTTCAGGTTTGGGTGACCGGACTTGATCGTCATTTAAGTTTTGGGCGACTGGATTTGATCGTCATTTCAGGTTTTAGGCGACCGAAAATGGTCAAACATGATTTGTAATAAAGTTTATAATTTTTTTCTTGAAAACATAATCCTACGACGTGTATCCTCCATGAATCTTTCATATCATTTTACAAGTCTGAGTTGTAATATAGGGAGAATAAATCATTATTCTTAAATGTAGAATATAAGAACAATTTTTTTACATAAATTACAGACAAATTTCAAAAACCAAATATAAAATGTGTTTGGATCAAAGGTTTTTTTATTTTCAAACAAAGAATTATCTGAATTACGAATTCAAACGAAGCTTAAAAATGATATATATTTGTCTAATAAAATATTTTTCTATAAAAATTTAAATTAATTGAAAGTATACATACATTTTTTTCAGTCCCTTAGCTGTTGTTTGGATAAAAGAATAAATGAAGAATATGATGAACGAACCCAAAAATTTATTTGTTTACAAAGAATAAGTAGATATACTTCTAAACCTTGTTCGATCCATTACGGTCGTCCAAAACCTGAAATGACAACCAATTACGGTCGCCTAGAACCTAAAATGACGACCAAGTCCTGGTCGCCCAAAACCTAAAATGACGACTGATTTCGATCGAACTGGATTGGTGGGAACAGAAAAACACCGGGTTTTTTTTTATTGGTGGAATGAGAAAAATGTTTAGTGGGGATAGACACGCTCGTAATTTTTTCATGAATGAACTCAATTCTTTTTACAATTTTATTTATAGTTATAATGTCACTAACGTAGTATAATAAATCTTTCAACACAACATAATAAATCATCTAAAGCAGTGTATACTCTACTATCTCAGTATATATTCGACTCTGAAAAATAAAAATATACATTTAATTAATATGAACATGTATTTTATTTTTTTATAAAAATATATACTTCAGCAATCAAATATATACATATATACAACATGTGTATTATGTAATAATAAGAATAAAAAAAGACTTTCACATGGTAGTTACCCCACCCAAAAAAAACACTTTTTCCTTGGTGAAATTTCCATTTCCACTTTAGTATCACGTCATTTGAAATTTGACAACTTTTATATACATACTTAAAAAGGCCACACTACTGTTGCCACATTCTACGCAAGTTCAATGCAACTCATAACATCTGTCCCATGGCATGACCACCTCACTTTCAAACAGACACTTTGATCAATGAATTACACTATTTCAATTTTGTAATTGTTCATATCGGATCATATCAACATTCAACAGAGGACGAAATTAATCAATATGAGGCTTTATTAATGGTAACATGAACTTCTTTGAGAATTGATCATTCGTTCCCACCCTATATATAAATTGCAACAAACATTTGGTTGAATACACGTCATTGGGAATGTACTTAAGGAGGTCAATATCGGGTCTTCGTCAAGTCAAGCTAAATTATACAACCAACCTGTAATAAATGTCCATGAATTGTAACCGTTGATTTAAATTCATTGACTCATTTCATACAACCAACAAACATATATTCAATCTGTTTTACAATCCTATTTACTGTTCAGAATTAATCATCCGCCCACCTATATGCTTTGATAATGCGTTTCTTTTTTTATGAAACTCTTACCGATAAAAGTTGAATGAATTCTTACCAGTAAGAGTTGAATGAAAATAGGGTTGTTCGATCGTAAAATTTGAGCAATTGAACGGTCATACGCGATGTTGCACGGTGTTTTTCTATCCGCATGATGCGCCCAATCCTGACTTAATCACTCCTCTTGTGATAACATTGTATCTAATATGAAAAAACTTAAACCTACAACAATAAAAAAAACATTGTTAAAAATGATAAGGTTGCAATATGATAATAATAATAATTGGGTGAGTTGGGAACCTGCTCCCTATTTGTCTAATATGCAACCCGTGCGGGTCAAGTATGGACCATCTGATGGCAAATTAATCTTCGCGATCGGATGATTCATTTTTTATGAAACTCTTACCAGTGAGAGTTATATGAACTCTTACCGGTAAGAATTGAATGAAAATAGGACCATTCAAAAGCTGTCGCACAGTGCTCCCTTATCTACATGGTGCACCCCAATCTGCATCTAATTAGTCCTAACTATCATATTATCTCTTAATATTGGAGCTTCAAATTTACTATTTTAATTCTAGTGTGTACATAGTTAAGGGATCGGATTAGTCCAATGCATGATTGTTTAACTCGATCGTGGCCGTCCTATCTTATAGAAAACATTATGACTGTGATATTCTGTTAGATTTCAAAATTAAAATTAGGATCAATTAAATTCTAACATTTTTTTTAGGATTCAATTAAATTATATATATCAAAGTAATAAGATTGATTGGTCATGACCACGTTGAACAATCAAACTATCCAACGCGCATTGGACCTAATCCGATCCCCATATTTAAACATGCCTCTTTCTCATGTTTCATGATAGTTAATTGAAAACCATATTATATTGGATATAGAAATGATGTGCGTTTATGAACATTAATGTTTGCCTATAGTAAATAAAAAAAACTATATTGTATTTAAAATTTTCCGCATATTTGAATATTTAATGTTGCATATGAAGTAAGTTTTTAGGGTATAAAAAATGATGTAATTTGCATACTTTTGAAGTACGAAACACATTGAAATCAATTATTAAGGTATTAGATATAAAACTTGTTAAAACAGGAAAGGAAACTCATAGATCATCTTTTTTATTATTATTTTGAATTGCTGTAAATAATCCAACTAGCATCCTTGTTTGGGTTTCTACGCAACTTTTTAGTTTTTTTATTTGATTCATAAATTAAAAAAAATCATGTTCTGAAAATCATCTAGACGTCGGACATCTAGAATACAAGATTTTTTGTTGTTATCAGTAAGAGACTTGACTTATAGCCATATACATGCATATAAACCTCTGAAGAAGTGAGTGGCTTGTAATTTTTTTGCCCAGGATCTATTGATATTAACTAGAATACAACTTTTACTCGTGGAGGGAGAGGTATATTGACCCAGAGGAGAGATTCTAAAATCCACACATATACCAAGAATGGACTATGGAACCCAGAAAATTGAAAATATGGAATAACACGCTTTCTTGCGGTCAGCCAATATGCTTATGGAAAATGACACTTCTAATTTCTGTATACAAATTTGTTTGTAAAAATATATGTTTGTCTATTAAAATATATATTGTTATAAAAAGTAATACACACACAAATAATTGTAAACTAAACTACAAACCGGGGATTGAGTATATCAGCGCCCTCATGTATATAAACTTCCTAAACTTCCTATGCTATAATTCACTTCACTTGCTCGGGTCCTCCTCACACTCATACACATTGTTCATGCAGACCAGGAAATTAATATGTTACCATCATTTTGATCGGTTGTTTTGGATGAATCAAGATTTCCTTCACTAAAAAATAATAATAAAATAATAAAATAAAATAAACATAAAACAAAAACAAAAAACTTGGGAGTCAAATCTAAAACAGAAACTTCCGGTATCCCCCAGCAGCAGTTGCTCTCCATTGCAAATATTATGGAAGAAATTAAGGACTCTGTTATGCTTAACTTGGGAGTCAACTAATTAAAAAGATGAGTCCACTCAGAAATTCCTAGCTATTTTTAAGGGTTCAAACAATCCAATTGACTTGTACCACAAAAAAAAAATCAAATTGACTGGGTCTTTGTATCAGATTCTCTTACAGACGTTGATGTATTCTTCTTTTTCTTATCTTTATTTTTGACACGAAGGTGTGGACAGGACGATGTATTCCCAACCATATTAATACAAATAATATATAAGACTAGTACTTAAGCAGATATGAAATTACATGGGATCGATAAGAGATAAGAGAGTGGACCAAATTAAGCTCACTAAATTTCAACGCCTATAATAAGGTTACGAAACATTTTTGAATTGAAAACGGTGGGGGCAATGGGGGTAGAATTTCACACCACTTGATCAAGACAAGCATCATATATTTGTTACGATTTAAAAGATAGAAAGAATTAACGTCGTTTAACAAACTTTGTCTACGTCTACATAACACAACAATGATTGATCTAGAATCTTTAAGAGGTTTTTACAATGGCCAACAAAAATATATAAAAATCATAGTTTAATGAAACAGTGGTGATACATAGGCCTCAAATTCACAAGCCTCATGATGTGTCATCACCTTATTGGTTAGTTTTGATTGGTTTGTTGACTTTTAAAAAAGTGTAAAATGGTAAAATACGAATATGTCTTTCATTAAAAATAGATTCCTATTGACCAAAATCCTCCTTTCTTCTCATATTAATCTTTCATATTAATTTGAATTTGCTTATTTTAAAATTTACATATTTTGAAAAAATATATCCCACTCTAAAATTTGTCTATTTCAATTCTTATGAAATTTATACTAAAACTTACCTAACATATACAAAAATTACCTAAATTACTTTTCATTAAAATTACACCAAAATTATCTAAATAACAAAAAAAAATGTTACGATTTTTTTATGATTATAACTGTTACGAAATGTAACAGAAATGTATAAATGTAAATGTAACAATCTTATGATTGTATAACTGTATAAATGTAACATAATGTAATAGTGTTGCATAAATGTAACATAAATATGTGATTGTAACAATTTATGACATTCATGTTAAAAAAATGTTGTAGAAACAAAAAAAGATGAGAAAGAATGTAGCAGACGCCCTGTAAACCAAATAGTCATGAATAATAATATAATTGATCATTAAAATATCCATGAATTCGTATGTTAAATAACATTATGTTGTTACAAGACTATTACATTTCAAATGTAACAAAATAATAAAAAATTGTGTATTGCTTAAATATGTGCCTTTTGCATCAAATCACATTATTCATTAACTGTTACATTTATAAAATATAACAATGTTAATCAATGCATAGATTCCACAATGTAAATACAACAAAACAATACATAACCTCGCTCACGATTACTTCACATTCTCCGTCTCCAATGGCTTCCCTGCTTTTGTGATTATCTCGGAGAGTCCATGTCTAAGACCACCACAGCCACCACCCGCGTTTCAAGAGCTCGAACTTTTATGTTCTCCGAGATCGTCGTCTCCCTAGAACGGCTAAGAACAGACGAAGTCATTAAAGCTGAAACACTCATTAAAACCATCATCACAACAGAAACTGAAGCAATCATTATAGAGACTGCCATCGCTGCTACACATATGCACAATTTTTGTTACATTTCAAATATAACAAAAATCATCATCTGAAACGCGGATGATAAAAAAAAAAATTTCATTCCTTATATTTAAAGATGTAAAATAGTTTGACAATTGATCATCACAGATGAAATTTTAATTTCGAACATTATTTCATTACAAAAATGGTCAAAGATGATAAAAAAACAATTGACATACCTGATCCGAAAATCATTGATGGCAAATCCAAATCCATAGCGAACAAATAAAAGTTTTCAAACTCCACAAAAATACAAAATCGAGGAGAGGTAAAAGGGTTTCATTGTATAATAATGGTTTTCGATTTGCTCTAAGAAGAAGATGATCTGCAATTGCAAATCATAAGAGATCGAAAGTTGTGAATCTCCATAATATACATGGTTGAGATAAGGATTAATTATTGACTCCTTAAAATTCTAACCGTCAAGATCCTAAAAGAATCACAAAGGTTATTATTGACATTCTGAAGTTGCCACATCATGGAGCCTGTGAAAATGGGGCCTATAAAACATTATTGTTAATGAAATATAATGACATTCCATGAAAGATAAAAAGTCTCAATATATAAAAAATGCCCCGTTCAACTTTAAAAAGTACCGACAATAGTCTAACAATATTTTTGTGTTAATGCTAATGTTCAAATGTTAATAATAATCAGACAATTTCAAATAATGATTAGGTACCACCAATTGGAATCTTATAGAATGGAATATGGGTCAAGAGTCTGCGGACATCCGCGTGGAAAATCTAAAAAGGAGAAGAGGGGAGGGGAATGAATGAACAGAGGTGTGACCAAATTTGTAGACTCTTGATTCACATCCTTTCATAGAATACTATCACTTTATAATAATCTCACAGACCCACTTATCTGTCAATCCAGAGTCAATAAAAAATATTTAATGGTAAATTTTACTTTGATTTCAAATGGCATATAAAAAGGATTTTCCTGTCAACATTGGATTGTTTGTCAACATTGATTATTTGAACCAGTGACTCAAAATCACAAAATTTTAGGTCAGTCCTCATTGAAATATAACCAATCTATCAGGGGAAGCAAACAAAAACCTCAAACAGCAGACTCGTTCAAACTCTATACGTATTACAGGGGCTGAGCTATACAAGAAAAATAGGGTGTAGATGAATTGTTTGTTAGGGATAATTTTGTATTAGTTACTACATTACATTACAGGGGCTGAGTTTTTTTTTTTCACCAGTTTCCACAGGAGGACTTAGCTCATCTTCTTTAACTTAGCTCTTAGCTCTTATAAGTCTAACATAAAAAATAAAAAAAATCATTGATTGATATTTAGAAGCATCTCTTTAATTAATATATAGTTGTAGAAATTTGTTTTCATGTTCATATTATTTTGAGGCTTTGCACCGCACCTTGCTTGGTGGGGTGGTTGGATTGCACCCGCACCCGTCTTTGATGAACGTCCCGGGTTCGAAACCGGCTCTACTTCCAGGTTGAATAGTTGCCCTCTTTGACTATAATTTTGAGTCTTTGAGCTATGTTCAATATACCCGTCCCTCGTGGGCCTGTCTACAAAACAAAACAAAAAAATTATTTTGAAATAAATATAATATGATAGTATTAAAGAAAAAAAAATGACAATGGCACATTCTTCATTTATATTAAACTTTCTGCTTTAGTAAAACAAAAGACTCTTTAAGTGGACCTAATCACTGAGTGACTCTCCTTTTCCAAATTCAAATTCAATTATTTAAGACCTAGATGTTTGTTATGTCTTTAATTTTGAAGGCACTAATGCACTTAATCTATTTTGCAATCTTATTGTTAAAATAGGATATAAAATCATCTATGCTTCACTCAATATATAATATATTATTACGAAAAATATAAAAATACATGTATTTAATTCTATGATAATATAAAAAAATATATATTTAATTAGCCGATTGTATTCTTAAAAAAACATTAAAAATGGATGTGCACTGCAACAAATCTTAACAAAAGGAGTTGTTACACTCAGTCCTTTTTTATAGCCCTAGATACAGTCCTATACATTTGTCATCCCCCTTTACTCCTTGTAACGCGGTATATACCTCCTTAGTAAATTTTATATTTCTTTTATAATTGATATCATTCGATATTGGAGTATATACTTAACATTTTATAAAAACTGTTACACTCAGTCCTTTTTATAGCCTTAGATACAATTCTCTATATTTTGTCAGCCCCTCTACTCCTTGTAACGAGGTATATATACCTCGTTTGTAATTTTTATATATTTTTTGTAATTGATATTATTCGACATTGGAGTATATACTTAACATTTTATAAAATTAGTGCCTACATTTTCTAAAAAGTAAAAAATTAATTAAAATACAAACCCCATTAGATGATATGTATAACTATAAAAAAAAATTTAAATACGAATGGACTATGTTTGTGATTAAAAATTAGACTCTGTGTAAATATAAAAAAACCAAGAAAAGTGGTTAATATGGGAAGTGGATGGGAGGGGGGGGGGGGGGGGTGTTGGGGTTGAAGCCAATGAACAATGAGGCTGGGCTTGTAAAGGCTTCACGGATTGAAAATGATATGGTCGGCCCATGATATAGCCCCCCAATTGTAATTCACATCCGGTTTTTTTATTATTATTCTCTCATGTTTGAAGTACATAAAATTATGTGAAATAAAATATATATTAAAATACATTAATATATTTTTTTATATAAAAAAATTTGCATCGTACATTATTATATAATCTCATTTACTATGATATCGCGGTAGGTATTACGTTATCACAGTGTATAGCGATATAAAATAGACTATAAAATAAACTAAGTATATCAGCGCTCTTTGAGGATATTCATGTTGGGTTTGCTTGCCTACAACGTTAGGAATCCCTGGTGATTGAAAAACCGCATCAAATGTTCAATGTGAACCTTTGGATTCAAACAGTCAATTAAGTTAGAACCATGAACCTTGAACCGTGACAATGAAACTACATTGTACTCGGTTCAAAACAAAACAATGAACCGTGCATATAATATTAGTGAGCGCATACATGAATTTTGATCAAGTCAGTCTTTTTAACTTTAGGTAATTGGACTTGGGATGAAAATTCTTAGGTTTCAAAGGAGATGAACTTTCCAACCGAATATTGGGCAATCACTTTTATACAATTACAGGTATTCAATGAAATACATATTTTATTATATTTTTTTATGTGATATGTATGTCTCGTCATATGTTTTAGATTTATTAAAATTATGTCCATTCAACAATATATGATTTTTTATTTAAAACATATACTTTATTGATTAATTTTAAAAAAAAAACATTTGTAAACTATACACGGGTCTGTACCTAATATCATTCATGTTTTATATAAGTTTGGGGTGACTTTATTTGAACCCATCTAATTTGTAAATAAACCTCATTTAAACGGATTTTGTTATTAAAGATTCATTTAGGTTTTTCTCATAAATACATACCCTAATAAACAAGTTCACATAATTTTTTTTTTAAATTTTTAATTAACATTCTTCTAATAAACATACCTCTTATCTTGTGTATATATAGAGTTTAAATTTTTAATTTTTTTTAGGGTTTAGAATTTTGAGGTTTGTGTGAATATGTGAAAAAACAATGAAATTTCATATTCTTTTTATATTTATATTAATATTTTTTATTATAATATGTTAATTAGGGTTTTGTAAGGGGAGATAGACAAGGGGTGAGGGAGAGGTTTTAATGTGAGAGGAACTTGCTTATTGTTTACATATGAAGTTAATATATGAAGAACTTGTATATTAAATAATTAAAATATAAATGACTTACTTATAACTTAGTGAGGTTCAAATAGAAGCACCGGATGTATGTCATGTCTTTCATTCCAAGTTCAACAGACTGAATCGGATTCCAAGTTTTATTTAAACGGTCCATGACCCGTTTGTGAGTTAGGATCCACAAACGGCCGTTGGTTCGGTGGACTCCGCTTCAAGTGGTGGATTCAGCACACGTGCGAGTGGAGAAAGCGTGTGTGTGTGTGTGTGAAAATGGGGGCACGAGACCCGAGCGGAGTCAGAAGCAGTGCATTTTTTCTCTCACATTCCAAACCAGCCCGCATTGAAAATCGTGTAAAAAAATCACTTTATTGTCATTTGTATTTTCTCTCTCACCAGGCTTCATTGAATGTTTGACATAATTAGACCTCCGATTGAATGAACAATGACAGGGAGGGCCTCCTCTTTCCCCAGAACCTCTCCCTCCATTTATTACATTACATTACATTACATTCAATTCAACTGTGGAGGATGGGAATGAATGAATTGCGGTTTGGACGTCCCTCTGTGTGATGTGATAGAGAGATAGATAGGCACACTCAGATAACACAACACTGGAGGTTACACGATATCCTGTGACTGGCGCTACCCTACTCTTAATCATTGCGCCGCTCTGTCGAGTCCCAGTCCTCTCCCTTGTTCCTTTCTCGGTGGTTTCGGATCCCTCTTCGTCCGACCCGACTCAGTCCACCACCAACTTGGGCTGTCAATAATGTTGAGGGTTAAGAAAATGGGTGGCTCTATTTGCCCCCTCCAAATTAGGTGCACCCCCATTTGTGTATTCCCTCCTCTAAAAATAGAATTTGTGTGCTCTCCTTAATCAGTTGATAGAAATGACTTTTATCGACACTTAATCAGTCGACTGATAGGTTCGACACTCACAGTGTCGATAAAAATGATTTCTATCGATACCTAATCAGTCGAGTGATATTTATTAAATTCAAAATATTTAAACTGATCGAATCGACACATGAAATGTCGACATTTTATGAATCTGTCGACAAATTTAAAATCTCTGACATCGTCGTTGATGCCGACTCCATCTACTGAACTCATCAACACTTCGAGTGTCGGCAGAAATCAATTCAGTCGACACTTGATCAGTCGACTTTAAATGTTAAGGATCCATATAGGAGGGTACAACTTTATTAGAGGAGGGTGAATAGAGCCACCCTAAGAAAAGACTTCCACGTGCAAACCCACCCCGTTTGGACGTGGAGAATAAATGAGAATAATAGATTTTAATTGTTTTTGAGTTTTGAATATTCGGACGTAAAATATGTTGGAATAAATTGTTTATAAAGTAGTATATATATAACAACCAATTATTGGTATTAAAGTTATTACAGATTATTTTATTCAAAGAATTTGTGGACTCACTGTCATCAACTTTTATAAATCACATATCAAATTAACTATAATCATTATTTTAAATTTTATAAATTCTTATATATACTTTATTCAAATTTTATTCACACAATAAAAATTTATTTTCATGTTTTTCGACGAGAATAATTTATAAAACATAACAAAACACAAAATCATTTATTCCATTGTTATACTAACTTATGTTATAATAACTGTACACCTAAGAATAAATTTTATTCTGTATCAAAATGGAGACTTAGTGTGTGTTTATTTATTATTGGGGGGAGGATTTGCATCTTAAAAAAAGAAAAGAGAGAGAGAAGTGGTGTCAAACGTAGCTGAAGCCGGGTGGAGGGTGGCGGAAGCGAGCGAAATAGGTGACACGAATGGGGAGGATGTGATGAACGGGGAAGGGCGAGGTTGCAGGTGGCCGCGGTGGCGGAGGGGATAGTGCAAGTGAGTGGCGGTAGCAGAAGGGCTGATTGTAGGGTTAGGGGGGGGGGGGAATAGACAGATGGCTGATTTCCACCACCCTCCGCCTCCCACCCAAACCCACCTCTCCTTCTTTCTCTTTCTTTGTTTTTTTTTGAAAGACATCCTATTCATTTTTTTTTTTTTTGGATGGTGTTCTAATAAGTGGAGGTGACTTTAGTTGCCTCTGACCTGGTTATGGAAATTATAAAAAATTTATAAATAAAAATAGATATTTTTAATAAGATATTTGTAATATTTTTATACTTGTATATCAACAGTTGTCTTGTATTTTACATGAGAGTTGTTATATACAAGCATATTTTTATTTTAAAGTGTTTGTCTGGTATATCACATATCATTGAACAAAATATTTTTAATTTTTTAGTTTTTTTATTAAGTTGATATACATACGAGTCGTTTGAATAAAATAAATATATACATTTCTGATGTATATCTAAAAAAGAAGAGTGAGAACCACCTGTTAAACTACACATAAAACTACTCGTAACATTTCCAATTTACATATGTGGAAAGTAATGGACCAACATGGCATGTTATTTAATTGCAGTTGCAGTCCCACAAGTCAAACTTGACAAAAGTGTGAGATATTGAACAGGAGTCACCTGCCAAGTTATTAATTTGTTATGTGTTAGAAAATTTTAAAAAAATTAACGGCTAAGCAAAATGATGAAAATTTCATCAAAAGTTTGTCCAAAGCATGAGAAACCTAATTTATTTATAAAATAAATGTAACCAGTCTTTTAATAATAATAATAACACATAAATTAAGATAAATACATAAAAATCATAGTATAAATTGAATTAATTAACACAATATGATATTATGTTTAACATAAAGTTCATGTCACAACAAAATATGTCACAACACAGTTTAAAAATGATTCTATTTTTTAATTAAACAAAAAAACTCAAACGTATTATTAAACATGTTTCAGAAACTAATTTAATTAAGTTACTTTTAACTTTTATTGTAAAAATATGTTTTTTAAAAAAATGTAAAAAATGCATTTTTAAGAAATCAAAGTCTATTTAAATTATTTTATATAAAAAATATTTTTTAATTGTGTTTTCAAACGTTACGTATAAATGTGTGTATATAGTCGATTATTCATTTATTTATATTTATTTAGACTAACCTAGTTTATTGTACCAGTGTTATCATCGACAGTAACTAAATTAAACAAAATATCATGGGAACACAACAAACCAAATAAGAGAACAGCGATCGGACGGTCGATGATTTACACAGAACTCGTTCAATCAGGACCGTACGCAAAAACGTACGGATGGCACGCGCATTCAATGCAAGACCCGGAGATTAGAGGGCCTGTCAAACGCAAATACGGGACCCACATATTGCTGACTTGTCAACTCGACGTGGACGTGACCTCCCTCGGAGGGGCCCACTAACCTCCCCTCTCTCCCCCGAAGAGAATGATTGTCGGCTCCGTCATTCCTCGTTACGTTCCTTCGCGGGTCAGAATAACCATAAAGAGGACCGCCTGTAAGTTATTAATTAATTAAATTTAAAAAAACACCTCCACCTTTTGTTTTATTTTTTTTAATTAATAATAAATTTTTGCTTCAGTTGAAGCTGGACTTCAATCAATCCAACGCGGATTCGGTAGTTTGTGTTCTTTAATGATGAAGATTGCTTGCATTTAATTTGTGTTTATTCCAATTTTTTTTTCTGAACAGTATCAGAAATGATTTTACCATCCTGTGATTCCGATTCGGTTCTTTTTCAAGAACTCTAATAAAACCCCATTTTTTTGTTCTTCCAGGGATTACTTGCTTTTTGGGTATTCAATGTTTTTGAAATACCGATCATATCACACGTAGATCAAGATAGGGGAGTTGTCCCTTAATGGGCCCTTGGATTTCCGAGAGAAATGGACGGTCCACACGTGTGGATGCAAATTTTTTATTTGGGATTTTTTTTTAATGTATGATGATATGATTGCGTGTGTGTGTGGAAGCTAATAGAAAAACAAAGTCCTCAACTTTTTCTATTTAAAAGTGTAGCGGATCTTTTCATTTGGGTATTCATTTTTATTAAAAATCTTTCTCGAACAATTAAAATAATAAATCAAGCAATCGAAAAAAAACAAAGTACTCGCATTTACGTATGAGAGAGAGAGGGGCTCTTCATCTCTTCTGTTTTTTTATTTATTTTTAAATAAATAAAAAAAAGGTTTCCGTCTCGTCGTCTCTCCTTTCTGTCCCTCTGCAGTCACAATGACTCCCCCTCCGAAGCCCCCCATGTTTCAAAGCCTATAAATACCCACTTTTTTTTAACCTTTTCAAAGTTTTTTTTTTCACATTCACTTTTGAAAGTTTTGGTTATTCAGAGTGAGAGAGAGAGAGATGGTTGTGGTGGGAGAGTCAGAGGGGAAAACCGTGGCGGTGAAATCGAGGTTCAAGAGGGTCTGCGTCTTCTGTGGGAGCAGCTCCGGGAAGAAGGACTGTTATCAGGACGCGGCGATCGAGCTCGGCAAGGAACTCGTACTGTCTCTATCCATCTTCGAATGGGGTTATTTGGTTTTTCTTTTTATTGATTAGGATGTTTTTGTTATCTCTGGTTGTTCTTGGTTTTTTTTGGGTAGGTTGCGAGGAAGGTCGATTTGGTCTATGGAGGTGGGAGCATTGGATTGATGGGTTTGGTCTCCCAATCTGTCCATGAAGGGGGAGGCCATGTTTTGGGGTCTGTTTTTTTTCTTTCATTGTTTGTCTTTTTTATTCACTTTGAAATGGATTTGTGATTATTGAATGGGTTGTTCTTGTTTTGAAGGATCATCCCCGTGACGCTAATGTCCAAAGAGGTTTGTGTTCTTTAAAATTTTTTTTTTGGGTTCGACAGTTATCTTTTCGTCTCTTTTGTTTGAATGGATGAACCTTGAAATAGTCATCCATTGTTGAAGACTTCATTATTGACCTGTTTTTAACAGATCACCGGAGTGACTGTTGGGGAGGTCAGAGCGGTGGCTGACATGCATCAAAGGAAGAGGGAGATGGGTCTCCTTTCTGATGCCTTCATTGCATTGCCAGGTTCAGTATAATCTCTTCTTCTCAACAGTTTTTTTGTGTGAAAGATGTAACCTTTGTGTTTCGAGTAAGCCAGCAATAGAAACCCATTATTGGTTTTCAACAGAAAAAAAAAATTTCTTGTTTGGTTTCTCCAGAATAACTTTGCTTTGTGGGAGGGACCCCCTTTCATTGCACCAACTTTTGGGGGAGTGGGATTGAAATGACTAGATTCTAAAACATTGTTTTGATGGTCTTTCTCAGGTGGGTACGGGACATTGGAAGAACTCTTGGAAGTCATCACCTGGTCTCAGCTTGGCATTCACAACAAACCCGTATGTAATCTTCATTGATTTTCACCATGGAAAAACTGGGTATTTTAAGTCACCTTCAAAAAAAGAAAAGTGGGTCTCGTGAATGTGTGGGTCTCCTCAATTGATATTTCCTTTGAAATACAATTTAAAACAGGTGGGTCTCCTCAATGTGGATGGATACTACAATTTCCTTCTTGCCTTCATTGACAAAGCTGTCGAAGACGGATTCATCAAGCCCTACCAGCGCGAGATTTTTGTTTCTGCTCCTAATGCCAAGGATCTTGTTCAGAAACTTGAGGTGGGTCTCCCCCCCCCCCCCCCCCCCCCCCCCTCAAACCGTCTTTTCCTTCAAAATAGTGACTTCAACAATGTTGCATGGGACAGGAGTATGTGCCCGTGAAGGACGCAGTGGTATCATCTCTCAAGTGGGAAAGAGAGCAGGTTGGCTTAAACTCTTCCTTGCCAGCCGAGATAGCTCGATTTTGAGGACTCTCCCCCAAGTGTTGGTTGCTTTTGCTCTTTATTTTAGGACAAGTTTTTGGTGCCGAAGACGGTGGAGACCAAGCAGAAGATTAGAATGAAAGAAATACACTAATACTGTATAAATTTAACAGTTTCTTTCACTCTCCACCGACTTCCGCTTCTTTTTTTGTTTGGAGGGGTTACTGTTTTGATTGTCTTTTGTTGGGCTCCCTCTTATTATATATATATATATATATATATTTTTTAAAAATGTGTATAAAATGAAGGTAAAACAGAAACTGCTACTGCTACCATTACTAGTACTAGAAGTTTGCAGAGCCTCTAACAAGTAACCACAGTGAAATAGCAGCTTTTACTTCGCATGCCCACTTGTTCAGTTCTTTCTTTGCTATGTAATGGTTATGTTTGTTATGTGTGCTTGTGTGGTCTCATTTCGCTGGCATGTCTTTGTAATGATGAACTGTTAAAGGTCCCTGCCATAATCGCAGACCTTAACGAATCCCCTCTCATTGAACGACCCCTCCCTCCCCTTCCATTGTGTTCTATGAGTGTGTATCCTCGCATGCCAACTTTAGAAAAAAATCAGTACCGTCTATGCGAATCTTCACGGTTCAAGATGGCCGATTCGATGTTCTTTCGTTAATGGAAGAAATAAATGTTTGGGTTATCAACAAATCTTTCTATAGTCGTCCATATATGCTAACATTAATTGTTGGAGATTTGAAGCCTTTAATTGAGTTGAAGGTATAAATGCCTATCGGCCCTAAATTGGACGGTTCAGATTAAGGGTGCGTTTGGTTGCGCGATTGTAAAATTGATTCTGTAGGAATCTGCGATTGTAAACCTGATTCTGCAGGAAGCTTATTTTCTCAGTTTTTTGAAATCGCAGCTTTTGGGCATTATTTGTCTGCAATCGTTGGGTTTAAAACTGTGATTACAAAATTGTTTGGTTGCGCGATTGCAAACGTAGCTTCCTGTAATCGCAATCGCAGCGCAATCGCGCAACCAAACGCACCTAACACATGCTCCCCCTATTAAAATTGTTATGAACTTGACATTCATGGTTCCTTCATTCTTGGACGAACTTTTCAGTAGAAATGAATAAAAAAAATCGTTTGGTGCTGATAACTATACACGCGCAGTTCATTACATGGGTCTATTAAACGGAGTGTATAGGTTTTCATATGCTATCTTATACCATGATTATTGTTATTTTATTGAATTGAGATGTCCTGCTTTTTAACGTGACTATGGGTCTGATCAAACGGAAAGGCTATGCATCGATTCCTGTGCCCTCGAATTTTTAAGGAGTATATTCATAATTTTTTTTATTAATTAATTTCTTGTTTATTTAGGGCCGATTGAAAAAATAAGATTTTTAATAAAGTGGTTTAAATAAAATTGATTTCTAGAAAACAAATTTTTTTTGTTTTTAAAAATTAATTTTTTTATATTAAAAGTTGAAGTAACATTTTAATTAAATTAATTTTTTTAATGTGTTTGGTAACATTTTTTTTAATTTTCTATTTAAATGAAAAGGAAAATGTTTCATTTAGGCGGATCAA
The DNA here is from genome assembly GCA_030737845.1 of Acorus calamus. NCBI lineage: Eukaryota > Viridiplantae > Streptophyta > Magnoliopsida > Acorales > Acoraceae > Acorus > Acorus calamus. The sequence continues at coordinate 2,782,682 of CM060872.1, read as the reverse complement.
ACAGGGCCTCAGTCTATTTCAGATTAATTTTTTGTGAGACACGGATGGAGTAGATTTTTTGTTGAAGAAATTGGTGATGTTGAGTAGAGAGAAAAATTATATAATCCAAATCGTTTCTTGCTTTTCTCCGTGGATAAAGATAATTTGTTTTATAGTGTAAATGGTACATTGAATCTCCTTTGATATTATTATGAAAGGTTATAAAGGTTGAAGTGGAGATGAAACAAATATAAAATACAATAAAATTTAACAAAGTGAAATTCAAAGTGACCATGGTCCCCTGAACCATGGAGAAGAGGTTTCTCCTGCGGTCATCAGCAAACTTGTCAGCCAAAATTCCAGCGCCTTCACACCCACCAAGTGTGATGCATCAACCCGAAATTTCTTGTGTGATTTATTCTTTTCATTGTTCTTCATGCATGAGTTAAGATTTAATATTTTCCTAAAAATGTCGGCTGCATCAACCATTATCATAGTTGAAATTCAATATCAGTAGGGCGGGGGAGGTGGAAGAGAGACGCCCATGTTGACTGTGCAGATAACAAAATTAAAGGCTTTGGAAGGATTTCTTTTGTGGAGTCTGGAGGGGACCCCCCTAGCTCTCTTTCCAAACAGGGAAAGACAGACACGTAAATCTTTTCTCAAGGACTCCATGGCTTACTTAATTTTTCCACACTATTCTTTTTTGAGTGGTTGGGGTGGTGCCTTCAGTACGTGCCAACGTACACTACTGTTTCACCAAAACAAAAAAACTCACTCTACTGGTTCTTGCTTTTCACCACTGTTTGTTGTGTATATATGTGTCTATATATGCAACAGTAACTCTTCTGTAGATCATGTTTTTCGACCACCCACGTTTTGGGGTGTTTGTGAAATGTGTTCTTCATCTGTGCTACTGGAATTTGGACATGTGTACTCGGTTGGAGAAACAGAAGCTACTTTGTTGCATGTTTTCGGATAAGATGTAAATAACAAGGCATGAGTGATAAAAAAGATTAATAATTATTGGTACGCGCAAGCATTCTTTTGGCCGTCAAATGAGAATCTGACAATACAAAAGCATTCCATATTCCATCATTCCACTGCTATACGGCACTAAAAGATTCAATGCATGTAACCAAATTTTTTCCAGTGTTTATTAATACAGACTGACTTACACTCAAAACCAAATCAGAGGCAGATTATCCTCACTTATCACACGTCCACATCAACCTCAGTGAGCTCACAAGGGCATGCATGCGTAGTACATAAGCATGAATCAACTGAGAGTGTGAAAATTGTGAATCACACAATAAATAGATTATATATATTAATTTGAAGATACCTTCATTTTGAATAACCTTTGTAATCATATATACAGTAGATACATGCATGCACTGAATCCCAGTGAGTGTCAATTTATGTGGATTCTTCAACTGTCTCATGGAATTGAGATGAGGTTTAAGCGTCCGTTTGAAAGAGTGTTCCGGCTGAGTTTACATTGGTGGACACCAGCCGAAGCTAGCTCCAAAATAAACGTGAAATATAGGTTCTGCGTTTGATGAATGGCCAATGTGTTTTATGTATTTTTATTTTTATTTTTCTGCGTTTGACGATTGGCATGTGTGTTTTATGTGTAGTTTTTTTTTTATTATTCCGATGTGTTAAAACAACTCTTCTTCAAAACACCTTCACTCACTCAGACTTGATGTCCCCAAATGTTAAGCCAAACGGACATTAAATTAATTGCCCCATGAAATATGAATTTGAGTTGCATTTTGTTGAAATGTAATGTTCGAATTACATGTGTACATGCCTTCCAAGGTCGCTGATGTCTAATGTCTACTTTCAACATGAAAGCCACCAACTATTTCACTTGAGATAAAATACCAAAAAGCTAGGGTGAACATTTTTTCTTCCTTTTGGGATTACTTCAATTTAACAAAATTACAGTCCATCAACATTCATATGAAAAACCTCTATTAAATATAAAGAATGACAAAAGTGTACTGTGAGGAGGAAAATTTTCCACTTTCGTACTCTATATAAGACTTTTTTTTCAAATAAAAATAATTTAGTAATAATAAATGAAAAATGCATAACATGAAGGTAATAGTATTGTGGAGCAGTACCATAATAATATAGGAAAAATCTTCTTTTAACTCCATGAATTTTTTTTAAAATAAAAAAGTCTCTCTAAAATCACAAAATCATTATAGATTCCCATAAAGTGTATATGGTTAACGAATTTAGTCCATCGGTCAAGAGTATATTGGAAAAAGTACTAAAAAACTTACTAAAATTGGATTCAGTCCCTACAAACTTTATAAAATTAGATTTAGTTTTTTGTAAGACAAAAATACCCCGTTATTTTTTTACATGCCCATCTCCTGATATGTCATTCTTGCAAAAAAAAAAAATTCATTGAACCTCATTTGATCTACAAAATTGAGTCATTTTTTAATATTTCCACCTCAATATCGTTTTATAGAGACTGAACAAAAAAATTACAGTTTCATCAACTCCATTATAAAATCACAAGAGAAAACAATTTAAAAACCAATTCAAAATTCTATAATACATTCTTAACTCATAAATACTCGCAATAAAAAGCATAACACCTTGATTATAAAATTATAATTTGTTTAATAAAATTTAAATAAATCAGTATATATTTTTAGATAATCACATGGATTTTTTGTGATTTTAAGAAAATTTCATATTGTTAAGACGATTTTTAAATTTCACATGGATTTTTTTCGATTTTTATAACTTTTGAGGGAGTTATATTGATTTTTTTCAACAAAGAAAATAAATTTTAAAAAGATATAATAGTAATTTACCAAGTATGTTAGGGTTAACCACATATCTAATTAGTTGTAGGAATAAAAATAAACATTATTAATTTTACAGGGATTAAGATAAAGATCTGAGGGATTTATCAATTTTATAGGGACTTTTTTTTATTTTCGTAAGTTTTCAAAGAAGTAGATCGATTTTTCCCAGTAATATAATACCGACATCCAAACCAACTTTACATAACGTTCGCATGGCTTAAAAATGGGCCGCAATGTTACAATCGAGAGATCTTAAAATATTACATTTTTGAGTTGATATTCAGTTTTGTTTCGAGTTTGTGGTTTGAAGACAATCTTTCAATTGATTATATATTCAACTAGTGAAGCATATAGTGTTATAATCAGGGCCGGCTCAATTGTAAGGCAAATTAGGCAGTTGTCTAAGGCCACCAAATGCATCAAGCCTCTGATTTTTATTTATTTATAAATTGGTCAGATATGGACCAACAATATCTTAACACATTACCAAAAAATATTATTTTTTTTTAAAAATTAATAGCAATGTAGATAATGTTAAAAAGTAATCAATAATAAATTGACAACATTTATCTAAAAAATAGCAAAAAAGTTACATAACCGATAGAATTAAATGCTTGTCTGACTTCCAAAAAGGGTATGTGAAACGGCAAGTCTAAAAAACTGCCGTTTCTCTTCTCTTATTCTTCATTATATGTCTTCTTTACAATAAAAAAAATATTTTCACTCTATTTTTTTTTATATCAAAATCTCTCTACACTCCTGCTTGTTGTGGACTAAAAATAGCTCTATGTAGTGTGGACAACAACAAAGAACAATGTCTTTTTCTATGTGACAATCAGGTTCTATTGTTTCAACTTTTTATTTTTTATTTCGTTCTAGTTATTTTATCATTTATTTAGAATAGTGATTATTTTTATATTTTAGTTTAATGTTTAAAAGAAAATATGCATCTGGGTAAGAAATACTTAAAAAAAGAAAATATAAAAGTTAATTGAATATTAGAAATGATCACTAATAAATTTGTTGCTAGCAGTACATAAAATATAATAGAAATAAAAATAAAAATCCCACAAATGAAAACATAACTAGTAATTTTGCATCGCAAAAGGTTAGAAGAATGATTTTTAAGTAAAAATTAATAATTAAAAAATTAAAATAAATGTCATTCAACTAACAATTAAATTTAAAAAACTTTAGTCAAAATTATCGCCTTAGGCCTCATAATATATCGAGCCGGCCCTGGTTATAATGCAGAATATATTTTAGTAGTATAATATAATACATTCTCGATTACATTTTTTTAATTCTTTTACAAAATAAAAATAAAAACCTGCAATGATTTATCTAGATATATATTTTTCACTTTTTAAGATAATATGTATTCTATCATGTGAGTATATATTTAAAAAACTTAAAACGGTTGGTGACAGCATATGGGTATATCATTTTCATATATTTTTAAAAAAGGAACATATAAATACGATGATGCATTTGCCACTGATCAGGACTGAATGAGAAAGGAATGATCACAGAGATTCCTGGCCAACACATCATATATATTTTATTTTTGGCAATGTTGATGTTCTATATATACTTTCCTCGAATTGACTTGTTTCGTTTATAGCAGCTTCAATATTTCTAGTTTTCCATTGAATTTTCCATGTTAACGGTCATAATTTTGGTTTCTTCATTGCACTTCCACTGATTACGAAATCCTGATATTTTAATTTTGTGTGCTAATTAAACACAAGAATTTATCTTAATCGATCCGAGTTTGGTGCATCTTTTCATTCTACCTCGCATATGTAATTTGTCGTTCTACGAATTGACCAATGTCAATCTCACACGCTCCACTCTTGTGTGCATTATGTCATTCAACCTTCCATATATTTTGTCATTGTCTGTTAATTATTCACATGATAATTTCTGATTAAATAAATTTTTATGCAAGTGTTTCTCTCTTATAGTTTAAGAAAAAAACAATTTACACTTTATTAAATAATAGTTTTAGATTTGTAATAAATGACAGAGTCAGAAATTATATTTAGTGTGACAAACATAGATAATCTAAAATTTTCATTAAACAACAATAATTAAATTATACATTTTTTCCAAGTATTATTGATTCGAACAAAAACAAATGTTAATTGTCTATTTTATATCTATTTAGGTAAATAAAAAATAAATATGTTTTAATTTTTTTTACAGTTCAATAATACAAAAAAAAAATTAACCAAATAGATAATAATATTATTTTATAATTAAATGATTCGGTAACATACATCATTTGAATGATAAAAGCACGTGCATAATAATAGAATTTAAGTCCCCCTGTTTGCCTTAATAAAATAAAATAAAATAAGAAAAACATTTTTACTGTACTCATTGTTTTCATGCATTAATCATTGAAAGATAAACGAAAAGCATAAAAGTACATTTTGTTTTCATGTAATGATAATTTCCTTACAATAAGAAGCCTACTGATTCATGCACGCAACATGTGAACTGTGCATAAATGTACATGAGTACATATATATACCCAATCATACACTACACTTTTGATTGCACGGGGTGCACACGGTACAAAAAGTTTCTACGTTCGTCCTTTTGCCCTAACCTGTGAACAAAACTCTTTTGAGAGAAGACGTACACATAAATAAAAACACATGTATTTAAAAAAATAAAAATAAATTGTATTCCTTTTGTTATACAGAGTCAGTTGAGTGATCCGTGGATGACGCCTCAACAGGGAATTGTGAGTACAAATAATTAATGACGCACTGAAGCAATAGGGATCAACTGCGGCGTCCTTTTTTTAAATTACAGTCATTTAGTACAACTATATTGTTATATACAACTGTATTGTTATAGAAGATAAAATGCACATTAATAATCTATTTTAACAGCAATATAAATTATTTTGATTTTTATGTCTATTCTTAAAATCATTGACTTTATAAATGAAATAATTAAAATTCTGTTTAGTTGTATTTTTAGTTATTCTCGTTGAAAAATGTAATAGTCAATGTTGAAGTATTTGATTGATAAAGAATAAAATGTGAATAAGGTGTAAAAAGATGATTTGACATGTGGACTCCATTGATTTATAATAGGTGGTGATATGCGATTTGATAGGTGAGTCCCCTTATACCAGTGAAAGAATAACACTATTCCATGGGGGAACTTGGAATACAAATATCAGCTTATTCTCACTCAATTCTACATAGTTATACCCCTTTATACCACCCACCCAAACAATTTTTTTGACCCCTATTCCTCTTTATCCTCTCCTATTCACCTAAAATACAATAGTATACAATTTTTTTGAACATCTACATATAATGATAGAGTATAAATACTACAATAACATAGTAAATACTACGCTATGGACTGCAGACAATGGTGTAAACCGAACTGAGTGGATCAACGCTCACGAAGTTTTGACTTGTAACAAGGGGAAAAAAAACTAGATATATATATACTAAAGATACAAGACATTTAACAAAATTTATAAACAATATTAGTGATATATACCAAACAAATCGTAATGGAGCTGAATTCAACCCCTGAATAAATTCGATTACATGTCAGGAGTGTTTTTTTTTAAATAGGCGCCTTAACACACTTTTATTAAACAAAACATATGTATTTTTAATTTCTTTTATAAATGTGAGTCTGGATATACATTCATTGTGATGCATATTTCATTTTTGTGAAAGCATATGATTTTGTTACAAAAATATATACTTTTATAAAAAATTAAAGCACATGAAATTTACATTTACGTGAGGCTACAAATTGGAATATTATTCCAAAAAGTAGGGCTGAGTGAACATTATTCTTTTTTTTTAATTTAAAACTTATATATTGGAATTATTTGTGTAAGAGAACTTATTTTGATTATTATATAAGAGAGAGTTGATAAGCAATAGGTGTTCCAAACCATGTGACATGGGCTTGTATATATGTCAAAGCTTCCTAAGCAGACTACGCTGCAAAAATAGGATCCAGTAAAATTAGACTATTATTTTTTATCTAGGGCCGGCTCTTTTATTAGGCCACTTTGGCATTTGTCTAAGGCTCCAGATGCACAAAAGCTCTTAAATATTTTTTTATTTATAAGTAGATCCACATGTTAACCAATAATAACTTAACACATTGTAAAAAAATATTTATTTTTAAAATAATTATAGTTATTTTGATATAGTTAAAAAGAAACCAATAAAAAATTGACAACATCTTATGATACCTAGCTAAAAAATAACAAAACAAAAAAATTACATAACCAATAGGATTTAAAGTTTTTTTTGAATCCTAAAAAATAGGAATATGAAATGGTGTGGCCTAAAAAAGTTTGTTATTGTTTTTCACACTCTTTTATCATTTTCAATATATTCATTCTTTATTTCAAAAAAAAAATTATTCTCACTCTATTTCTTCTTTATATAAAAAAACTTCTTGACTTTTTGTTTACTGTAGACTAAAAAAAATTATGTGCTGTAGACAACAGGGAATAAATTTTTTTTTTATTTGAATCAAATAAAACTTACATATAAAAACTTTATTAATAATTTTACCGTCCAAAAAACTAGAATAATGATTTTTAATTAAGAATATTAATAATTTAAAAGTCAATGGCCTTAGGCCCCATAATACAGAGCCGGCCCTGTTTTTATCAGTCACCGATTAATAACTATAGTGTATCCTTTCTCACATGTTCAATAAGATTTTGTATATTTTTTTGACGCGTAAGTGTTCATTGACTATATATTGGATCCCATTTTCCATGCATTGCCAATGAACAAGCACATGGACGAGGCATCTTTCTGCATGCGTTTTCCTTTGTAAATCTTTTCTTCGTATGAGAAGAAACATGGTTGTCTGAAAGAAGAAAAAAAAAAAGTTTTAAAAGCATATGTATCATGTGTATTTGAGTGCATGTATGTTGTTTTTAATTAAAGCTTGATCAGTTCGAGGGCAAATAAATTTTATATTATATTATTTGGTTATGTTTATCCTATGTGGGATGTGAATATACGTGTATTATTGCATTTTACATTGTGCATCTAATTAATTTTCTCCTTCTCTCATTTTTTTTTTGTTTGGGGGGGGGGGGGGGGAGCTAGAAATATGTGCATAATCTTGACGCCTTTGGTCGGAAGGAGAAAAAAAAATCTTGACGCCTTTTTTAATTTGTTTGGGCAAGTTCTTGGTGCCTTTTGCTTTACATATAAATCTAAGTATAAGTTTGCATTGATTAATTGTATTGTGTATTCGAAATATACTTCGATTCATATGTATGAAAGCAATACGATTTAGATTAGATAATACAATTCTTTGAATATATAATTCAATTTTTCAAAACAATTTAATTACATTCAAACTACATATCAAAATCATAATAATAAAAAATTTATGGGTTATAAATAATGTATTCAAATTCAGTAGAAATACATACTCTACCCAACAAGATTAACACGCATAGCCTTTCATATGTCCTCTCACATTTTTAAAATTAAATGAAAATTAAAAATTGATCACAACGCATCAACATCAATATTGTCTAGTTTGCTGAGAGCTAATCTTTCTTGAAATTATGATATTTTGAACCCAATACACCCTGTTTTGATAAAAATGATCATATAATATGCAAATCTCAACAGCCATCATTTGACATGATATTTTTTTGACACATTAACAACACATCAAAGCCACGTTAGTGACAAGTTTTTAGTCAGATTACACTCGTTTTTATTCTGGTACCATTAAAAGCTTGGCTTCCTAGACTATACGACTTTATCAAGGGCTAACTTTTGTGACGTGTAGCACGAGATTGGTTTTAAGCATTTCATCATTAATCGAATATTAATAGGGTTAACATCGGATAATCTTCTTATCAGATCACGAAATGACATGATACAACACACTACAAAAAACAAGGTTATTTGTAGGACAATCAAATTTTTTGGGTACAGTGTGTAAATAAATTGTTGATGACTTGCATGAGACCTACCTTTTATTTTTCTTTATTCTCTTATTTTTTATGATCATATATATGGTTCTATGAATTTGGGTGGATGTGCTAAGGTGAATTGGATTTGTCGGTGTACAACAGGAATGAGACATCTGCAACCATATGACAAATATGTGAGGTCTGTTATTCTCTGTGTATGCATGTATAAAGAATTTTTATTCAATTTCTGTTGTCCACCGACAAATTTCTGTGTATGCATGTATAACAGAATTTTTATTCAGAAAGAACATATTTAATTAAAAACTTTATTCAATTTCTAGCATAATTTTTTTTTATAAAAAAGTAAGAAATAAAATTTATTTAAACTAGTTTATGCAAAATTATACTTAGGCGTTTGGTTAGATGGATTGGTGATTTTAAGTGGTGATTTAAATAAGTGTATATAATATAAGTGCTGATATATATTTTAAGTAAAAAACTATTTGGCTCACCAAGAAAAATAAATTCTTGTTTTTGGTTTTTTATAGAAGGGTATTTATGTCTAATTAATAAAATAATTTTTTATTGATATATAGTTCACTACTTTTTTTATAAAATGGAAAATTCAAATGCAAAATGATATTTCAACCATCAATAAGTAAAAATACTTTTTAAATATGCGATCAAACTATTTACTTATTAAAAAAATATTTATCCGTCAATGAGTACATATAATAAGCATTTTAACAAACACTCAAATAAGAAATAAATGTTTATTTTAAGTAATAAATCAAATAAGAGCTTATTTTTCACCGAACCAAACACTCCGTTTACAAACAACCCCTTTGTGAAAAGAAGCGCGGCCCAATAAACTTTATTTGAGCTGCACATCACTTTCTTATGGAAAATGATACACTCAGTTACATTCACCAACCAAAACTTAAACCTCACATGTTTTCATTTTAAAAAAATAATAAACTTTATCTAATGAGACATATGCTTTGATAAAAATTGCATATCAAATTGAATGAATCCATTTTTAGTTAGTGTAAAAAAAAATTTAATAAAATATATACATCATCTAACGAGATATATACTTAATTGAATCTGTAAGAAAATATATAAGGATGTATTTTAGACTGAAAAAAAAAACTGAACATAGCAGCACTCAAATAAAAAATAAATATTTATTTTAAGTGATAAATCAGATATAAATTTACGAACAGCTCTTATGTGAAAAGAAGCGCGCCCAATGAACTCCATCTGAGCCGCACATCACTTTCATTATAGGACTTTATATCTTACTGGGCCTATCACAATGGGCCTCCACTGGTAAAAACACGAATCAAAGCCCGCTCCAAACTCACCTTCTCCTACCTTCCCAAAACCCCTCCCAAGAAACCCTAAAAATTCTATTCACAGTTCATCACAAAATCAAACACTGAACAACCCAAAAAAAAAAAAAACCCTAATTTCTCCCCCAAAAACAACATGGGAAAGATCCCTGCTTCACTAAGGCAATCCAAACTCCCCCTCTCCCTCCTCAAACCCTCCCCTTCTTCTTCCCCCAAACCTTCCAAGAATGCCCCCAATCCCCGACTCCACAGAAACCCCAATCGGAAAAATCTTCCCAAAACGCCCCCCCTCCCCAACAAATCTTTCTTCCACTCCCCCGACCTCCCCCAAGCCATCCGCACCTTCGACTCCCTCGTCTCCTCCAAGTCCTTCCCCCTCAATCAAATTTCCCAAAATGCCCTCCTCCAGAGCTTCTGCTCCATCTCCGGCTCCTCTCCCTCCGACTCCCTCTCTCTCCTCCGCCACATGTCCTCCTCCTCCCCCTCCTTCCGCCCCGACCACTCCTCCTTTCACATCCTCCTCACCCACGCCTGCTCTCAGCCCTTCGATCCTTCACCGACCCACATCGCACCCGTCCATCAAGTCCTCGACTTGATGTCCTCTTCGACCTACCGCCCCAACAAGGCCTCCATCGACCTCGCCGTGCGCGCCCTCTGCGCCGCTGGCCGCGAGGACGACGCGTGCCGCCTGTTCGAGAGATGGCCCGCGAAGTACTCCCACTCGCCCGACCGCTTCACCTACAACTTCCTCGTCCGCCGCCTCTGCAGGACGCGCGAAGTCAGCACCGTCTACAAGTTCATCGACTCGGTCAGGAACTCCGGCGGCCCCGTGCCGGATATCGTCACGTATACCATCTTGATTGACTGCGTCACCCAAAGTAAGAACCTTCGGGAGGCGACGAGGCTCCTAACGATTCTCAACGAGTCGGGGTTCAAGCCTGACACGTATCTCTACAACACCATCATGAAGGGGCATTGTATTTTGAACCAGGGAGGGGAGGTTATCGAGGTTTATAGGCAGATGAAGGAGAACAACGTCGAGCCTGATTTGGTGACCTTCAATACACTGGTTTTCGGGCTGTCGAAGGCGGGAAGAGTGTCCGAAGCGCGGAATTTCTTGGATAAAATGGCACAGATGGGGCATTTCCCCGATACGGTGACGTACACGTCGCTGATGAATGGGATGTGTAAGAAAGGTGAGGCCCTGAAGGCTGTGGAGCTCTTGAAGGAGATGGAATCGAAGGGTTGCGAGCCGAATGAGTGCACCTACAATACTCTACTTCATGGGTTGTGTAAGTCAAGGGATATGGAGAAAAGCTTGGAGCTTTACGGGGTGATGAAGGAGGGAAAAATGAAGTTGGAGTCTGCGTCGTGCGCTGTTCTGATGCGGGCTTTGTGTCGGGAGGAGAAGGTTGCGGAGGCTTATGAGGTGTTTGATTATGCAGTGGAGAGCAAGAGCTTGACTGATGTTGTGGCTTATTCGGCATTGGATAGGTCGCTTAAGTGGTTGAAGAAGATGAAGGGGTCATCATGAGGTAATTCTTTCACAGTATTGGTGAATTTGTTTATTGTTTGTAATGGATAGTATGTTGTTTTGTACTGCTATATTATGTATTTGCTCTTTATAGATATAGCTATAATGAAATGGAAAGTGGTTTTCATGGAATACTTTTATGGTGACACATCCTACTTCATCACTGGTTTCTATGCTAATATGTCATGATTTGATCATATGAATCAATGTATGGAATACAGGGTTGTCAAAATCTGAAGCATGTTGTATATTGAAAGGGGAAGCAAATTGGATTGGTTTGTCAATTGTTCTATGGCTCACAAGATTTCTTATGTAACCATATGTTTGCTAAATTTAGTTTGCGAAAAGGAATGGAGAATTTTTTCAATGTCAATTCATTGTGGATTGCTTAGTACTACCAAAAAAGGATACAAGTTGGATCGGGAATTGTTCAACCCTCTTAGTCCCAACTGTGAACTGTGTGATTTGGAAAAAAATGGTGGGACTCAGATATATATTTACAGCATCAACGAAAGATGCACCATTTGAATTGAGATGGCATTCACCTCCTCGTTAGTCTACATTTTAAGTGGTTGTGTAATTTTCTCTGCTTGTATCATATATTCATATCTTTTGGGATTGTGTGATTACTTGTTTTATTCCCATTTTCTTTTCTTATAGTCTCTTTAATGTCTTATCTGCTGTGAATAGGGTATTCAAAAGTTTTCATGTTGATTCTTTGGCATACTATTCTGCGTGAATATAAAATACACGACAGATGTTTTGTAACATGGAATTATTTAGCTATCCACACTCTTGGGTTGCTTTTGCTCTGCGTTTTGCAATGTTTAATAAGGAAAGTGATCTGAAATTTCAATATCCCTCTCCTTCATTGTAGGAGTTTCTGAAATTTCAATTTTTTATATTCTGAGCCATCAATATATATTATAATGTGTTCTAATTACTAGTCTGAAGTGGAGGATATTTTTGAGGAGCTCGGGTTGGGGAGGACCATGTCTAATGTGACTGTGAATGTCCCAGGGATTTCAGTTGTTTTCCATCTCCTACTCAGGGAACTTCCAGCTGATATTGTTAGCTTTTATGCATTGAACACGATACAACTTTTTGAGTACTATAAAGACATGTCAATTGATCAGGTACTGCTGATGATAATCTTTTGTCCATAAATAGAAATGTAATCTTCTGGTAGCTTTATAATATACCTATATGGTATTCTTGTTCCATGGTTTGCAGCATCTAAATTACAGGTTACTAGGGTTCAAACTCTCTGAAAGCCAACCACCTGTAGATTCTTCCAATTCTATAATAAATAGAGTTCTCCAAGTATGCTTGTCTATCTTCTGACTTCTGCTCTTGCATTTGGGATTTATTTTCTTATTCGTGGCATAACCCTTTAATATTTATTATCATAAACTGATTTCATATTTAAGTGTTGTGCATGTGCTCTGATTGCTGATGTCCTTGTTGGAGTAACTAGAATTTTGAAAAATAGAATCCAAATGCAAACAACCTGTCATCTTGTGCAATGTTGTGACCTATGTAAATGACTGGACGGGAATTTCAGTGGCACATCTAGATGACTTCTCTGCTGCTTTTTCTCTCTGCACAATAATTATTGTTCTGCGATTACCCATACATTAACTGTTGAATTGTGGAGGAAAATCAGCTCTTTTTTATGCCTCCTTGTTCAGAATGAATTCCTAAAAGCAAGCACCCTTCCCTTTCTAAGTTGTCTTTTGTTCCCTCTAATAAAGTTGAAGCACACTGCTTATAACAAGTGATTTTTCATAATGTATTCTTATTTACCTATGATGCCTTGTGGCAGGGAGCACTTTTTTACCAGTTTTCTATGTAATATTAGTACTCAACTTCTCCCATATCTAAATCACTACCCGCTAATAATTACATCATAGAAGCTTCTTATATCCACCCAATGAAGAGATTACATGGAGCCACATAACTAATGCTATTTTTCAGCTAAATATTTATGTGATACATCATTGCCATCAAATCACGTTTTGTCTTTACTCGAGCATATAGTGTCTTGCTATTCCCTGTGGAATTCAGTCATGTTTATTAGAAAAGGCAGAAGATTTTTTTAATACTTACAATAATGCACAGGGTTGGTCTATTACTGACAGATGTGTTCAATGCGACATAGAACTCGAAGATCTGGTGGACCTTTGATTATATTTTGAATTCACCAGGACGGTGAGTTTTTCTCTCAAGTGGGATGGGGTATTTTGGATGATGTGTAAGAGCATTTCGGATTTTCAAAAACCTGGGAATTATGCTTCATCATAAAGATTGGTAGGTTAATATGGATGTGCACATTTGTGACATAGAGAGTACAGGGAGGAGAAGAAATTACAGAATTATGGAATAAGAATTATAATCAAGTGGCATGTGCAGTTAAAATATCATAGAGGATAGTGTTGTGTCATATTAAAACACATACCAAGTTTCTTCCTAAAGGATTTGACTGAGCAGTCAGAGGATTTTTTTTTGTGATAGAAAGGAACAAAACAACGAAGTCTTGCTAATCAAAAGATATTGTTACTTAAGGATTATGCCATGTTACGGTAAGGTGAGAAATCTGGTCCTTAAGGTTCTTCTAAAATTTCATCTCACCCTGTATATAAGCTGCTAACATAGAGGGGCAAATCGACTCCTATATCGGGTGGGGAACCTTTGGTGTTTATTTTTTTAATTCAAATAGTAGAAAGAAAAGAATGAAGATGATGACATGATATCACAGAGCTTGGGAGCGTAGAATGAAATACTCAGTAGGGTTTCCATAATAAATCGAAAACCCTTCCTTCCTGAGCCTCTCTCTCCATGTAGTTGTTCCAATTTGTATTACCCCCGACTTATGTGAATTATTTTTTACAATACAAACCTTTTAATGGAAAAGTTTTGAAATACTAATAAACATAGGGCAGTGGAAAATGAAGTTAAATTAAAATGCCCCACGGTAAAAAGATGATACGGATTTTCTTGTTCTCTCTATAAAAGTTTGTGGAAAAGATAGATTAGAAACAGCTATTATTTGGTTCCAATAATTAATAAGGATTTATCCATATCGTTAGAACTACTAAATTAAGTGGTGAAAATGCATTTAATTTAGTGGTGAAAATACATTCTAAAGGCTACTAAACTTTTTTGTATATTCTTGAGCAAATGCTTTTGATGGTCATGTATATACATGTTTCTATTGTAATTCTTTTTATTTGCTATTGGTATTATCTTAAGAATGCAAGATATTTATTTTCTTTTTGACGACCGATAATTTTAGAAATTGGTCCAAGTGTGGGATTCTTGCATTTCTGGTGAAATCATGGCTGCATGCTTAGTTGCATCAAATCTTGTCACTACACTATGAGTATATATTACTTGGGAAACTTCTTCAGAGCCGGTTACAATTTGGCATATTGCATCACAAGATTTATATGTTGGACCTTGAGTTTCTTCCTCTTCACACTGATACAAATATCTTCCTTTTTGTATTCAATCACAGGTGATTTCTCGCTATGAAACCCTCAATGAATATTTAGTTACTGTCGAAGCTTACCTAGACTTTATTCTTCAATATCAGATGGTAAGCACAAGACACAAGTTAAAATTAAAAAAAGAGTGATATTTTTTGTTTGTATTATTCATTGTGCACAGTGTTCTTGAGGAGATAAAGATCATCAGACTGTTAGACCCATTTGATCCATATATATCTATTTTATATTTGGGACTCTATTTTAATATTCTTAATGCTCCTTATCCTTGTAAGAAATTAAGACAATGTGACCTAGTCTTTGATGCCAAAGATTTAGATTGTAATTTTTATGAGCTAAGTTGCAGAGAGAATTTAAGGAGACTTATCTAATATGTAACAATTGTCATTTGTTCTCACACCACTTATTAGACACTTTCCCTCTTAATTTATCATGACACAAATATCTTTAGTTATTTGACAGTTGCAACCATTATTACACATTTGACTAGTAATATTTAAATTAGCAGTTAAGCCATTGACATATGGTGCATCAAGTTTAGGAATTCCAGGAAAGAAAGAAGTTTTTTTTGTATGGTTCCTTAGGCAATCTGCTGGGGAGCATGGCAGTCCAGAAATGAAAATTTGTTTGAAGGGAAAATATTGTACTGTGAAAACACTTTGTCTGTGTTGGGTTGCCTTCTTATGGACTGGAGCAAATACATTTTAAGGGCTGACAGTGATGGAGAGCTTTCTTGTGGAGTAAAGAAGGCTTGCAAGTGTTTTGGGGCAGCACCCTGTGGGTTGTGACATTCCTCATGCCTTGACTGCTGCTGTACCTGTTTTCTCTTTCTTCCTTTACGTACTCTTCAATCCATCCATCACCATTATGAATAAGTGCATGTAATTAGGAGAGGAACCATCAAATGGTCCTTAAATACAACTAGTAAGTAGAAGAGTAGAAAAATAAAGATGCCTCAATAAATGGCCTTGGCCTTCAACAATCTAGATGGTCCAGCAATGCAGTCCAGAGGTGAAAGGAAGTTACCGAGAATACCCATTAGAATTGTTTTCAAGGATAATTCTGGAATGAAACGTGTTCAGTTGTCATTAATTTACATTGATGAAATCAGCCAGTTGGAGATTTGTGGGCCATTTTATTTGTACAAGTGTCTCCAGGGGATGCCCTCTGTTTTATTTTAAGGATTTACGTACTGGAAATATGAAAATGGAAGTGGCAATCCTTGGTAGGGTATTCTTTCGCAAAAGCTTACAGTGTCTTGTTTCATACTGGGCTTGCTTGGATTCCAAGTTCATATAATAATCATATAAATTTAAGTTGTTGAAGTCTCGGTCCAACCTCAAAATTGGCAGCATATAACAACATGATTTAACACAATGTCAATCAATTAAAACATAACAAATTTCTTTATCACGCTTATCTCTTGAGTACATAATATAAAAGGAATCACTAAAGACACCATCCTTGCAATTTCCCTCCACATTTTGAAGACAATAGTCAGCTATCCAATGCATTAGAACAAAACACTACAAAAACTATATTAATAGCATAATAATAATGTCCAATCAAACCATGCAACTTCTTCCCTCAAATGCAAAACTCATATATATAAGAAATAACATAGACTTGATAGAGGATAAACTCTATTTCTCCAACTGAAGATCCGACAGAGAATTTGCTGGCGGATCATCATTATCCGGAGGCGGTGGCAAGTTCAGGTCCAAGTCGCAGCACTTTGTAGCGGAAGAACCTGAACCATCTTCACTGACCTTTTCGCAGCGGTGCAGAACCAAACCACTTGGAAAAGCTCTTTGACAGGAACTGCAGCGATTTTTTGTGTCATCATTGGCGCGATTGTTAGCAGACTCTTCCTCACTCTGCGTGGAAGAGCGAAGGGCATCTGTTTCTCCTTCCCTTCCCTCTGCCGCCAGTTCTCCAACCATTGCCGGTTCTTCGAGTGCCATTTGCTCGTCAAATGCCACCGCTTGTTCGTCCGGGTACAAGAGCATAAACTTGCAAATGCCAATCTCTTCATCCTCTACTGTAGGGGTAGGAGGTGCACCCATATCCGGGGAGGGGTTGTCGGGTACTCGTCTCGCATCGGCCGGGGGAACGATACCTCGCCAACTCTGCTCTGGGTGGCTCCGCATGTGCCCAAAGAGGGCCTTCCATGACAGGAATGTCTTCCTGCATTTGGTGCACGGTGGGACCGGTTCCCCGAACAATGGCGACGAAGACCCAGGCACCCGTGTTGAGGAGGCGGGATTCACATCCTCTTTTGGCTTTCGGCGTGCTCGTGGTGACGTTGATGGTGCTTCCACGCTGGGCTTGCTTCTTATTCTTTTTGGGTGTGGCGGAAGCCCCCGCTTCACTGGAGAAGACCGCCACAAGAGGGGTAGGCATCTCGGGGTCTCCTTTGTCGTCTGAGTGGTCGTCCTCCGTTGGATTGCTGTCTCCGGCTTCATTTGATACTGATTTGTCCTCAGCGCCTTCTTCCGGTGGCGGGTTCATGTCCTCCCCGTCTCTCTCACGGGGCTTGTCGTCACTGTTGCTCTTTGGGCGACGATCGCCGCCGTCGCCTTCGTCCATTTGTTTTTGAGGATTTTGTTCAATAGAACACACTGTTTTGAAAGTGATGAGAGGGAGGGACTGTTGGTGGGACATATTTAAACCACATCGGGAAGTAGTTTTGAGCGGTTACATGGCACTGTTTAAATTTAGCACCTGATGATCAATCTCATCTTTTTATGGTGCATAGCACATTTGAATGTTTTGAAGTACTTATACACGTTGGTCCAGTCAGATATTTGTTGGTTTTCTTCGCCTGTTTATTATGGCCCGTTCAGGACTTCTGGCATACCGTTGAAAATATAGTTATACCTAGTTAGAAATCAGGTGAAACATATATATCTTTAAAAAGATTTTCTTGCATTTACTAAACTTGAAATTAAATAAATTTTTTATCAAAACATATACTTTCATTAGATGATGCTTACGATTTAAAAAAAATGAAAATATATATAGTTTGAGTTTTGGTTAATAAAAGTGATAGGGTATAATATTTTCTTAAGGAAAATAATATGTTCAGTCTGGTTCATAGCTCTTATTGTTTTTTTTAAATACACTCAATACTATTATAAAATATAAAGTATACGCTAAGATATATTGATTTTTTTTAATTTTATCTTTTTTTTTATTTTCATATACTGCCAAAACAAAATGTATTACATATCCCAATATATAGGCAGCTGGAGGCCTGCTTTAGGACCGCAAACTGGACAACATGCATAACGAAATAAATCATACGGCTGAAGGACTGCTTTTGCACTGTAAATGGAACATCATAACGAACTGAATCTTAGTAGAAGTATATTGGCTTTTTATATAACATAATATAAGGCTAAGCAAGCACAAGTCTTCTATAACTAAACTTGATTATTAAGAGTACATGATCTAGAGGTAATCAAATTAAACCACATTCGTTCACTAAACTTGATTATTAAGAGTACATGATCTAGAGGTAATCAATCTCATATTACACTATATTACACATTTACACTATAGTATTTCTATAACTATAATACAAACCAAAAGCACTGTAAAATTTGAAGTGCCACGACAAAAGATATCAAACACACCCCAAACCCAAATATAAAATAACTATTTCCCTAACTTAAGATCTAACAAAGAATTCACAGAAGAATCTTTATCATCGCACTCATCATCAGGAGGCGGCGCCAAATTCAAATCGAATTCCCCAAACTTCCTAGCAGAAGAACCGGACCCACGTTCATGACCCATCAAACACGACTGCTTCATCAAGCACCCACTCGAACATGTCTCGTTATCACAACCACTAAAACCACTCTCATGGTTGTCACTATCATTGTTGCCAACACTGCTTGCAATGGCGAAGCACCCCTTCACGCTCTTGTGGCTCGCCCGGTGCCCGCCGAGCGCCTGTGGCGTGCTGAACTGCTTGTGACAGCTCGAGCACTCGAACCGCGCGGACGCCGTAGTTTCCTCCGTCTCCACCGCCGCCGCCGTTGGCCCCCTCTGCAGCATGAGCAAGTACTCCGCGATGTCGACCTCCGTGTCGTCCGCCTCGGGGAACGCGCTCTCCTTGGCCTGGTCCGGGTCGACCCACCCGATCACGAGGCGCCTCGCGTAGGGTGGCGGCACGATCCCGCGCCAGCCCCGCTCGGGGTGGCACCGCATGTGCCCGAACAGGGCCTTCCATGAGCGGAAGGTCTTCCCGCACTCGGTGCACGGTGGGACCGGGTCCGTGTCCAATGGTGGGTTGTATGGGCCCGCATCGGCGCGGTTGAGGTATGCGAGGATCGGGCTGCGCCGGTGGATGGCTTCTTTAGCTTCTGCTTGCGCGGACCGGAGTGGGCTGTTGGTTCAAGCGCGGCAGGATACGGGGGGCTTTGTATAGGTGGATTGTTGGGGTTGCTGTTTTTCATCTTTTGAAGTGATTAGAGAGAGTGAAAAAAAGAGAGAGAATGTGGGATTGAACAGTAATTTAAACTGGTCGTGGCCATGGGAGCAGTTTTATGAGCGGTTACTTTTGGATAAGTTTCTTGTAATTGATGATTCGTGTGTTTTCAAAACGGTTATGAAAGACGGTTATTCTTTAGTTTTGAACGCGCCTTTTCAATAGGGTTGACGATACGAGCCGTTCGATCAAATGTTGACGCGAGTGATGAATTGTGTTTACAAGAACACCAGATCGTGTGGACTGATCTCGTACGGCGCGATGATCAAAGGTTACGGCGGTTTTTGTAAGAGAAATATGAGTCATATATTTTGATTGGTCTGGCTAATTAAAAGCATTGTCATCGATTTTTTTCAACAGCTGAATATGAGGAACCCATTCATTATTGCAGTTCTGATCTGGTGTGGGGCAGAATTGGAGCATATAACATCTTAAAATTAAGGTGTTTTTTTTTATTTGATATCGGAGGAACTCCCCGTGGCTGACCTTACGGTGGAAAACTACCTCCGCCTGTTTGCCCCAGTCTCACGGAAAATTCATTCGAATAATCGCTAACAAACATGTGAGTAAGTCAGCGCAAAGACTCGAACTCAAGACCTCTCCTTTAATCAGGCAAGCCCTGAACCATTGTCCTATGGCCAGTGGGGACAAAAAAATGAAGAAATTAAAATCAAGGTGTTATTAAGCGACAACTTTGGTTTTGAAGATTAAAACAGTCCAAAAAATGATTGATTGGGTGTTAGTAAAACCTGTTGGCTTTCTCATTGAATGGTATGGTTGGTGGAAGACAAACATTTGTAAAACAAATGAAAGGCTCTTGTGCAGTGTGTGCGCGCGCTTTGAAAGCCTGTGCTTAACCAGGAACTACATTATGTTTTAAGCATTTCTGGCTAAGAATAAGCAGCTTTGAGTGTTAACATACACGTGCAATATCAAAAATATCTTCTCTCTTAAAAGCTTCAAGGGGACACAATATTGATCTTTTGGAGTAAACAATTATAATTTTGGATGGACTAGATCATAAATGCATGCCTTATAGCACTTGTTTTTTGGTGTAAACAATGATAGAGCAGTTGGTGTGTGTCTGAGAAAAACATAACAAGATCCATATATGAATTGGACACCACATGCTCAATTATAGGAAGTTGAGTTGGCTATTATTCGACATGTCTCCTTCAGCAGTATATATAAACAGAGACACCGTTGTTGATTAACGAACAGATCAAATTCAATTGCCATTGTTCATATCCACCACAATCAAAGAAGATTAAGATGGCTCACATTCGCTCCAATAGCCTTCCATCAAGCGTTCATCCTACCATCCTCCGGATCAAAGAAGAGCTCGTCAAACTAAAGGGCTTGGAGGCATCTCAAACAGCTGAGGCAATCCTCATAGCCTTGGAAAGTCTCAAAGATTTGTATACATGTGTGGATGACCTACTCCATTTATCGTTCACTCAACAAGTCCTTGTCCTCCACCGACGAGAGAAGTGGGTGGACGAAATGCTGAACGGGTCAGTTCAGTTGATGGACTTGTGTTCCTCAGCGAGGGACTCATTGTCATCAATGAAGGAACACATGCAAGCGCTTCAATCCACTCTTCGTAGGAGAAGAGCCGGTGATCCTTCTATCAAGTGTGAGATCCGGTCCTACTTCCTTTACAGGAAGAAGGCCGAGAAGGATCTTAACAAGTCCCTGTCAAAATTGAAAAAGATCTGCAATGGGTGTCCTCTTTTAAACGAAAACAATGATGCTTCAATGGTGTTCGAGGTGTTGCAAGAAGTGACTGCGGTCACTATCTCCATCTTTCAATCCGTGTTGTGCTTCATGGCTTCAACAAGTCCTGTAACAAGACCAAGTAAGTGGTCTCTTGTATCCAAGGTGATGCGAAAAGGGACAGTTGCCTGTGAAGTCGAAGATGGAGATGTAAATCTGGTGCAGAGAGTTGATGCTTCGCTTTCAACACTTTGTTGTCATGCTTCAAGCAAAGATGATGATGTGAAGGTTTCACAGGCGCAGAAACGGATGGTGGAGTTAGAGGGAAGCGTTGAAAGAATCGATGGTGGACTTGAGTGCCTGTTTAGGCAAATGATCCAAACCAGAGTTGCTCTTCTTAACAACATCAATTTGTAGAAGACTGTTTTGTTCTTTTTTTGTACCATATGAACACCAACATCACCGGCATCCATTTTTTTAAGGATTCGCTGGTGTATTCATGATATTGAATATATTGAAATGTACATGTTTGCAATTGAAAATGATTTATTTGACTATCCAAGGCTTTTTTCCCATTTCTTAATGTGTTCTTATAATTAATTTTTGGTGGTTATGCAAAATCTGCAATTTGTAGCCAAATTTCCAAATCCAAGTTCATCAAGAGTTAAAACATCTTTTGTATACTGTTGTTATTACTGAAATATGAATTGCTCTGCAACAATATAAATATTAGTGCATTTGAGTAAACAGAATATCAACAGTGCATCTGAATTATGAATGTTTTTTCTTTACATTTTGTTATGATCATTGTATTTCTATATCTATTTGAAGTTAAATAATGGTGAAGAACTGAATTTTTATTGAAACAATTTATTTGATATTCAAAATATGCCTGCTTAACAATGCACAAAGAAAAGCTATGGAAGACATTGAGGTTTCATGAACAGATGAGGTTTTATTGGCTAAAGTATTGCGGACAGATTAAATTTTCTGATGAATTTAACCAATTGTAAAACTAGTTTGGTTGTATACGACACTATAATCCGTGAAGTCCATTTCATTCCTTGCACTTTTGGTTTCATAATCAGATAGAGAAAAAAAATTCTCAAGACTGAAATTATTTAGTTTTAGATGATGGCTATGCTTTTCTGGGGGTGCTAACTTTAGATAAAAAATTAGTCATTTTTTGGCAATATAAAAAACAATTTCTACTTTGTGGTTTTTAATATTTTAGAAATATTTTTCACAAACCATATCTCAATAAGCTTTCACCAATGAATAGCTATAAGCATTGACCTCCACATGCAAATTAAATATTGTCTACCCATCACATGATTTAAACATGAACACATACAGCAATATATTACATTTTCATCATTTGGTGCCTACTGTCTAGCCAGCTCGGTTTGGCGATTACAATAGTCAGGCATCATAATTCATGCCAAATATTGACTCCTAAACAATGCACAGATGATGAAGCCATAGCAGACAAGATCTCATCCTATGGAACTAGAAAGAAACACGTCCCTTCCTGTTAGCATCAAATCAACACATGACATATTTTATTGGCTAAGATTCTATGTGTCATCTTCCATTATAGGCTTTTTTATAAGAAGTTGGTTGAGCAGAACACATGTATAGTATAACTTTTGAATCTGTTAATCAAACAATAAGTTGGCCAGTTTGAATGGCGTAGCTTTTTTTTTAGGGGAATTTTTGGGCATATCTATTTAAATCAATACCAAAAGAGATGATGTCCAAATGTGAATACAACATGTGTGTGTGTGTGTGTGTGTGTGTGGGGGGGGGGGGGGGGGGGGAGATAGAAAACAAGTTGTTGTTAGAAGATAAATATGTGTAAGCCAAATGACAGGACAAGTTGTTGTTAGAAGATAAATATGTTTTTTTACCATTGTGTGGGTTGGAGATAAAACTGGACAGAAACAGTTTAGTTTGTTATGATTAATTTTTTTTGGCTAAGGTAATTTGGGATATCATGACACGTGCAATGACATAAACATAAGCTTTAAAAGGTTCATGTTGATATTATTTTTGGCTGACTAGTTGGCCTCGGTTGAATATATAAAATTCATAATTGCTATTATGGTCTGGTGTTGGGGAACCAATAATGTGTCAAACGATGCTACTGCATTAATTGACTAATTTTTAGATAGTCTGGTTGTCTGAGAAAAGCACAGCATGATCTGTGCATAGTGGACACCTCATATTCAGTTATGGCCAAATTGCGTTGTGTAAAGTTTAGTGTTTTTTTATTTTTGGGGGGATATATAAGCGTCCATCATTGTTATTATTGCATAACACAAAGTCATCTGCCAAGGTTGAGATTCCACTAGCAAAAGATAGTTCACGTCTGCTCCAACAGCCCTCCAACCCGCGCGAGAGCTGTTCGATGAAATGCCGGACCGAAACACCGACCCGAAACACCGACCAGAGACGTCGTTTCTTGAAACGCTGTCATGAATGGATACGCTCCGCCCGAAGATTTGATGAGGCGTTCAGTCTCTTCAGAGAAATTCTGGGTTTGGATGTCGTGCCGGACGACCACATGTTCAAGTCCGTGGAGGAGGTGGAGTGAGTCCTCGCTTACATGGTGACGCGCCTTTTCAATTGGGTATCGACGATCCAAGCCGTCCAATCAAATGTTGACGTGGTCTCGTGGATGATGAATTTATGTTTTCAAGCTAACACCGGATCGTGTCGACTAATCTAATCGAACACAAAACTGGGGTTCGACGCGGACATCTTCGTTGCCAACACGTTGATCGGTGCCTACGGGTTGGGATCCACTGTTTGTTTTTATTTACTTATATCTTGTTTGACTTTCACTGTGACATCATCATCATCATCACATTAAAAATTAGACGATTGCAAGTGCATGTGAAATCTAAAGAAAAAGGAAAAAATCTATTTCACTTGATACAATTAAATCACATGATATTTGTATGATGATATGACAACTCCACATAAGTCAATCAAGATTATGATAAAAACAAACAAAGAATTTGAATCCCAAAGCCTACTCCGATATCAGGCGAGAGTTGTTCGACGAAATGCCAGACCGAAACATCGAGTGTGAGGAGCTTGTGAATCTCTGGCATTCACTTGGAGAAGCTCCCTTGATATGGGCGGTTAGAAGGGATTAAGCCTTGTTAATCTGGAACATAAGACCTTGAAGAGAGAGAGTCATGCTTTGAAATTTTAGAATCATAGGCTTGGTACTTCAGTACTTGGAAGCCAGCAATAGATGAAAAGAGTCTACCTGGATGACATGGTTGTTGCAAGACAAATATTAGTCAAATGTTTTGAAGAGATTATGGTAATGATCACCTTTGTTTTTGGGAAAAATTAGTCTGGCTACTTAGAACCCGCATCGTTAAGATTTTCTTCGACAGTTGAATATTGCAACTCTGATCTGATGTTGGGCAGACAACAACACAAATGATGCTCCACTCATTGCAGCGACATCAATAATTGAAGCATATAACATCTTTAAAAATCAAGGCTCTTGAGCAGTGTGTGTGCTTTGACAGCCTGTGCTTAACCAGGAACTACATAATGTTGTTAAGCATTTCTGGCTAAGATAATAAGCAGCTTTGAATATCACCATACACGTGCAATAACAAATATATCTTCTCTCTTAAAAGCTTCAAGGGGACACAGTATTGATATTTTAGTTACAATTATATTTTTGGATGGATCAGATCATAAATGCATGCCTTGTATATTTTTATTTTTTTTTTTTTTTGGAGTAAACAATGATAGAGCAGTTGGTGTTTGTCTGAGAAAAACATAACAAGATCCATATATGAATTGGACACCACATGCTCAATTATAGGAAGTTGAGTTGGCTATTATTCGACATGTCTCCTTCACCATCTCTCCAGGCGGTATATATAAACAGAGACACCATTGTTGATCAACAAACAAATCAAATTCAATTGTCATTGCTCATATCCACCACAATCAAAGAAAATTAAGATGGCTTACATTCGCTCCAATAGCTTTCCATCAAGCGTTCATCCTACCATCCTCCGGATCAAAGAAGAGCTCGTCAAACTAAAGGGCTTGGAGGCATCTCAGACAGCTGAGGCAATCCTCATAGCCTTGGAAAGTCTCAAAGATTTGTATACATGTGTGGATGATCTACTCCACTTATCGTTCACTCAACAAGTCCTTGTCCTCCACCGACGAGAGAAGTGGGTGGACGAAATGTTGAACGGGTCAATTCAGTTGATGGACTTGTGTTCCTCAGCGAGAGACGCATTGTTCATCAATGAAGGAACACATGCAAGCTCTTCAATCCACTCTTCGTAGGAGAAGAGCCGGTGATCCTTCTATCAAGTGTGAGATCCGGTCCTACTTCCTTTACAGGAAGAAGGCCGAGAAGGATCTCAACAAGTCCCTGTCAAAATTGAAAAAGATCGGCAATGGGTGTCCTCTTCTCAACGAGAACAATGATGCTTCGATGGTGTTCGAGGTGTTGCAAGAAGTGACTGCGGTCACCATCTCCATATTTCAATCCGTGTTGTGTTTCATGGCTTCAACAAGTCCTGTAACAAGACCAAGTAAGTGGTCTCTTGTATCCAAGGTGATGCGAAAAGGGACCGTTGCCTGTGAAGGCAAAGATGGAGATGTAAATCTGGTGCAGAGAGTTGATGCTTCGCTTTCAACACTTTGTGGTCATGATTCAAGCAAAGATGATGATGCGAAGGTTTCACACGCGCAGAAACGGATGGTGGAGTTAGAGGGAAGCATTGACAGAATCGATGGTGGACTTGAGTGCCTGTTTAGGCAATTGATCCAAACCAGAGTTGCTCTTCTTAACAACATCAGTTTGTAGACAGACTGTTTTGTTGTTTTTTTGTACCATATGAACACCAACATCATCGGCATCCATTTTTTTGAAGGATTTGCTGATGTATTTATGATATTGAATATATTGAAATGTACATGTTTGCAATTGAAAATGATTTATTTGACTATCCAAGGCATTTTTCCCATTTTTTGATGTGTTACTTATCATTAATTTTTGGTGGTTTTGCAGAGACTGCAATTTCTAGCCAAATTTTCAAATCCTAGTTCATCAAGAGTTAAAACATCTTTTGTATAATGTTGTTATTACTGAAATATGAATTGCCCTGTGATGTAGGACAGATTATGCATATGAGACCATCAAAAGTGGTCTATTAAATAAATCAATGGTCACGATCTTGAAATCGCACGAAATTTGACATGGTGAAATATATCAAGCAGATCTTCTGGATTAGTTGTTATACAACTAACAATTCTTATTTTTTAAAAATTCATTTATTTAGGGCTTTAAATTAGAAATTTTACTATTTTTAGTAAGTTTTAAATTTGTGATATCTCAATCATAACAGATCAGAATTGATTTCTATCAATTCCTATGATCATTTAGGATCACATAGAATCTGAAAAATTAGTTTTCGGATTTTACTATTTTTAGTAATTTTTTATTTTATGCTATTAGTATAAATAGCAGACTTGTAATTTAAGGTTTTCAATTTTTATCAATAATATTTTTAATTTTCTCTGTTTTGAAGCTTTCCTTCCTAACGTTGGGCAGCGAAAAACTAAGCCCCAAAACAGAGGAAATTCCACCCTAAATTACAAGTCTTCTATTTATAGATAGCATATAATAATTTTTTTTTTAAAATAGTAAAATCCAAAAACTAATTTTACAGATTCTATGAGATCCTAAATGATCATAGGAATTGATAGAAATCAATTTCGATATGTTATAATTGAGATATCACAAATCTAAAACTTACTAAAAATAATAAAATCTCTAATTTAAAGCTCTAAATAAATGAAATTTTGAAAAATAAGAATTTTTAGTTGTATAACAAGTAATCCAGAAGATCTCCTCAATATATTTCACCATGTCAAATTTCGTGTGATTCCAAGATCGTGACCATTGATTTGAATTTATTTGATAGACCACTTTTGATGGTCCCATATGTATAATATGTCCTATATTATCAGGAACTACATAATGTTGTTAACACTACATAATATGTCCAAATACTAAAACTCTCATTTTTAACCAACTCACACAGAAAGTAATAGCAAACCCTACCAAGCGCCGCAACAATTCAAAAAGCAACCACAATACGACTCTCCGCGAAGTCCAGAACAGCACGCGAAACAGGAAACCCTAGCTAAAATTCGCTTCTCACCGGCTATTCTAAACAAAAATAACGCAGCGAAAAACTAAAATAAAGATCCAATAAGCATTGAGATCTTTCAACAAACACAATTCTCAAAGAGAATACTAAAATTAAAAAAATATATTAATAAAAGTTGAAAAACCCTAGATTACAAGCCTCCCTTTTATAATAGGAAAAAACTTACTAAAAATAACAAAAATGAAAGTTTGTTATAACTAATTCTAAGGGATCTTAGAAGATCGTGGGATTTGATTTCGATCAAATCCGAATTATTATGAAGGAGATACGCTAAATCTAAAAAGTTACTAAAAATAGAAAAAATGTCATTTTGAGGGCCAAAAAATGGGAAAATAAGGACGTGTTGTAGCGAGCGACAACTCTTGAAGATCTTCTCGACATCTACCTCTAGTAACTCTTTCGGGTTCATCGCCCCCGAAACGCGTCTGCCACCCGTTCTGCATAAAAAAAAGGGGTCCAAATCGAACAAAAAACGGATCCCGGAAGAGATTCACGTTATATAATCAAGAAATTGAAACAAACAGTATGAATTCGACAAGATGGATCGATCTAGGCGAAGATCTACTCACCAGGACCAGGGGATCTCGGTTGGGCCGATCTCTTCGGCGCGGTTTCGGGGGACGACGCGTATGGCGACTCCGATGGTTTCAGTGCTTATGAGATTCCAACGCTTGTTGGATCTCTTTATCTAATTTTTCACTGCGTTACCTGCAACAATATAAATTTAGTGCATTTGAGTAACCAGAATATCAACAGTGCATCTGAAATATGAATGTTTTTCCTTTACATTTTGTTATGATCATTTTATTTCTATATCTATTTGATTGAAGTTAAATAATGGTGAAGAACTGAATTTTCATTGAAACAATTTATTTAATATTCAAAATATGCCTGCTTAACCATGCACAAAGAAAATCTATGTAAGACATTGAGGTTTCATTGGTTAAAGTATTGCGGACAGATTAAATTTTCGGGTGAATTTAACCAGTTGTAAAACTAGTTTGGTTGTATACGATACACTATAATATGTGAAGTCCATTTCATTCCTTGCACTTTTGGTTTCATAATCGGATAGAAAAAAAAAAATTCTCAAGACCGAATTAATTTAGTTTTCGATGATGGCTATGCTTTTCTGGGTGGTAACTTTAGATAAATTAGTCATTTTTTGGCAATAGCAAAAACAAATTCTGCTTTGTTGTTGTTAATATTTTAGAAATATTTTTCACAAACCATATCTCAATAAGCTTTCACCAATGAATAGTTATAAGCATTGACCTCCACGTGCAAATTAAATACTCTGTCTCCCCACATGATTTAAACATGAACACATACAGCAATATATTACATTTTCTTCATTTGGTGCCTACTGTCTAGCCAGCTCTGTTTGGCGATTACAATAATCAGGCATCATAATTCCTGCCAAATATTGACTCCTAAACAATGCACAGATGATGAAGCCATAGCAGACCAGATCTCATCCCATGGAGCTAGAAAGAAACTCATCCCTTCCTGTTAGCAACAAAGCAACACATGGCATATTTTATTGGCTAAGATTCTGTCTCATCTTCCATTATAGGTCTTTTTATAAGAAGTTGTATGAACAGAACGCATGTACAATATCACTTTTGAAACTGTTAACCAAAAAATAAAAAGTTGGCATGTTTGAAGACAAATACATATAGGCCAAATGACAGGATATATGGAACTTTTTTTTACCATTGTGTGGGTTGGAGATAAAACTGGACAGACAAACAATTTAGTTGTTATGATTAAATTTTTTGGGCTAAGGTAGGCAATTTGGGATATCATGACACGTGCAATGACATAAAGATAAGCTTTAAAGGTACATTAAATTCATTTTTTGGCTGGCTAGTTGGCCTCGGTTGAATATATAAAATTCATAATTGCTATTATGGTCTGGTGCTGGGGAACCTATAATGAGGCAAACGATGCTACTGCATTAATTGACTTAGTTTTAGATAGTCTGGTTGTCTGAGAAAAGCATAACATGATCCGCCCATGAAGTGGACACTACATATTCAGTTATGGCCGAATTGAGTTGTCTTTTGGCATATATAAGCGTCCACCATTGTTGGTATTTCACAACACTTCATCTGCCATTGCTAGTATCCCTTTCAAGGTTCCACATACAAAACATAGGCAAAGATGGTTCACATCTGCCCCAACAGCTCACCATTCTCTGCATCAAAAAAAAAAGAAAGAAGAGCAAACTCAAGTGCTTTGAGTCGATCACCTCCTACACTTGATGCTCACATGAGCCCTCAACCACAGTAACCAAGATTGATTCACGTAAAGATGTTAGTACTCAGACCATGATGATTTTGGGCTTGGTTAGTCATGGATTATCTGAGCAGGAGATAAAGCTCTTGGTTAGTCATGGATTAGTCAAGATATTGAGTAACAAAGTAGAAAAATGGGATTACTTTCATAAGAATGCTCTCTGCTTGTAGTTGCACAGGTTTGTAGTTTTTTGGCAGTGATTGATTAATTATGAGTTCTGTTTTCACAAGATCGATGTTGTTGTCGTGTTTCTTGATTGATGAGACTGGTAGAAAAAAATGTGGGACACACACTAAGCCTGAATAACATCTCTTGGGACCTTGAAGAGAGCAATTGATTGGTACTTGCGAGCCAGCGACAGATGAATAAAGCCCGCTTAGATGACATGGTTGTTGGAAGTCATTTTGACAGCTTGTGAACATAGAAGAAAAAAATGCTATTAAGGTATCTTGTCAGATTTCAATTAGATTATGGTAATGATCAGATGTAACTATCAACACACTCGTGCGCTTAACCTCACATCAGCTGATGATGGGCGTCTCTATATCATATATGACCACTGGCATCACCTTTGTTTTTGGGAAAATTTGTCTGGCTACATAGCATCGTCAACGATTGCCTTCCCCATTTATTATTATTATATATACGGGTAGGTCTTCCCCAGTTGGATATGAGAAACCAATTCATTATTGCAATTCTGATCTGGTGTTGGGGTGACAACAGCACAAATGAAGCTCCGGTCATTGCATCAAAATCAATAATTGAAGCCTAGAACATCTTAAATTAAGGTGATACTACGCGACAACTCTATTTTAAGAGAAATCTGAAAAGTAATATAATGGGAGTCAATAAAACCTCTTGGCCTCTTCATTGAATGGTATGGTTGTTGGAAGACAGACATGTATAAACCAATGAAAGGTTCTTGACTAATATGTGTGCTTTGACAGCCTGTGCTCAAACCAAGAACCACATAATGTTGTAATGAAAGAGACATAACAAATTTAGCTTCTCTCTTTAAAGCTTCAAGGGGACACAGAATTGATATTTTAGTCCAAATTTTATTTTGGATGGTTAATTGGAGAGGCAGGCATTGACGATCTCGTCTCAGGAAACCAGTGAGACAAACTTTTTTTTTCTTCTAAAAGTAAACAATGAAGCTGTTGGAGTTTGTCTGAGAAAAACATAAGATCCATAAATGAGCTGGACACCACATGTTCAATCATGTGAAGCCTGAGTTGGCTACTATTGGTTATGTCTCTTTCACCATCTCTGTAGGTGGTGTGTATATATATAAACAGAGACACCATTGTTGATCAACAAAACAAATCAAATTCAATTGTCATTGCTCATATCCACCACAATCAATGCACATTAAGATGGCTCACATTCGCTCCAATAGCCTTCCATCAATCAATCATCCTACCATCCTCCGCATCAAGGAAGAGCTCAGAAAACTAAAGGGCTTCGAGGTATCTCAGACAGCTGAGGCGATCCTCATCGCCTTGGAAAGTCTGAAAGATTTGTATACATATGTGGATGACCTCCTCTGCTTGTCGCTCACTCAACAAGCCCTCATCCACCACCGACGAGAGAAATGGGTGGATGAGATGTTGAACGGATCGGTTCAGTTGATGGACTTGTGTTCCTCAGCGAGAGGCGCATTGTCATCAATGAAGGAACACATGCAAGCTCTTCAATCCGGTCTTCGTAGGAGAAGAGTCGGTGGTCCTTCTATCAAGTGTGAAATCCGATCCTACTTCCTTTACAGGAAGAAGGCCGAGAAGGATCTCAACAAGTCTCTGTCAACATTGAAAAAGATCAGCAATGGGTGCTCATCATCCCCTCTTCTCAATGAAAACAACAATGCTTCGATGGTGTTCGAGGTGTTGCGAGAAGTGACTGCAGTCACTGTCTCCATCTTTCAATCCGTGTGTGCTTCATGACTTCAACAAGTCCTGTAACAAGACAAAGTAAGTGGTCTCTTATATCCAAGGTGATGCGAAAAGGGACCGCTGCTTGTGAAGGTGAAGATGGAGATGTAAATCTGGTGCAGAGAGTTGATGCTTCGCTTTCAACACTTTGTGGTCATGATTCAAGCAAAGATGATGATGCGAAGGTTTCACAGGCGCAGAAACGGATGGTGGAGTTAGAGGGAAGCATTGAAAGAATCGATGGTGGACTTGAGTGCCTGTTTAGGCAATTGATCCAAACCAGAGTTGTTTTTCTTAACAACATCAGTTTGTAGAAGACTGTCATTTGTTGTTTTTTTGTACCATATGAACACCAGCATCATCAGCATCCATGTTTTTTTAAGGATTCGCTGATGTATTCATGATATTGAATATACTGAATTGTACATTTTTGCAATTGAAAAAATGATTTATTTGACGACCCGAGGCTTTGTTTTCCATCTTTTAAATTTGTTCTTATATTTATTTATTTTTTGGTTGGTTTTGTGAACTCTGCAATTTGTAGCCAGATTGCCGAATCCAAGTCATCAAGAGTGAAACATCCTTTGTATAATCTTGTTTTTACCTAAATATGAAATATATAAACATTAATGCATTTGAGTTACCGGAATATGAACAGTGCAATATGAATCATTATAGCTATTCCTTTAGGTTAAATTCATAAATTAATATAACGTGCAATCCAATAAGTGCTCACAACCCATGATCTATTTAGGGCCCACATCCTGAATAACCCATGATTTGATTATGAGGGTCCACAACCCATGAATTTGGATTAAATTCATATAACGCTCCAAATTCCCGAAGCTTGTTGGTCCATTTGCATCCGACTACTAGAAATTCCAAGTTAATATTAGGACCAAATCCCAACAAACAAATGATTTGGGGTTAGATCTCCAAATCGCGCATAGATTTCCAATCGAGGAGAGGGGATCGACAGCCAACCCCATTTTATAAATAAAAAATCGGATCTCTCTATTGAAATACGTGAAAAATTCTTTTTTCATAAAATTCTAGATTTTCACTCGGTTAGAGGGCCGTTTGACAAAATATCATAATTTTCATTTTAAAATTGCGAGGGCTACCTCGGTTTGAATATTCCTGCGACATCCAAATCCTCGCGCCTTCCACGGATCGCCTACAACTTTGCATCAGTGGATAGTCTGTCACAACTGTTATCTCAATTATTTTTTATACTAAACATGAATAGACTATTCTTTTACTCATTTATTCTCGTATTTATTTATTATTATATCATCATTCATTATCTCTCCACTTATCCCCTTTCCTTGTCAAACCAGCTCTTACATCTTGAATCACCCACAACCAGCACCAATCAGTCAGATGCGAGCGGGTCGAACGTATTTTATTATCATGATGCAGTTGATTGATTTTGTCCCTTCCATAACCCTTTATAATCTCGTTAAAACCTACACAGGACTTTGTGTTTTCATAAAATCCATATAAATCTTACTTAAATTCAAATATATCCTTCTGTCAGTGGTTAATAGAATTTAATTTTTTTATGAAATTATCTTTTTACCACGCACAGTCAAACCTAACCCTAACCAGAAATTCTCTTCATTGTTTATCTCATCCTGACTCGCAAGTGCAGCCGTTCTTCGACGACGGTCGATCGTCCTCATCATCTCATGGCGACCGCCATTTTGATCGCTCTTACTCGAAATCGCATCTTCCCAAAGTTACTCTCTTTGAAAGCACCTCCTCCAAATGCTCCTCATCCGAAGGCTTCTCCTCCTCAAAATTTCCAGGTTCCATCACAAACCCACATCTCCTTTGTCGTTCTTATTATTTTGAAAAAGATTTTCACAAACTATATCTCAATAAGGTTTCACCAGTGAATAGTTATAAGCATTGACCTCCACGTGTATTTTGTCTTCCCACATGATTTAAACATGAACACGTACAGCAATATATTACATTTTATTTGCAATTACAATAATCAGGCATCATAATTCATGCCAATTATGAAGCCATAGCAGACGAGATCTCATCACATGGATCTAGAAAGAAACACGTCACTTCCTGTTAGCATCCCAGCAACACATGACATATTTTATTGGCTAGGATTCTGTCTCATCTTCCATTATAGGCTTTTTTATAAGAAGTTGGATGAATAGCACACATTTATAATATCACTTTTGAAACTGTTAATCAAATAGTAAATTATTAATGGTGTAGTTGTTGGAAGATAAATACATGTAGGCCAAATGATATAGGATATATGCAACTTTTTTTTACCTTTGTGTGGGTTGGAGATAAAACTGGACAGACAAACAATTTAGTTGTAATGAATCAATTTTTTGGCAAAGATAGGCAATTTGGGATATCAAGACATGTGCAATGACATAAACATAAGCATATTTTTGGCTGGCTAGTTGGCCTCGGTTGAGTTTAAGAAATTCATAATTGCTATTATGGTCTGGTGTTGGGGGACAATAATGAGGCAAACGATGCCACTGCATTAATTGATTTATTTTTAGATAGTCTGGTTGTCTGAGAAAAGCATAACATGATCCGTTTGTGAAGTGGACACCACATATTCCGTTATGGCCGAATTGAGTTGTCAAATGGTCAGTGTATCTTTGGCATATATAAGTCGGTCACCTCCTACACTTGACGCTCACACATTGAGCCCTCAACCACATCAGCCAAGAATGATTCACATAAAGATGTTAGTACCCAGAACTCGATGATTTTGGGCTTAGTTACTCATGGATTGTCTGAGCAGGAGATAAAGCTCTTTATCACGATATTGAGGAACAAAGTGGAACTGAATGGGATTACTTTTATAGGAATGCTCTCTTTTGTAGTTGCATAGGTTGCTGGATGAGAGGTGTTGGTTCTTTCTATCAGATGGTCAGTGTTTTGGTTTTGTTGGGGGGTGTGCTTTATGAGGTTTTCTGGAAGTGATTGATTAACTATGAGTTTTGTTATCACAAGATCGATGTTGCTGTCTTGTTATTCGATTGATGAGACTGATAGACAAAAATGTGGGACACGCACTAAGCTTGAATAACATCTGGAACTTGAGACCTTGAAGAGATTCAATGAGTGGTACTTGCGAGCCAGCGATAGATGAACAAAGCCTGTGTGGAAGTCATTTTGACACCTTGTGAACATAGAAGAAGAAATGCTATCAAGGTTTTCCTGTCAGTTTTCGATTAGATTGTGGTAATGATCAGCTGTAACTGTCAACACACGCGTGAGCTTCACCTCACGTCAGCTGATGATGGGGTGTCTCTATGTCATATATAAACACTGGCATCACCTTTGTTTATGGGAAAATTTGGCTGGCTATTTAGCATCATCAACGATTGTCGTCCCCAATTATTATTGTTATATATATATATATGGGTAGGTCTTCCCCTGTTGGATATGAGATACCAATTCATTATTGCAATTCTGATATGGTGTTGGGGTGACAGGAACACAAATGATGCTCTGGTCATTGCATCGACATCAATAATTGAAGCCTAAAACATCTTAAAATTAAGGAGATGCTACGCGACAACTCTGTTTTAAGAGAAATCTGAAAAGTGATATATTGGGAGTCAATAAGACCTCTTGGCCTCTTCATTGAATGGTATGGTTGTTGGAAGACAGACATGTATAAACCAATGAAAGGTTCTTGACCAATATGTTTGCTTTGACAGCCTGTGCTCAAACCAAGAACCATATAATGTTGTAATGAATTCGTAAGGTAATAAGCAGCTTTGAATATTGACATACACGTGCAATAAAAAATTTATTTTAAAGCTTCAAGGGGACACAGAATTGATATTTGAGTCCCATTTTTATTTTGGATGATTAGTTGGAGGTGCATGCATTGATGACCCCGTCTCAGAAAACCGGTGAGAAACACTTTTTTTTTTAGTAAACAATAGAGCTGTTGGAGTTTGTCTAAGAAAAACATAACAAGATCCATATATGAACTGGACACCACATGTTCAATTATATGAAGTCTGAGTTGGCTATTATTTGTTGTGTCTCCTTCACCGTCTCTGTAGGTGGTGTGTGTGTGTATATAAACCGAGACACCATTGTTAATCAACAAAACGAATCAAGTTCATTTGTCATTGCTCATATCCACCACAATCAAGGCACATTGAGATGGCTCACATTCGCTCCAATAGCCTTCCATCAAGCGTTCATCCTACCATCCTCCGCATCAAGGAAGAGGTCGGCAAACTAAAGGCCTTGGAGGCATATCTGACAGCTGAGGTGATCCTCATCGCCTTGGGAAGTCTCAAAGATTTATACGCATGCGTGGATGACCTCCTCCGCTTGTCGCTTGCTCAACAAGCCCTCATCCACCACCGACAAGAGAAATGGGCGGATGAGATGTTGAACGGGTCGGTTCAGTTGATGGACTTGTGTTCCACAGTGAGAGGCGCATTGTCTTTGATGAAGGATCACATGCAATCTCTTCAATCAACTCTCCGTAGGAGAAGAGCCTGTGGAACTTTGATCAAGTGTGAAATCCGATCCTACTTCCTTTACAGGAAGAAGGTCGAGAAGGATCTCAACAAGTCCCTGTCAAAATTGAAAAAGATCAGCAATGGGTGTCCTCTTCTAAACGAAAACAATGATGCTTCAATGGTGTTCAAGGTGTTGCAAGAAGTGACTACGGTCACTATCTCCATCTTTCAATCCATGTTGTGCTGCATGGCTTCAACAAGTCCTGTAACAAGACCAAGCAAGTGGTCTGTTGTAGCCAAGGTGATGCGAAAAGGGACTGTTGTTTGTGAAGGCGAAGATGAAGATGCATATCTGGCGCAGAGAGTTGATGCTTCGCTTTCCGCACTTGCTGGTCATAATTCAAGGAAAGATGATGATGCGAAGGTTTTGCAGGCACAGAAACAGATGTTGGAGTTAGAGGGAAGCGTTGAACGGATCAATGGTGGACTTGAGTGCCTGTTTAGGCAGTTGATCCAAACAAGAGTTGCTCTTCTTAACAACATCAGTCTGTAGAAGACTGACATTTGTTGTTTCTTTGTACCATATGAACACCAGAATCATCAACATCCATGTTTTTGAAGGATTTGCTGATGTATTCATGATATATTGTGTATTGAAATGTAAATGTTTGCAATTGAATCCGATTATTTGACCATCCAAGCCTCTTTTTTTATATCTTTTAAGGTGTGTTCTTATTGTGAACTCTGCAACTCCTAGCCAAATTGACAAATAGAAGTTCATCGAGAGTTAAACACCCTTGGTATGGGGTGATTGCTACTGAAATATGAATTGACCCTGCAACAATATAAATTTTGTGCATCTGAGTAGCCGCAATATTGACATTATTTTACTATGAATGTTTTTCCTTGACATTTTGTTGTGGTCATTTTATTTATGTATTTTGTTTAATTGAAGTTCAAATAATGATTTATAGTTATTTAGATTTTGAAGATGGCCATATTTTTTAGGTGTGCTAACTTTATATAAATCCTCTAATATTGTGTATTTGACTTGCAATTCATAGCTACTAATTTCTTTTTATTCCATGTTGAACTTGTATATGTTTGTTAACCCATCTTGAAAGAAAAAAAGGGAAAGACATTAATTTGAGATTTCATCAAAATTCTTAATTTGATATTATTCATTGATGTGTATCTTGCAAGACATTTTTTTTGGGTATAATCTTCCAAGACATTTGCTGGTAATACCAAAAAAAAAAAAAAAAAAAAAAATCTGCCTTGCTGTTGCTAATATTTTAAATAAATGGTTCATAGACCTCCACTTGCAATATAAATACCTTCTCTTCCCCCATGATTTGAACATGCCAGCAACATATTACATTTGCTTGCATTTGGTGTCCATTGTCTAGTCAGTTTGGTTGGCAATTATAGTGCCACGCATCACATAGGTAATTGGGTAGTCTAGGAAATAATTGGAAAATGTTACAATGTTAGAACCAGTCCCTTTCCAATCCCAAATGCAGTCCATACTTTATATTTCAATAAAAGATGAAGTAAATACTTCAATGAATTGTATTAACCCATTTGTTGAATATGTAAAAAAAAAAAATTCTAATGAAACAGATACCCTGTTGGCTAATGAGATATCTAAGACTGTAAATAAGATTATAAAATGGGTTGAGAATAACATGTACATAATTCATGCTTATAAAGGACATAAACAATAACAAATGATGAGGCTAAAGCAGACCAGATCTCATCATATGGAGGTAGAAAGAAACACTTCACGTCATGTTACAGCAACATGTGACAAAGAAATAAAATTTTGTTGGATAAGATTCTCTGTCTCACCTTTTGTTATAGGCTCTTCCATGGATGAACAGAACACATTTATAATAATTTTTCAAACTGTTGATCAAATAAAGAAAAAGTTTGGCCTATTTGAATGGTGTGAAGACAAATACACGTAGACCCAATGACAGGATCTATGAAAGTTTTTTTTTCCATTATGTGAGATGGAGATATAAAACACACTTTTGTTGTTATGAATTAATTTTGTGACTAAGATAGGCAGACTTATGATATATATCATGACACACGTGCAGTGACATAAACATAATCTTGGAAGGTACATGTTGATATTATTTTTGGTTGGTTAGCTGGCCTGGGTTGAATTTATGAAATCCATAATTGCTATTATGGTCTGGTGTTGTGGAACCAATAATGAAGCAAACTATGCCACTGCATCAATTGGATGACTATAGCACCACATGAAAATTATGGATGTATTAACAAAGATTAAACAATGATACAACAATAGTTGGTTGTCTGAGAAAGGTATAACATGATCCGTGTATGAAGTGGACACCACATGATCAACTATGGCTGAGTTGTGTTGTCTAATATTCTGTGCCTCTTTCACCATCTCTGCATGTCCCATATATAAGCAAGCCACCACTAATTGTTGATCATCCATTGCTAGTAACCATTTTCAGGTTCCACACACAAACATTAGCAAAAGATGGTTCACATCATCCGCTCCAACAGCTTGCCACCAAGCATTCACCCAACCATTCTCCGCATCAGAGAAGAGCTAAGCAAACTCAAGTCCTTTGAGTCATCACCATCATCTCTGGAAGCCGAGGCAATCCTCATCGCCTTGGGAAGTCTTAACAATGTGTATGCATGTGTCAACGATCTCCTACGCTTGTTGCTCACCCAACAAGCCCTCTATCAGTGCCGCCAAGACAAGTGGGTGGATGAGATGTTGAACGGGTCAGTCCAGTTGATGGACTTGTGTTACTTGGCAAGAGACGCATTGTCATCGATGAAGGAACACATGCAGGTTCTTCAATCTACACTTCGTAGGAGAAGAGTTGGTGATCCTACCATGAAGTGCGAATTTCGATCCTACTTCCTTTACAGGAAGAAGGCTGAGAAAGATATCAACAAGTCCCTCTCAACACTGAAAAAGATTGGCAATGGGTGCGCATCGTATCATGTTCTCGATGAAAACATTGATTCTTCGATGGTGTTTGGGGTGTTTAGAGAAGTGAATGTTGCCACTGTTTCCATCTTTAAATCTGTGTTGTGCTTCATGTCTTCAACTAGTACTTTATCAAAGCCAAGCAAGTGGTCTCTTGTAGTGAAGGTGATGCGGAAAGGGACTGTGGCTTGTGAAGGCGAAGATGGTGGTGTTAATGTGGTGGAGAGAGTTGATGCATTGCTCTCTGCACTTTGTGGGCATAATTCAAGCAAAGATGATGATGGTGATGTGAAGGTGCAGCAGGCGCAGAAACAGATGGGGGTGTTGGAGGATAGAGCCGAGCAGATTGATGGTGGCTTAGGGTGCCTGTTTAGGCATTTGATCCAAATCAGAGTTGCTCTTCTTAATAATATCAGTCTGTAAAATATGTTCTTTTTAAAATTTTGTACTATAAGAACACGCGCACCATCAGTGTCCATATTTTTGAAGGATTCACTGATGGATTCAATATATTGTATTTAATGAATATATATTTTTGCACTTGAAAGCAATAATTTGCTATCCAACTCTGTTTCCATCTTATAAGATGTGTTAAATGTTTGAAAACCACTGCAATTCATAGACAAGTTTCCAGTTCTAGCTACAATCAAAGCTCACAATCTTGAATAGTTAAAATTGGGAGGAGACTCTTCTACATGAGGTTTGTTGTGCTAAAATTTGAATTAACACATGCAATAAACCTATATGATATTACTCATTGACGCGATGAACAGCAGGAAAACATTGTGTTAATGTGGGGTTTTACCCATTATAATTTTCGATGATCAATTTCTTATGCTTGTCAATTGAAAGCTTAACAATTATTAGGCATTGCATACTGCTTCTGACTCATATGCATCTTATATCAATTTTTCATATTCTTTTGTAGGCCTCGAGGACAAGATGTCTAGCCTAATAAGCACTTGAAGATGTTCAGAATTGTTCATGTTATGTGAAACACAAAGAACTGAATCAGCCTAATGACATATTTCATTAGTGAACATCTTTCATTCTTGTTCGACAACACATCAAAGTCGGTCATGTGTTTGAACCAAATTTTCCCAACTTCCTAGTAATAAAAAATTCTTAATGTTGCTGATTCAGAATTCTTGATCTGATCCTGCTCACGGATGCCTCTTGGGATCAGAACAGGTACTAATTTTATAAACTGGGTGCAGAGATTGCTCTGATCACCAACATTGGCCTGACCATCACATGATGTACATTTTTAAGTAACTTGTCCTGAAAACATTGAGATGCATGCATGAACATGTGCACAAAAATTAATACAACACCTTTTTCAATATGGGGACATGGTCTGCTGTTGGCATTCATATTTTGAAGCAATGCAGGAGCCACACATTCAGCTAATCAATCTAGGAGATAATAGCAGTAATGAGTGGCTGTTGGGGGAGACAAGGAGGGAATCGCTCGTTCGTGCGTCACACCCCATGCCCATAATTGAATCCTAAAAAAACATATATGAAGATGATGATGCTGCAGCAGACCACATCTCATCATAGCTATAATCAATCCATAAATATTAAACTATGTCTATGCATCACATGACAAATAAGTGAAATTGAGTTGGCATAGATTCTCTCTGTCTCTCCACATCTTCTCCTCTTGGTTCGTATATAAAGAAGCTAATATCATAGACAACCCCATCACAACCAATCTTTCTCCAAAGCTTCAATACATCTAGCTTCAAAAGACCCTCACAAGGTCTCTCCAATACTAGCAAAAATGGCTAAGTTTTCAAACACCCGTTCGAATAGCATGCCCACAAGAGCTCATCCTCTCATCCTCGAAATCGAGGAAGAGTTGAGCAAGCTCAAGTCCCCAATCTCCTCTCCCACCTCATCAGCAATTCTCGCTGGCTTGAACGGTCTCAAAGGCATGTACGACCACGTCGATGGTCTTCTTCGCCTTCCACATACCCAAAAGGCGCTCCTCCCCCACCGAAAAGACAAGTGGGTGGAAGAGATGCTCGACGGGTTCATAAGACTGCTTGACGCAAGCAATGCTGCAAGAGATGCATTGCTGTCAATGAAGGAGCGCGTGCGAGATCTCGAATCAGCTCTTCGAAGGAGAAGAGCCGGTGGAGAATCCTGCATTGAAAGTAAGATTGGTGCGTTCGTCCTCTCGAGGAAGAAAGCGAAGAAGGCGATCAACAAGTGCCTAGTGGCAATCAAACAGATACGTTCATCGTATCCGGTGCAAGATGGAGAGAACAACTTCTTAAATGTGGTTGTTCGATTGTTAAGCGAAGTGCGCGACGTAACAATCTCCATATTCCATTCAATTATGTTGTTCGTGGAGAGCGCGAGTTCTAAAACGAAGACGAGCAAGTGGTTGCTTGTTTCAAAGGCGATGCGCAAAAGCGCAGTTGCTTGCGAGGAGGACCAAGAGATGAAAAGTGAGGTGGAAGTAGTAGATCTTTCACT
This sequence comes from Acorus calamus, assembly GCA_030737845.1. Taxonomy (NCBI): domain Eukaryota; kingdom Viridiplantae; phylum Streptophyta; class Magnoliopsida; order Acorales; family Acoraceae; genus Acorus; species Acorus calamus. Next base: position 2,740,889 of record CM060872.1, on the reverse strand, counting down.
CTACAACCTCTGCAATCACAAATCATGCAAAGACATCATCGGCGATGATGAGAGGTTACTGGTGGCTCAAAAGCAGTTGGAGGCATTGGACATGAGCGTTGAAGGACTCGACTCTGGATTGGAGAGCGTGTTCCGGCATTTGATCCAAACTAGAGTCACTCTTCTTAACATTTTCAGCCTCTGAAGATGATTATTTTGTTTTGGAGGGAAAACATTTGTAATTCCCAATCACCCTCATCAGCTTCCACATTTTATAGGATCTGATGATGTAATTATTACAAACTCTACTCTCTGTGAATGAAGATGCAAAAATGGCATTGCAGTTGAATCACATATTTTGAGTTTATTGTGCTTTGGTTAACCTTTTATCATATTGAGTTCTCTCCAACAATCATCATTTCAATCAAAATATTATTCTTTTGAATGCCTAATACATAAGAAGTCATCTCTACAAAGCATCTAATGTTTGAAAAGATTGGCCAAAGCTTTTTAAAAAAAGAATCTTCTGAATTCAAATTATTTGGGCATAATCATTTTAGTGCATAAATCCTATTGAAACAGAAGCATGAATTATGATTATGGGAAAAAAAAACATATTAAATCAATAAAAGATGAAACACATGAAACAGGAACCTCTAAACCATGGTTCCTCATGCGACAGAACAGATTAACAGGTTTAGACACCTAATTAGTAATGGTTCATTACCCACCACCATTATTGAACTAGGCCGCCTTTGACGACCTCTATCATTAATTGAACATCTGTTGCTTCTAATATTAAATCAATCTTTATATGTTGAATTAGTTGACTGACATTAGAGACTGAATTACAAGTCTTTACTAATTACATGTAGACGCACGCATGGTTTACAGTGAGGCTATTATTTAGAGGTCACTAGATTTTTCAAGCTGGATTTCCCAGATATATTGTTCAATTTTTATATTCACTTAATGACTTTATATTTCCTGTTTAGTCTTATTCGGTAACAAAAGAGATCTACCCTTTTGAGGCCTTTTTTATCAATGGAAACAAAAGCTCATCTTTTCATTAAAAAAAAAGTTGGACCAAGATTACTAGGAAGATTCTGAAATGCGTGGTCCATGTGGTCCATAACATATATTTATATGTGGATTCTGAAATGTGGTTCAATAACTGTTCTTGCCAGATCTATCACATGGTTGCACAGATTAAACAAAGTGGTGTTGATGCATCAACTGACAGCAATGCCTCCTCTGCAGCCTAATGCACAGAAATAAAATATTTGTGAATCAAAATTTTTCATGAATATATAATACATTGCCAGACATTGGAGACATCTCCCCCATATCATAATACAATAAAGTCAACTTTTGTTTTCTGTGATATCTGCGTCTCTCAAAAGTGGCGACATGGCACTCGTGTGCAGTACATCGAAATGTTTATTGATTGGCCTTTTGTAATAACACGTGGCCACCCTCATCACTTGGAATTTGGAAACAATGAATATTCATTTTATAGGTGTGTCATGTGTGTACATGCAAAACATTAGCACAGCATGTCTGGACAAGGTGTTGCATGATCTCCAAACACAAAGGGGTGATCCACGTTCTCATCACATGCACAATTAAATGATGAACACTAATATGCACAGGTCCGATTTGCAATTCCATCTGCGATTCAAAATGGGTCCCCCAACCATTTATACGCTTTGATAGTACAATATGCTACTTTATAATAGTATATAAAATTAATTTCTTAAATTTCTTAAATTAAAAATATAAATATTAGTATATGTTAGCATGTAATTCATTTATTATAATAATATCTATTTTAATGAGCGTACATTGTTTTTTAAAAAAATAATGAGGACTGTGGACTGCACACACGTCCAGCCAGACTTACCATTTCTTTAAAATGATATTAGCATTGATTGCTCTATTTTCAATCTAACAAGTGTGTTATGAGTAGTAGATCAGATGGAACATACAAACGCATCACCCACCTTAATTTATTTTCATATTTCAAAAGAGTGTTGATACACTCCATCAGTTTTTGCAGTCCGTTTCGCAGTCTCATACATTATGATAGGATGATATGCATATTGCGATATCATAGTATATGATGTTCTATTATAGTCTATTTTACAAAAAAAATTATTATTTTTTAACGTAAAAAGAAATTACATTAATATATATCAGTATATACTTTATTTTATATAAAAACATGTACTTCAATTAGAGAGAATATGATTTTTTTTTAAAAAAAAGATAAAACTAGTGAACTGTAATTTAGGATGTCCGAGAGAGCTAGACATATCATTTTCCATCTCGAAAACAAAGTTTGGAATTCTCACCGATAAAATGGATTAATCAGGTGTCCGTTCCTCGATGGGCCTGTGCGCGAGAGACATACTCGGTTGTGCCGTTTTGTGGGTCCGATCATGTGCACTGTGCATTCGTGTGGGGTGGCTCTATTTGAGCCCCTCTTATTTGTAAGTAAGCTCTTTTAAATTGATTTTATTATTAAAGATCCATTTAGATTTTCCTCATAAGTAACGCCTCTTAATAAATAAGTTCACCTAATTTTTTTAAATTTTTTTAACTAACATTCTTTTAATAAGCATACCCCCAATTTTGTGTATATATAGTGTTTAATTTATTATTATTTTTTGTTAGGGTTTAGGATTTTGATGATTTGTGTGAATATGTGCAATAACAATGGATTTTCATATTTTTTATATTTACATTAATTTTTTTATTAGAATATGTTAATTAGAGTTTTGTAGGGGGAGACGAGCAAGGGTGAGGGAGAGGTTTTGATGTGAAAGGGGCTTGTTTATTGTTTATATATGAGGTTAATATATGAGGGGTTTGTACATTAAATGATTAAAATGTAAGAGGTTTACTTACGAGAAGAGTTTACTTATAATTTATAGTTTATAGGGGCTCAAATAAAACCACCCTTGCGCAAGCCCAGGTCCACATGCATAATTCTGGACATGGCCCTTGCGGGTCTTCTTTTTGCCCAATCTTAGACCCAGTTTGGATCTGTTATGGTGTAATTCTGTGGTTTGAATCCAAACATTTGTTGGAAACTTGAGTTTTAACTAAGCATACTTTGGAATAAATGAAGTTGGATTTTACTAATTATTGGTGATGGAAACCCATTGGATTGCGTTCCTCTCATTGAGTAGATGAACGTAGTATATTTATATTCTCATAACCGTTTCCGGATGAATGAGAAAATTGGATCCAAAGTTGTCCTAAAAACATGTTGAAAATGATTTGTGGTTGAAGGGGAAAGTTTGTCCCACATTGATTATTTAGAAAAGTTTTGGTGTGTATATATATATGAAATAAGAATATTAAGTTGGGCCCCAAGGGGCATTCCACTTTTGTGGAAAGGGGGAGACCTACATCATGATGGGCTTAGCCCAAAAACACACACGCGCGTGCCCCGGCCCGGCCCGGCCCGGTTCGGTGTCATTATTGTTTAGACAAAATTTATTTGATAATTTTGGTCCGTGAAATTTAATGTTCTAAATAATTTTTTGTGAGAGCAACCCGAGGTGACTCAGAAAGGCAACCTGAGGTGAACCGAGGGAGCGACCAGAGGTGAATTGAAGAGATGAATCAAAGGGTCAGATCGTTCAGTTTCTGACCGTTGGTTGTTTGAATGAAGGGTGATGTAGACTCTGTTTCGATGAAAACTGAACAGAGGAAATGATTCCTCCAAGAGTCTCTTCAACCAACTTTCTTTCAATAAATTCCACCAAAGTTTGCATACCAATCAATTAATTCATTAATTGCAATAGACATTTCAAGATACATTCGAGTCCAGTTCATTTTGAGTACATACATACAATCAGTAACAAAAGAGAGAGTGTGCAAGACAGAGTTGGTTCGCTGGTCCTCTAGTTTGAAGTGCTGCTACCAAAGGACGTCGACCGTTGTATCCTGGGAGACATTCACCGCCATCCGTGAGCACTTGTGCGGGGCGAATTACGTCTTAAGGACATAGAGTCTAACTCTAGCCTCGGTCTCTTTCTTCATAACAGATTTGACAATCCAGTATATTTATTCTTCTTTTCTGAATTTATCAGTGTTTCTGTTAGTTTATTAATACTGTTTTATAAACATAGCCCGTTATTATTAGACGATGTTCTAACAACATTTTTAGTGCTTCCGGGTGGCACCACTACTACCCTCACACGCAGGCATTTTGACACGCGATTAGAAAGCACTAGAAAGAATCATTGCAGCACTGTAACCCACATATTTTTCCAATGCGGGCGTAAAATCATTGCAGCAGTCCCATAGGGACCCTAAGATGCATTGGGATAGTAAAATGATACATTCAATTACATATATAACCTTCAATTGTTTTGATTTTTTACCATAAATTATCTAATTATATAATGTGATATTACACCTATAAAAAAAATAGGTCAGATATCTAAATGTTCTGCCTGGCATGCTTCTAGTGTAGAATAAAAAATAAAAAAAAAACCAACAAAGACAAATATTTTAAAGTTTTTGAACAAATTATTTTAATATTAGGGGTTAAAACATCCATCAATTCTATTTTATTTTTTTCACAATTTGTCAGTCAAATGTTATTCCAGTCTTTAATTATGTAAAAAAAAATATTCGTTTTAAATTTAAAATTGGGATACGTGTTCATATTTTTATTTAATTGTTTTTTATAACAAAGTGAGTTCAATTATTAACCTCACAGTAAATACATTTATCCCAATTAATATTTATTCGTTTCTCAGACTCCCGAATGACTAATAAGAGGCCTTCTCAGTTTTTTTTAAAAAAAATCAGACTGTAAGTCTAGGATCAATTATCAACCGTCATACTAACAGAATCAGACAAAACAAAACCAGAATCCAATTATGAAAAGAAAATCAAGAAAAGAATTAAAAGAACTGTCTGAATGTATATATACACACCAGAATCCAATCACTACTAAAAGAAATCAAGAAAAAGAAAAGTCCATCTGAATGTGCACATATCATCGTCCAATATCGTAGCATCCCCAACATCGTCCAAGAACAACATCAAAAAACCTAATAAAAGACGACAACCCTTCAAAAAAGAAAACAAAAGAAACCCTAATCAATGTGTAACGACGAGAATGAAAAGATTCAGAAACAAAGAAAACCAACCCAGATCCCCGTTCCACATCATCCCGCACGTAACGAAAATGAAAACCAACGCGTACGCCGCCGTCCTCTCTTCCATCCCACGCGACCTCTCCCGTCTTTCTTGATCTTGCGATTGCGACGACCCCGCCACCACCGCCGTCGACGGCCTTGACAGACCTTGGGCAACCCCAGCCGCCTCGGCCTCCTCCTCCGAAGGCTTCCCGTACTTCGCGTAGTCCAAGACGGCCTCCACGACGTGCATGGAGAGACGACCTCCCGAGAGGACGTCGGGGCGGACGAGGCGGCGGCCGTCGATGGAGAAGTTGGAGTCAGAGTCGTCGGTGATGAGGAGGGAGCGGTTGTCGAGGAGGGTGGGGATGCGTTGGCCGAGGCCGATGCGGCGGAGGGAGATGAGGGAGAGGGAGAGGGGGGCGACGTGGTAGGGGAGGAAGGAGTCGTCGAGCTCGGCGAGGCGGGAGAGGTCTTCGAGGGAGTGGTTGGCGGGGATAAAGAGGGTGGCGGAGGGGGGGAGGTGGGTTAGGTTGATGCCGAGGAAGGTTGTTGGGAGGCGACCGTATTGGCCTACGCCGAAGAGGGCGTCGAGGATGTTTAGGATGAGGAGGAGGGGTGGTGGGGATGGTGATGGGGGTGGTGGGAATGGTGGGGTGGTGGCGTTTGGTGGGGGTTGGGGGCTGGTGGTGGGGATGGAGGAGATGAGGAGGAGGAGGAGGAGATGAGGGAGGGTTTGCATGGGTTTGGGTTTGATGTGGGAGTGTGTATGAACAGGGGAGAGCGTATTGGGTAGGGTATTTATGGGTTGGGTTTAGGCGGGAATTTTGTTTTTTAATAGCCCAAGATGTAAGACGGATGGGAATGTCCACGGCCCAGGGCCTGTTGCAGCACACATGCTTTTTATTATTTATGAAATATATATTTAATTAGTAAAGTATTTTTTTTAATAAAAAATGATGTGTACTAATGTACTATGGACTATGGTCATTTTTTTTTAATATATAGTATTTCGAACATTACATTGGTGACATAGAGATTATAAACAAAACCGTACAACATGCTAAGTAATTTATTTATGGTCAATCAAACAATAAATATTTTATTATTATAATTGTCGACAATAATAACTAATAATACAATCAAATAAAAAATGTTTTAATAAAACTTCATTTTATTAAATAATCACATATAATTTTTTTTAAATCATAACGTGTAGATGAGACTATATATGAGAATGAATACATTATCTTTAAGGGAAAAATTCAAATAACCTCTTGTAATCTGTTTGAAATCCATGTAACCGTTAGATTTTTCTAAAGTCTATATAACCCTCTAAAAACACCTATGTAAATTCAAATAATCATCTAAATTAAACTTTTGTTGACAGATAATTGATATTTTGTGAGTATTTCATTTTGTTAACCTTCACTAAAAACACAGTATATTAAAAATACAGAAAACATATTGTACTCGATGATTTTACCCCTTTAAATAAATTATAAAACTCTATCCAGGTGGGTAAAATCGTCATGTATAAATGATTTTTTGTATTTTTAACATATTATAGGTTTTTTTTGTATACTATGTTTTCAACCAGCCAAACAAAGTATTAACAGAATAATCCTACTTCGTGGACGAAAATTTAATTCATAGGGTTATTTTGGATTTACATAGATGTTATCAAATAGTTATATGGATTTTAAGAAAAGTTAGACGGTTATATGAATTTCAGATAGTTTAAAAGGAGTTATTTGGATATTTTTCTATTTTTAAATTTTTTTACCACCAAAAGTATACTTTATAAAAGAGATAATATTGTAGGTTGTACTTGTACATATATACCAAACTTTATCCAAGAAGAAGCCTAAACTGCATGAGAAACAAGTTTGTCCTTTATAGTACACTACACGTGGCTGAGTCATGAATCTCATCTCACGCACAAACAAAGCAATTACATCGACGAAGCATCAGAAGCGTAAATAAAACAGAAATCCGAGGGAGGCCTTCGGTTAAACGTCATCCGTACAGTGGCAGTTAGTTATTCTACACCCCAAAAGGGGATATGGAACACCTTGAATACATAATGAAGAAAGCCAGAACATAGAAAAACTCATTGATTCTTATACGGTTATGCCAGATAATTATTAGCATTCCTCTTCTAGTCTAGGACATAAAATGTAAGAAATATTTCTAATCATAGAATAGTATAATTCTAACATGATATTAAAATAGTATAATTCAGTTACCAATAAGTAAAAAGATTACTAATTAATATGGCTCTAATGACCAAAAATAGTATATCGTTATAAATAACCATTTTTAGAAAAGTAACATTTAAAAATCTTTTTTTTTGTTTCTTGAGAACTAGCCCTGTCAACGGATCGGTCCAGGTCGAGTCCGGGTCCAATCTAAGACCCGGGGGGTCCAGGGGGTCGGGTCCAAGTCTGACCCGACCCGAATGGTTGGCAAAAAAAAAAGAAGGAAGAACTCATGTATTTGTTTGCTTTATCATTCTATTTAAAAAAATTTGTAATAAAACATTATTATTAATGAAACTATGTTTGAACATAATCTTATACAATTCAAAAGAAGTAAATGAATTATTAAACAATATCCAAAACAATAACTACTAACATAAAAAACATATTAACCTAAACAATAAAGATAACTAATTATACAAACATTCAAAACAATATTAACCTAAACAACATTCAAAACAATAAACATTAACATATTAACTAAAATAATAAACATAAATCATGCAATAAACTAATTAATTATACAAATTCAAAAGCTAATAAGTTAATTGTCCAAAACAAACCGACGACAATACATTACTAAGTTTATTACATATTAAACAATCAAGTTCTTGCAAGTTGCAACATCAACACAACGAAAAAAATGTTATGATTATGATTATGATTTATGAACTTATGGATACAAACATAAGTTAAGTAAGAAATAAAATTATGTATCAACTAATACTAGTAGTCTTATAATATTTGAGCATAATTAATAAAACAATCGGGTCTCTGGTCCAACGGGTCGGGGCGTGCTGGACCCGACCCGTTTGTTTGTTCGGGTCCGCCAGGTCAGGTCCAACTCGGGTCGGGTCCAAATCGGATCGGGTATATTACACGTGTAATCGGGTCCGAGTCGGGTCAAGTCCGGGTCTAGACCCGACCCGTTGACAAGCCTATTGAGAACTGGTGAAGTAGATAATAACGGGCTCGTTGAGCTACCCAAATGTGTCATAAGATATAAGATATGCCAACAACTAGATCAAAAGTTAATACCCTTTAAAATTAAAATCTGGATGGGTGACAGGGACCTGGACATGCATTACCGACCATTCTTACATTAGGTGTATAGTTGCATCTCTTTGTCTATCTGTCTCTCACATGGGTGTTTTCTTTATATTGATTTTAATGCATCCACTGCAGTAACTATGATATTGAGGCCCAGGAGGGGTTTTGTTTGATAGGGTATTTGAGACCATGGAATCCTCTTTTCAAATATACCTATTTCGGATTTCTAAGAGGTGGGGACCATCTGAAATGTTCAATATAGCGCTCTAGAGATCGGATAAGATCCTACCACAGTTAAAATTTAGACGGGGATAGAATTGAAGTAAACCGTTCAGCTTTGTTTGATCAGTGTTATTTTATGGTCGATTTTCATCCCTGAGATTACTAATACTGTCGAAGGCTTAGTTCAGATCTGCGGTTCAGCGGATTCTGTGACGGGGAATCTAGCGTAATCTCACCATGAATCCAAACATTTTTTGGGCGTATGCATTTATATGACCCACACACAATGTTTCCAGTCTAATTTTTTTCTTTGTTTGAGAAGCTCAGAAAACAATATTTCTTTAACATGTCTATTTTTTCAAATGTCGAGATATGCGTCGCGGTCTCAAACAGATCATTAGAAAATGTCAAAATTTACCCTTGTTTGATTGATAGTATTGTTGGAATAATAATTGATCCCATTAGATTTAACATCCACGCGTATGGATAATGGAAATGATCAAGTATTAAAATTTGATCAAAATTGTGATCAAAGTTGATGTGAATCGACCACAAAAGTGATTGCATATCATCAAAAAAAATTATACCACGATATATCCTCTTGTGATTGGTCTAGGTCATCAAATTGGGTAAATTAAATGTCACATGATTCGTATAAATGAAACAAAATCCCACCAATTTAGTAGTATTGTAAGACTCTTTCACGAATTTCATATTAAATGATTACTATGCCCCTCAATTAACATAATTATCTAAGCAAGTTAGTTTTTTTTTTTTTTGAATATCAAAAGACCTCCTGGCTAACTTTACAGCCACGTTGAGAAGGCTACCTCAACATATTTGCTCCGGTTCCATGAAAAATTCTTTTGAATAATCACCAGCAAACAGATGGATTTTTTATATTTTAATTATAAGTATGATTTTTTATAAAATTTTAACAATTTATTATTATATATTTTTGTTTTTTTGTTATAGTAGTACTATTTATTTTTTTATAATTGTGCTACATTTAAAGAGTTAGATTTTCATGTACAACCCAATAAGAATGCTAATAAAATATTTTAGGCGTATAAATTATGTTTTCTATCATTTTTTAACCAAACATTTAGCCCCCGTTTGGAACGGGGATATATTTTATTTTTGGGTATACATTTATCCGAGTATAAATGAGTATAAATTGTTTTGTATTTGATTGTGTTTTGAATTATTCTCGATGCTAAACGTAAAAATAAATGTTTTGTTGTTTGGATAAAATGTGAATAAAGTATGGATAAGGATTTAAAAAGGTAAAAAAATAATTATAGGTGATTTAACAGGTAATTTATAAAAGGTGATGACAGTTGATTTGATAGTACATCCACATATTTTTTGGGTGGAATAACCTATGATAACTTTAATTCTAGAGATTGATTGGAATTCATATACCACTTTATACGAGTTTATTCTAGCACACTTTATCGGGGTTATCTGGTATAAACAAACATATTAAAATTCTTATCCGGAGTTATCTAGAGATTTATACCCAAAATAATACGGGGCTAAGGTTCTTCAGATCCGTAGTGGGAAAGCCACACGAATGTATTTCACCGTAGATGCAAACTTCTTTGACACTTTGATGGTGATAATCTATATACCCTCACATAAATGTTATTTTGATTGGCGTCTTAAAAGCTTTGAAAATGACATTTTTCTAAGGCGAAATTGTAGCCCCATGATTTCCCAACACAGACATCCCCGATCCCAAATGGGCCCAAAGAAAATAAATATGTTGACTAACAAAATATTTCATTGAATTTTTCTTCATTAAAATAATTACTAGTAAAATTAATATATTGTGGGGGGGCCACTACTGTCTGTACATAAATACCTTTATTAAATGGTAGGTGACAGATGCCACTATAAGCTAATATTCAACTTAGTTCGCGTGCCAATTTTTTTTTAAAGACTTAGACAAGATTCCCTCATCACATACACCATCTAAACAAAGACTTCTGGGAAGCAGAAGAAGTGGAACAAATGAAACACGACTCTTCTTTTGGCCACGTCAATCCAACACCATGACTTGATCAACACAATTCGTATAATAACTATAAAAAACAAACAACAAATAAAAATTTAAGGTCTGTTTGATTACGCGTTTGAGCGGATTTCGCTTTTTGAAAAAACTGAAAATCCTCAAACGCGCAATCAAACGGGTCGGATTCCAGCAGAATAAAAAACTGGATTCCTTTTAATTTCTCTCTCGAAATCCGTGTTTTTAAAATCTCAAAAAGATCGATTTTTTATCGGAATCGATTTTTTGAATTAAAAAACAATTTTTTCTACAAAACATTAAATTCCTTCCAAATATTGATTCCTGAATTAAAAAAAAACATCCCAAAAAAATCAAAGGTCTAAAATCATCTTAAAAATAAGCTTTATTCCAAAATCTATTTTTCAATCTGTGTTTTCAAACAGAGTCTTATAGTCTTACAGTCTTATAGTTTCATGTGACCATGCTGCCTGCCCCAGAAAGGGACTCGAAACAAACTCTCACGTGGTACTTCATGTTATGATATGCATAGGATCTCATTATTTTCCTTTATTATTTGTTTTATTAAAACGTGTGCAAAGTCAAATAGCCATTCATTCAGTAAGCACCGGAAGGAACGTGAAGTGCGACCGCAATTATGGCCATCTTTCAATGGGGCTATTTAAAACAGTTAATTTATTTTCTATTTATGTATTCTAAATTAGTTAGTTTTCCTTTATGACTTAAGATTTTTAAATGTATTTTCTTTCCATATTAAATATTAGGAAAAAATTCAAATACTTTTTTGTAAACTATTTTAATTCCTAACTTTTCTTATAATCCATATAAATTTCTTGAGTTAAGTTTTTGTTAACAAATAAGGAATATGATGTGAATATTCCATTTAGTTAATCATGGTTCAAAACATTGTATACCTAAAACTCTTAAAATTTATTAAAAATGTAAAAAAAACTCTATATATAAATAACAATTTTAGTATTTTATCCATCATAATAAATTATAAAACGGTATCTGAAAGGGTAAAACAGTCATTTATAAATAATTTTTTTATATTTTAACATTATAAAGAGTTTTTTAGACATTGTGTTTTCAATCGGGATTAACAAAAAAAATATTCACAGAATATTCTTCATCTGTCAATCAAAATTTAATTCAGAAAACTATTTGAATTTACATAAGTGTTTTTAAGTCTATTATATGAATTTTTTTCTCAAATATTATCGTTTATTTAGTAAGCTTTTTTATTAGCAACCTATATATTTTTTTTATTAGCAACCTATATATTGAATGTTAAGTAACGTATATTTAAAAAGGAAGCTAAATGGACACCTGTCAGGGACAAAGTTGTTAATCAAATTCGTTAGCTGAAAGTCTCATCCGTGTCCGTCAGATCTCAAAATCGTAAGCTCAGATTAGCCGTCCAACCAAACGTTTTAAGACGTGATAAACGGAGTCTTATCTCCGCCTGTACCGTGTAAATAATTCCTGTCACGCGTAGCACCAGACAGATCCTTAAAAAAATATAATGACACATGTCGTTGGGTAATGAAAGCACGAAATCACGCAGCGATCGTGTCTTGCCTTCTCTCTTTCTTCGATGGCGGCGAAATCCACCATTATAGCCCGATCGAATATACACAAAAGAAGATGACAAAGACATCGACGACGCCGAGGATGAAATTCTCCCCCGATCACCTCGACTGGAGACTCTCCCTCCTCCTCCTCCTCACCCCCGTCTCCTTCCTCCTCCTCCTCTACTCCTCCCCCGCCGTCCTCTCCTCCTCCGCTCCCTTCCTCAAATCCCTCCTCCTCCACCACCCTGCGCCGCCGCCCTCCCCTCCTCCTCCTCCTCCGCCTTCCGCGGCGGCCCTCCTGAAGGCCGAATTGAACCGATCCCGGATGGCGATCTGCCTCGTCGGCGGCGCCAGGCGATTCGAGCTGACAGGGCCGTCGATCCTGAAACACGTCCTCCGCGAGTACAAGAACGCCGATCTCTTCCTCCACAGCCCCCTCGACGGCGACGCTTTCAAGCTCTCCCTCCTCCGCTCGTCCCCCCGGATCGCCGCCGTACGGATCTTCCGCCCGGACCGGATCCCGGAGACCGAGCCCCAGTCCCGCGTCCTCACCTCCCGCGACTCCCCCAATGGCATCCAGGTAAATAAAACGCACAGGGAAAAACCAGGTGTTGAATGACGAAAATACCCCTACGCAACCGCCTCTGACACTTGTCGTTTGTGGTTCCTCCAGGGGCTGCTGCAGTACTTCAACCTCGTCGAGGGTTGCCTCCGCATGATCCGGTCGCGCGAGTCCCGAGGCAACTTCACCTACGACTGGGTCGTCCGCACCCGCGTCGATGGCTACTGGTCCGGACCCCTCCCCGCCTCGGCTTTCGTGCGCGGCGCCTACTCCGTTCCCCCCGGGTCCTCGTACGGCGGTCTCAACGACCGCCTCGGCGTGGGCGACCGGAAAACCACCGAGACGGCGCTCTCCCGCCTCTCGCTCCTCCCCCGCCTCGACGCGGCGGGGTACCACCAGCTCAACTCGGAGTCGGCGTTCAGGGCGCAGCTGAAGGTCGACGGCGTGCGGAGCCGCCTCCGGGAGGCGCCGTTCTGCGTGCTCAGCGATCGGCGGTACGGATTCCCGCCGGGGAGGTACGGGGTGCCCGTGGCGGCGATGGGGAGCGCGGGCCCGCTGAGCGGGGCGAAGTGCCGGCCGTGCCGGCCGGTGTGCGTGGGGCCGTGCGCGGCGGACGTTGGGGGCAGTCTCGAGAGGGGGTGGAGTTGGACGGAGTGGAGGGGGGGGAGGCTCCAGCTCTGCGATGCGAGCCGGGGGTGGGGGAGGGATTGGGAGCAGGTCTTCGACGGAGTCGCCGGGAAGGAGGCGGCGGAGGTCAGGAAGAGAGTGAAGAGGATGGATTTCAAGACCTGCGTCGCGAATTTCGAGGCGATGAGGCGGCGGACCTCCGTCGGTGGGTGGGACGCGCCGCCGCCCAAGGAAATCTGCCGGTTGGGGATCTCGACGCGTGATGTTTAGGTGAGTTTTGATTTGGACCATCCGATTAGTTATTTTATGCGGAATGTATACGGATTGTTTACTGATTGTTATTTTGGTGTATAAAAATTAGAGATATATGTGATTTTTTTTTTGTTTGAATTCATAAAAATCAGAAGAGATTCGTTTTGGCCAAGTGTTGCGTTGTGTGTTGTCCCTCTCATTGTGACAATTTTTTAGATGTGCAACAGTGCAAGCCAAGTTTTCTACAGATATATGCTATTAAACAACACTACAACAGGGATTATTTATATTTTTATTTATGTTGAGCGACGACAGTCTGTGATCCACGCCTTCTTATTGTTTTTACCTATATTTTAAAGTTTTTATTTATTAGTATTTCTTGATAGTTGTTTCTTTTGTTTTCCCCTCTCTTTTTTTAAAGTTTCTCCTTGATTATTATTTCTGAGTGGTTAATCAGTCTCATTTGGTTAACTTTTTGTAATGTTTTATGTTACCGAAAAAACAACTTATAGCATTGTTTCCTTCAACATATATATATATATATATATATGGTCGCGATTACGTGCGGTATGCGGTCGGTGCGGTTTACGACGTGGACCGTCCGATCGCGGGTCCATCGCATCCAACGGTCGACGTGAATCGCACCCGACCGTCCGATGCGATGGACCCGTGATCGACGGCCCGTGATCGCGCACCGCACCGACCGTAAACCGCACCTAATCGGCTCCCTATATATATATATATATAATGAAAAGGTGAGGCTACTTTGGGTGGCAGAGATCTGAAATTTATGTAAATTTTTTTATAAAAAAAACACTCCGTTTCTATGAGAATCTGAGGTCTTGTTTAGAATCAAATTTTAGGGATGAGTTTAGTTATTATCATCAGTATTGAATTGTAAAGTTTATACATCAAATTACATGATCTATGAATAGAACTACATAATCAATTATTGAGTACAGGTAACACTCTCCTATTTGGCCATGCAGTTAGATCCATAGACTATTTATATTCGATTCATAAGCTGCGTAGTTTGATACTGATAGTATTAACCAAACCTAAGTCTAACTGAATTTGGACTTGACTCGGTTTAAGCTCGTTCATTTAGATAAATGAGCGAGCTTGAACAAGTTTTAAAGCTCGGTTAGGTTCGGGATCTAGATCGAACTTCATTTTATGTTCAAATTCGACTCGTTTGTGGTATTAAAACTTAGTTGAAACTTGACTAAACTCCTTTATAAAATCAGAATATTAAATTAATACAAAGTTATGCTCATTCAAGCTCATGAACTTGGCTCATTTAGGCTAAATTTTTTTTTCAATCCTTAAAAACACTAAAATGAAGAAGAACACCAGGCTCGTGAGCTCGACTCGACTCGGCTCGGCTCGACTCGACTCGTTTATAAACGAGTCGAGCTTGAACATGTCAAAGCTCGGCTCGTTTGGCTCGTTTACCACCCCTACCTATACTTAAAAAAAAAAATTTGCTCTGCCGAGAGGATCCATTTTAAAATTTTCAAGTGGGAATCGTTATCTTGGTTGGTAAAGCCAGAACAAGAGACAAAAGAGATGAGAAATGGAAGCCCAAAATCAAAGAGAAGAAAAAGAGGGGTTGGAATCCAATGAAAAGTTCATGAGACTACTGGTGATTCACACGGTACAGAATAAAATATACAGGGCATCTTCCTTGACTTCAGAACATTAATCTATATCTATCTATCAGATCATTTGATTCTTGAATCACTTCGAAAAGATAATTAAGAAAGCTGTACTACAATAAGTTAATTAGAGAAAGAATAACAAAAAAAAAGAAGGATATTAGTTAAATACTGCTAATCCGTTATCGGACTCTCTTTTAACCAACAAAGAGGAACAAAGATAGCAGATGCAACTTTAAATTCCCACTTTAGAATCATATCCAAAAATGAGAAGCCTTTTAGAGTCAATATATACTTATAGGGGCCGTTTGGATCACGGATTAAGGGGTATAAGGGTGGTATAAGAATGAATAGGAAAAATGAATGTTTGTTTGCAGAGTATAACTTGGTATTACTAAGTCAGTTTAAACAAGTATAAGAGAGTATAACAATTCTAAATAACCCTTAGGATAAGCTATATCCAATTTATTTATTTACATGGGCCCACATATCAAATCTGTCACGCCCCAGAGCGGCCATCCCCGAGACGTGGCAAATATATAATATCAGCAATCTATACACGAGATTAATAATAGACCCTACTCAACATCAAAGGTACTAAAGCAGTTAACAAGGAAGCTGACATAATATATAAACATATGGCGGAAACTTAAAACGACTAAGTCTGTAATTCAAAGACATATTTACAGACCGGAATACATAATCAGCTGTCCTGTGAGAGCTAATATACAACAAAAGACATCAAACACCAATACTGTGCACAAGCACGGGTAGCAATACATACAAGGAAAAGGGGGATGCTGATGGTCTCTTACACTCGCAGATCCAAAACACGTATGCCGCTCTGCTACGGTACTGCGCCTAAGGAAGCTCCACCTTCAGGTCTGGCTCAGCGACAATTGGAGGAAAAACATATGCGAGGGGTGAGCCACACGCTCAGTGAATGGTACGATCCATGCATCACAACTCATATTAATCTTTCAAGCAATCAAGTCTCAATAACTGAATCAACAACTTAAGTCGGTGGGTCGGGTGTCAACCCAAACCTACCACACCATATTAAATATTCTGAGCGATTGGAGTTCCAACAGATGGAACAGTCACTTAAGTCATTGGGTCGGGTATCAACCCAACCCACTACACCCTCACCCTCACGGCCTCACCCTCACCCTCACCCTTAGGTGACATAGGACTATTGAGGAAAAATGGTCAACTGGTCTAAACCTTTCGTCATCCGGTAGCCCTCTGCCGAGTAGCCTCTACATGGTAGCCTCCCATGACCTCTACCTCTACCGTATGGGCGCACCAACCGGCGTCATGAATAGTATCTGGGAGCACCTCGCAGGACAACTAAACCCTGGTAGCTTCGACACGGAGGCAACGAAGGGGAGAGCACTTGACATACGCGATTATGATCCTCATGGATCCGTCGTTGGTAATGTTACGAATTCTCATGAATTCCCACCAGGGCGCATAACTCAGATGCGGGGAAGACAGATGATTCGTAATGTCAATGCCACGGTATGACCCCATCAGAGGTCATACACTTGCTTAATCTTATTAAGCAAGGTTCATGGCCTCTATATATATATAAGATATATAGAGATATAATATACAACATATAAATGATTACGCAAAAAATTAATCAAGGAAGCATACAAATAATGCTATAACAAGATTATAATATTGTCTAAGGCATGCTTGGGCTCATATGTATAACACATGGATGTAATACTCTAGTATATAAATCTAACAGGATAGAAGATTAATTAAGGTCATTACCTTAGTCATGCCTTAGTCATGCATACATGTAAATACTAACACATGATTAATTGGGTGTAAGACATGCCCGGAATAGGACTAACCTAGCATGAGTCATGGTGTATGTAAAGACATGGTTAAACTAACAAGGGACACAACACTTAGAGAAGTAGGGGTCCCTACGCATGATACTAGAGTATATGATCCTAACATATTAAGTCTAATATGGCATGGATGCAACCTAACAAGGTAAGCACTAACATGCACACTTAAGGAGACTAATATGAGGTTATGGTGCCCCAGTGGAGGGCAATGCACGTTTACGTGCATCGGACACCTCCCAACTGGGTTGGATTGACCCACTCACCGTAATCCGGGTCGTCGCGCGATCGTTCGCTAAGACAAGGCATCCAAACCGGTGAGTAAAACCACATAAAAATACTTAAAAACAACTAGAAATGTCAAAGACTTGGATATGCACACATATGGGCTCGCACGCATGTGAGTATGCACGTACGCGCGCATGTCCGAGTGCCCTGACACCTACCCGAGCCCCCGGGCAGCCACACGCATGGCCCCCGCACGCGTACGCACGCGCATGTCTTCTTTGACTTGGTCCAAGTCATCTTTTGACTTGGTCAAGGTTTTCTCTCTTTGACTTTCCCAAATTTGACCAAAATCTGAATACGATTCGGAACTGCATAATTTTCTAAAACGTAACCGGAATTTGATGAAATAATTATGGGTGGTATAAAATGGTATCAGGACCCATAATACGCAGTTAGATTTTCAATTGGATTATTCTAGCTCTCGCAGATGGCTAAAAGCCAAAATTTTAACGGTTCCGATCGAAAAACAAAATTTTGAAAATGGCTAGAATTGACCCAAAGGTTACCAAAAGGCTAAAAAGTGACACATATATAACAAAATCAACTTTTTTTTACAATTTATTTATATTTTATTCTTTATCAACCAAATAACTCAACATTTATTTTTACGTTTTTCAATGAGAATAAAAAAAAACATAA
The DNA here is from genome assembly GCA_030737845.1 of Acorus calamus. Taxonomy (NCBI): domain Eukaryota; kingdom Viridiplantae; phylum Streptophyta; class Magnoliopsida; order Acorales; family Acoraceae; genus Acorus; species Acorus calamus. The sequence continues at coordinate 2,722,721 of CM060872.1, read as the reverse complement.
TCAAACAGAAAATCTCTTATTCTTGTAGAATTGTTATCTATACTGGAATAATTATCTATCCAGAATAATTCAATTCTTCAATCCAAACGGGGGCATATAGTTTAGAAAAACGAAACAAATTCAGTACCAAACAGAGAACATTATTTAGCCAAGTATAGCAGTATAGGGATTAATGGTCTTATAAAGTAGGGATTTCAGTAATCCAATAGGAATATAAAATCTAAGCATTCATAACAATCAAACTTTATGGGTTCATAAATATAAGACATTAATAAAATAATAATAACCCAATTGTTTATATGGCCACGGGTTACACATTATTTGGAAGAGTAATATTCATTTCAAAAAAAAATTTCAACCCATCAAAATAAAAATAAAAATATACATGCATGATAACAATCCAAGAAATTACAGAACTGCTATAATAATATCATGGAATATTGATGGTTTTTAAACAACATACATGCAGAAGAAGTATTGCATAAAAAAAATTTTATTCACGGGTGGCATGCTTTCAATATATATTGCATGGATTGGTGTACATGAATATTAATAAAATTGCATGATCTTTTTCTATATATATATATCCACGTACTGTTGCATGCACACACACATATATGCATACTGTTTCATCATTTTTTTTATTTATACATACTGTGCATACTATTATTGCACGTGAATGTTTGAATTGTTATAACACAAATCCGATCCAAAAAAAATTAAATCCCAGAATGACAAAAATAAATTCAAAATTATTGTAGGATATCATAAAGGAGATATATGATCGAATCATATGTTCTAACATTTGTTTGTGAGAATTTCTGATTCTATGTAAAAAAAAATAAGAACTTCTGGTTCTATGTATAAAATAAGAACTTCTGGTTCTAAATATAAAATAAGAACTTTTGGTTCTAAATATAAAATTAATTAGAACTTCTGGTTCTATTAATTATTTGCGAAAACTTTCGGTTCTACACAAAAAATTAGAACTACAATTTATTTGTGAGAACTTCTGGTTCTACACATGAGTTTAGAACTTCTGGTTATAATTATTTATTTTGTAAGAACTTCTGGTTCTACATAAAAAATTAGAAATATAATGTATTTGTGAGAATTCCTGGTTCTACACATGAGATTAGAAATTCGGGTCTAATACATAATATTAGAACTTCTGGTTCTATAAATAAGACTAGAACTTCAGGTTCCATATATAAAATAAGAACATCTAGTTCAATATATAACTTCAGGTTCCATATATAAAATAAGAACATCTAATTCAATATATAAAAGATTAATTAGAACTTCAGGTTCCATATATAAAATAAGAACTTCTGTTTCTGTATATAAAATTAATTAGAACTTCAGGTTCCTTTAATTATTTGTGAGAACTTCCGCCCCTACATAGAAAATTAGAACTATAATATATTTATGAGAACTTCTGGTTCTACACATAAAATTAAAATTTGTGAGAACTTCTGGTTCTACACATAATATTAGTATTTGTGAAAACTTCTGGTTCTACACATGAAATTAGAACTTCTGGTTCTAATTATTTATTTGTGAAAACTTCTGGTTCACACATAACTTTAGAACTTCTAGTTCTATTTATTATTTGTGAGAACTTCTGGTTTAACACGTAGATGTATAATATTTTAATAATAAAATTTAAAAAAATTCAATTTTTTTTAAAAAATATTGCACTAAAATAAAATTACGCATGGGTACAATATTGCATGGATGTTGACATAATTCCAAATCCATGAATAAATATGAATATATATATATATATATATATATATATATATATATATATATATATATATATATATGTGGAATTGCATGGCCTAAGTGTATATGTGCAAAATATGGTATACATACGGCTTGCAAAAACAAATCGCATGAAAAAAAATTCATATATGCATACGGTTACATGACTGCATGATCCATACGGGTTGCATAAAAAAAAATGAATTTAGCATACTACTATTCATGATCACTGCATGAATCTATAATCATAACTACTGTTCATTGCATGAATGTATAATATAACCGGGGGCGATTACATGCGGCGAACGGCAGATGCGGCGGCGACGTGGGCCGTTCGATCGCGGGTTCATCGCATCCAACGGTCGACGTGAATCGCACCCGACCGTCCGATGCGATGGACCCGTGATCGACGGCCCACGATCGACGCCGCACCTGCCGTTCGCCGCAGTAATCGGCCCCCATAATATAACACACAGATATATGGATTAACAGAACATCATCGTTCTTCATAAATCATATGGGTTGTAGTTATTGTATATAAAAAAATCATCCGTCCTGTGCGCATAGAAAATAAAATTGAATCTATAATATAATATATGATCTGAATCTAAATATAGAGCATCGTGCTGATAACGTATTATAAATGTAAATAAAAAATAAGATTAAATATACCAACCAAAGGAGAAATATGGGAAAGAGAGGAAGGAAAAACTCTGTATTTTATATCTTCTTAATTGATGAAATGAATACAATGCTGGCCTGTATTTATAGGCATTAAAAGATAGCAACAAACAAGATTTGGTTTTATCTATTCTTTACAAAGAGAAAATGATTGAGTCTAATCCTTTAGAATAAGTGCTGACAAAGTCAAAGTTAAAGTCAGTCATCCATATTTACAACAATCTGCGTGATACTAGGTAGCTACAATTTTTCTGAAATTGTGTTAAGATAGTGAGGAAGTATTTTATTTTTTTTAACCCCATTTGGATCCGCATAACGGAGTTTGCATTTCAAAAAGTCAATGGTGGAACTAAACGATTATTTAGTTTCTGCTTCCCGAACCCATTGGTTTTTATTAGTAATTTTTCAGTATTTTGAAAGCTGTAAAATTATGATTATGATAATCTCTGCGATTGAAGTGCACATTGACATTGTGACTTTTAGTATATAGATTTTCTTGCGTGGATTTTAGGCCTATATGAGTCAAATGTATGTATTAATCAAATTTTATGTATTCACCTTTTATTTTTATTTTTATTTTATTTTTTATATCAGAGGGACCTTTCGTGGCTGATTTTACGATCGAAAAGGCTATCACCATCTGTTTGTCCCGGTCTCACAGAAAATCACCTTTTATCTTTTTATTCAAGATGATTCTTTAAGTAGTCTGATCATCGTGACTTTTCATCCCAAACATTGCTGTTTTTTTTTTATGTTCTCATATTTTATCCAAACGCATCTATCTGTTGACTTTTCAACCAGATGTTTCGATCTTTGATAGTTCACCATTTTTTTTTATTGACACCCTATAAAGAATAAAATGCATGTGGTTGTATTTCTTGCGGTAAGAGTGGACAACCCAGTGTGCGAGTGAGCCATATTCACCTAGAACAATTATTTTTGCATTTTTTTATCTATGGTAAATTTGTTGAAATTCATGAGAACAACCATGACATTAATAATGCCAATGTATTTGAATTTGAGTTTATGAATTAGTTTTTTTTTAAAAACCGAGTTTAAAATTAAGTTTGATGGGAACGGTCTCTCCATAGATCATAAAAAGGCTGACTTTTGTATACTTATTTGTAAAAATGTGTCTGTATTTTTTAATTAAGTTACTTTTTTTTTCTGTTTGAAAACGAGTATGAAATAATCAAATTCTTACGTATTCATAATCTTCTCAAACCTACATCTAAACACCTTCAACTCACAATGATGGAAGTATGAATCTAAAGTTGCAAAGTGAACTGTGTTCAACTCTAAAAATGCCTATCTATGTTAGTCCCAAAAAAGAAATGCCGATCTATGATCTGCAACATCATTTGTCCATTAAAATCTTTAATGAAATCATGATAGCAACATCTACCTTCTTTTTTTAAAAAATATCATTTGTCCACTGAAAAAACTGAGTTAGTTGGCGAGTAAATATCACAACTGATACTGGGATGGTTGTCAAATTTGCATCTTTCCCTGCTAGCTTCTCTCACATAAGCTTATCACTTCTCACCAAGAATAGACATAAAAACGTTACGACAACTGACAAAATCACACGTTATTGCTTTCGAAAATTGATTTTTAGAAAGCACCAGCTTTCCAAAAAGTTGCTTTTGAAAAAAATTGATTCTTAGAAAGCGTTTAATTAAGGAACACATTTGTAGTATTTTGCTCCCCGCACATGTAAAATCCCCTGAGGCTCCATTTGGCTTGGGGTTGTGCACCTCTGTGTTTGTTGAAGCGCTCTGCGGTGGGGGAATCAATGTTTTAGTGTGATAAAAAAACGCGCTAAAAATACATATTGAATGCAATGTTATTGTTTGAGATGTCAATATTTTTATGTTTGGAACGGAGGTGGCAGTCGACTGTTGACAAAATACATATTGAATGCAATGTTATTGTTTGAGATGTCAATATTTTTATGTTTGGGACGGAGGTGGCGGTCGACTGTGTTTGTCAACTCAAACTCACTTCTATTGTCAAACCAAACAGACTCTAAATCGCGTTTCAAACCAATGCAACTCTTTATCATCTGCCAACTTCTTTTTTGAGAAAGATAATTATTGTCATTAAATAAGTGTAATGAATTGAAGATGAAGAGAATAGAAGAATAACTAAAAAATAATAGTTAAAAAGTGAAATCCATCTGAATGGCTAGAAAGCTCACGCACACACTGGAACTATAGACTGGAGCATGCCTCCTAATCGAGACTTGTTGCGCTTAACCAACTTGGCCCCGCTTTCCAGACCGAAAGTAAGATATATGAAATTAATCATGAATTCATTATTAGATTTTTATTTTCATTTAGATGATCCGAATAGTAACGTTGACAGCAAACATGCGTATCTAAAGTTGCTGATTCAGTATTGTTTGGAAACTCGTTTGGATGATATTTATACTTTTTAAGAAAGTGAAAAGCATGTTCTCAAACAGTTTCATAAAAGCATGTTTAATTAAAAAGTTTATTTCAGTTTTTATTATAACAAATATGTTTTTTTAAAAGTAAAGAATGTGAGCTTCTTGGAAATCAAGTTTTATGTAAGAGAAAAATTTAAATAACCCCCTGTAAACTGTCTGAAATCTATATAACATCTTACTTTTCCTAGGGACCGGGTTAGGTCCAACACTCGTTGGACAATTCGATTGTCTAACGCGTTTTGGACCGTTTGATCTAAATACATAAAAATTGGCACATCAAAAACAATTATATTTGAAATATTATGTAATTAATGTCTTTAAACCAAATTTAGTATTTAATTAGGTTACAATTTTTTCTATTTTATAAACTTCTCTGTTCCTTTCCCCTTCTCCTTCTCCTCCTCTTAGATTTTTCACCACCTCCATTAACTCTCACGAATTTGTTCTAATGAATTTAATTTAATTTAAGAATTGACATTTTTTATATTCTGATTTGATGAAAACATATTTGTTTCAATTTATGGGTTAAATAACAAGTTTAGTTTTAAATTCTATTTGGCTCTAAGCCGGTGAGAATCTGAATCAAGCCAAAATGAATTACATTTTAATATTTTCACCTCCATTAATCCCTCACGACTCAGATTGATTAATAGTAAAATGAAGAAATAAACACTCACCAATCAATAGGAGAGTTGAGCGGGAGGAGAGAAGGTGTGTGACAATTGGTCTGAGTCGTAGGAGTTAATGTAGGTGGTGAAAAGTCTAAAAGGAGTAGAAGGAGAAGGAGAAGGAGAGAGGAATAGAGAAGTTTCTAAAATGGAAAAAATTGTAATCTAATTAATTGGTAAATTTGGTTTAAAGGTATTAATTACATAATATCTCAAATATAATTATTTTTTATGTGTCAATTTAAATCAAACGGTCCAAAACGCATTGGACAATTGAATTGTCCAACGAGTGTTGGACCTAACCCGGTCCCCTTTTCCTAAAGTTCATATAACCTCTTGAAAGCACCTATATAAATTCAAATAGCCCCCTAAATTAAATTTTCGTTGACAGATTAAAATTACTCTGTAAATATTCTATCTAGTTAACCCTAGTTGAAAATATAGTATACCAAAAATCCCTTACAATATGTTAAAAATACAAAAAATCTTCTTTGAATGATGATTTTTTCCCTCCAGATCCGCAGTGCTAAAATCATTATGTACATAAGGTTTTCTGCATTATAACAAATTGTAAGAGGTTTTTGATATACTGTATTTTCAGTCAAGGTCAATAAAATGGAATATTCCTATAATATTCTTCATGTGTCAATGGAAGTTTAACTTCGGGGTTTATTTGGATTTGTATTGGTGTTTTCATGGGGGTATATGCAGGGGCGGAGCCAGGATTTAGAACATGAGGTGGCTAGGGCAAGGAGATTTATAGTAAAAAGTGAAAAATATTTATAAAAATATAAATATATAAAAACATGATAATTTGAAGAGAAAAAAAAATTTATAAGATAATGACAATCTTTGAGTTAAAATTATAATGTTTCAATTCCTCAAAACCACATTACAAAAAATTCCCTAGAAAACAAAGCTTTTCTCAAAAAAAAATTATTTAAATAAAACATAAATACATAACTCCTAATCTCAAAATTTCAATGAATATTTCGTGAAATTAGTTAACGTAATATTTACTTCATTAGTTAAATATATACTTTTTAAAAATTCAAAACATGTGTAAACTACAAACGAAACTAAACACAACATTTTTTAATGTTGTTACACACTGTCCCCTTTTCAGTCTTAATTCCAGTAATATATGTTTCATTAGTGACATATACTCATTTTAATGAACTATATGTTTTTCTAGAAAAAAAAGTTTACATTTTTTTATAAAACCATGTATACAATTCATTGTAGTATATTTTTTATTTTTTGTAATTACATGTATCTCATTAGATGATGTATATTGTTTTAGAATAATCAAAATATGTGTGGATTGAAAGTGGGGGAAAAAAAAAACATAATATAATCTTTTTCAATTCCAATATACCCTTCATTGTATTATCAACCAACCAATTATGGATGAACCTTAACTCAATTTTTTTTTTCCGGATGAACCATATAACCAAAAATAAATCTTCACGAGGCTTGGGGGGGCTCGAGCCCCAGCCCGCCCCCCTTTCTCTCCGCCCCTGGGTATATGGATTTTAGGAAATGCCATGAAAGTATAGATTTCAGGTAAGTTTAGGTTTTTTTAATTTATAAATAAACAATAGGTGATCTCCTTAGTTTTATTTATAGAAAGACAACGCCCAATTGAAAATTACATAGCTACGAGACTAAAAAGATAAAGTTGTCCACAGTCAGGGTGAAAAGTAGTTTAGGGGGTTATTTAAAATTTTTCCTATATTTAAATTATTTTATATAAAATCATACTCTTCGTATGTGTAAGATTACAGTGATAAGCTTAAGATCAATTTGATAACTTTAATTTAAAAAGAAATTTCTCATTTTTTAGTAATTTAATTTTTATAAATTAGAAAAAAGAATGAAGTAAATTTTATCCGTGATGACTATAAATGACCAAAAGTCACTGCAAATTGATCTTAAAAGTGTTTTGAAAAAGATTAAGCTCAGTCCTGAACAATTTCTTTACAGCCCGTGCCTATTTTGTTTTTCTTAAGTATATGTTTCATTAATAATATATATATATTTAAAAAAAATAAAGATGAAATTAATTCCATATTCTTCAGGAAACCTCTGGAATATTCTTAGGTCCTTGAAACCCATTATGTATTATTTTCGAGTCCTAAGGTCTGTACACCGTTAATTCGTTGTTATATTTTCTATTTTTATTCCCTTTATTGTTAAATTATTTATGTACACTGTTAACATATTTATGTTTGTATACATTGTTAAACTATATGTATATTTTATTAATGAGTTTTGTATATTGTTAATTTTTTTATTATGATATAATTATATTGTAACCTAACTAAATTTTATTGTGTTCGTCATCAAATTTGACGTGCGTAATAAAAATGTTTAATTGTTTGTGTGAATAGGGGAGAGATGAGGACAAAAAAATATATGTGAAGACATGAGAAAAATAGAAAAAAATAGATAAAAAATAACCCTTATTAAATATAAAATACGCAAAAATAATATCTCAAACTAATTTAGGGACTTGAAAAAGAATTATGATATTCCAAGAATTTAAAATTAATTTAAAAGTTTTGCCGGAGGATTGACTAGGAATTAATTTTCAAAAAATATAAATAACCATATCAATTAAACGTGTATATTTTTATGCTTTTTTTTCATAAACAGGTTATACATTGCGCTTATTGACACCCAGCACCTTGTGTTTATAAACGAAATCCAATTCTCATTGATTTTGATATATTGTTCTCGATTTTGATATATTGTTCTCGATATCGTGATTTCTACTTTTCGAATCTCCAGTTCTTCTTTCCTCGACTGTTTAGATCCAAAAACGAACAATGCAGGGACGATCGACCGGCATCGTCTACGGTGGCCTCAAATACCAGGTAACAGAAACCCCGACAAAACCCTAGATATCAGAACCCTCAATTGCGACCGAATCTCTCTTGTTCTTCTCAGGCGAGGTGCATCACTGACGTGAGAGCGGACACCGACCAGACGTGCTTCCTGGCGGGGACGCTGACCCTCCGGGAGGAGAACGAGATCCACCTGATCCGGCTGTCCCCGGCATCGGCGGGGGTTGGCGTGGAGCTGGTCTGCGACGGCCTCTTCTACCACCCATCCGGAGAGATCTGGGACCTCTCGTCGTGTCCCTTCAATCCCCGCATCTTCTCCGTCGTCTTCTCCTCTGGTGAGCTTCCTCTACATGGAACGCATCGATTGATAATCGGTCTGCATCAGGACTTTCTTGTTTTGGCTTGTTTTCCCTCTGATTTGATCCATCTGTGTTGGTTGTCCAATTTTGACCCAGTTTCAGAATCCGGGCCTTTCAGTTCATGGTTGAATCTGGAATCATTGAGTTGTGTTGATTTGAATGTCTGTGTGTGTGTGCGCACGCGTGTATTTTTTTTTCATATACAGCATTTTAAGATTTCTTGGATCTGTACTTGTTTTTCTGAAGGTGAAACACATGGAGCAACGATATGGCAGATCCCAGAATTGTATGGTCAATCCAACTCTCCACAACTTGAAGAACTTGTCTCCCTAGATGCACATTCTTCGAAGATCAAAAGGTGAATCTCTTTTTGCTAATAGAAACCTTTGTCTCCATTACATATGAAGGTAATTGAACACTTTATCTTGTAGGGATGTTAATTTAGCATGATTATGCTGCCTAGGCTGTTTATCTGTACTGTATGCGTGGACATATTTTATGGTTCATGACAATTGTTTGCATTGGAGTTGGAGTACTTCAAATGATCGAAGTATCTCCACAGTTGGTTTGACCTTGGCTTGTTTGGCGAAATTTTCTAGGATATTTTTTACATAATTTGTCTTATGTAAATATTATAGAACTGTAAAGATTATTACTAATTAAAAGTAAAATGGTGTTCAAGTGCACCTACCCCTCACTCATAACAAGCAATTAATAGGCAATGCAACAGTGAGTAGGCAGATGCACATTAGATATTTGAAAATTTTAATGAGCTTTGTCAGAAAACCGAAGGGGAAAATATAAGAACTCTATAATTTCCTGTGCCATTCCATGATCAAGCAGTCCTTTTTTTGTGGCATGAAGGACAATGCGGAACGAGTTGGAGTGTGCCTTATTACTGGCACACACGTCATCTTTTTTTATTGACCAAGTTGATGAAGTTTCACAAGTTGAACTCGTTGAATACCTGCTAATCATCACGTGCATAACATATCAAAGCCCGGTGCAATTCCTCACATAGGTTATTGTCAAGATCTTCAGAAATGTTCATATGATCAAGTTCATGTATTTAGGTTTTTAGATTTACCCAATTTAAATGTATACAACTGTAAAATATTCTTGATAGAATTCTGTGGTGGCCATCGGGGAAGCATGACAAGCTGATAAGCATAGGTGAGGAAAATCTCATTTTATGGAGCATAGATTCTTCAGCAAAGACAGCCAAGGTCAGTTTACCGTTGAGCTCACTATGTGGTTCCTGTTAATATTTAGTCACTGTTTTTTTGTTTTATTTTTTATGGAGAGAGTGTGGGAGCTCACCACCTGTAGTCTATTTAAAAAATGGTAATTCCTAGATGAGGGAGTTATTAAGGCCTGATCTCCAACCTTTGCTGACTGATTTTTTCTTTGACAAAATATAGGATAATACAAACATAAAAATTTGACTTTTTCTTTTCTTTTGATGTGTTTGGTATGATATGTCAACCTAGAATCCTTTCTTCATATTGACATGAACAAAGAATATGTCTGCATGTGTTTCATTAATATATACCAAATAACTGAAATTTTTTTTCCCTGTCACTGCACGTGAAGATTAAAACAAGAGAGAATTTCCTGAAATGAAGTTTCTATTGCTAGTAAGGAAGAGAGAGGCCCAGATCTGCATCATCCAGAAGATCTCTGTGATTGCAGTCATTGAAAAATAGGATATAGGGTGATTTTCCATAACCATGCATTTACTGACAATAGGAAAATAAAAAAATGGTTACTTTTTTTCCCTTTGGGAAATTTTTACAAGTTGTTTGGTAAGTAATATTGAAAAATTAATCAGTTATTTATTATAAATGAAACAGATAAAATGGTAGAAATGGGAAAGAGAGTTGGAGAGGGAATCATCAACATGATCATGATTAGCATAGCATGTAACAACATGTGCAGAATGTAACTCTTCTTCATTAGTGATGTCTAATTAATCACATCAGTTTCTAGTTTTGCATATCATTTTTAGTATCATCTCAAGGGTTGGGGGGTGGGGGGAATCCCCATGTACCTAGATGTATTAGTTTTCTTTCTAGACTTTCTGTTTGCTTTAATCTAAACTGATATACCAGCATAGCGTGCTGTGAAAACATTCTGATTTTTATTCAAAACCTGCTATTTCCTCAACGCTTTAGTTTTGTAACTAAAGGTGTTTGGAACTTTATCATGCATATCTGTGATCAGTGGCCAGTGCTCTCTGAAAATGTAGGTGCAATCCAAAGAATCTGTTGGAGTGATGCATTACTTATCTGGTGGTGCTTGGGATCCGCATGACCGAAATTCTGTGGTGGCAATTTGTGATTCTTCAGTTCAATGCTGGGATCTGCGCACCATGAAGTATGCTTTTTCTCTTTTCTTGATTTCCCATAACCACACTGCAATGCAAGCTTGTAACTCAATTGTAGAAATGTTTACTAAAACTTAGTGCATATGGCTTCTTTGATTGATTACGATACTGTGCAGCTTGTCTTGTCTGCGCATAACTTAATTGTATATATCTGTTTCTTTTTTAAAAAAAAATAATCTCTTCACATTTTTGGCATTTTTATATCCAGTCACAGCAAGATGTTCATGCTCTATGCAGACTACAATGTCCAACTAATTTAGAAATTTTCATACTGGATTGAGCAGAAGAGCATTATGTGATTTTGTTAGTAAAACAAAGGCACCGGTAAACTTTTTGTAAATTGTTTCTGTGATTACAGCTAAGAAGTTCAACATGCATTTCGTCAAGTAAATGTGTTGGTAGAAAGAATATGACATGTCATGAGTAAGAATCTCCCCATGAAATTACATAAACCATCACCTTCACTAGAAGGGCATGAAAGGACATAAGTTTGAAATGGAAGTATTTGAATTCCCTACATTTTCATACACACAATCTGTTCCTACTTTACTGAATACTTGTGACTTTGTGCCATCTCTTCTTTTCAAATTACATTATGGTATCATGTACGATGGTTCATGTTTCATATCTCTTTCAGGAAAACCAATTCAATTGAGCATGCTCATATCCGGGATGCAGAATATAACCCAAATAAGCAACACATTCTCGTGAGTGCACTATTTTCATGTTTTCATAATTTTCATGTAGTTTATGGTTGAGCTTATTAAATTTGTTTATATGAATTTTCATTATTAAATGAAAGTTGATGTGCAATCAGCCTCCTTTTTGGGGCAAATTTCACTACCATCCTTCAATTTTAGCAGAGAAATTCAGTAAAACCCAATATTTTGAGATTATAATTTCAAGCTCTTACAAGCACAAAGTTGATATGCCAAAGGGGAGGTACCTATGAAAGTAGCTTGATTGAATCTTCTTTCATTGTCACTATTGGCCTATTATGAATGTTGCAGGTTTCTATTGGACATTGCTAGATGAATGCACATTTGATAGCTGCTTATACCCCTTATCATGGCCGTTCAATATGAATCAATTTTCCCCCTCCTAAATTATATTCTCCTACTAAACTACCCATAATTTAGTGTAGTGAATTATTGGAAAATTATCCATTCTGAAGGAACTACTGGTTTAGGTCATGTCTATGCACTTAGGCTATTCAATTTGGTTTCATGATTTTCTTCCCCAACTTTATTCGTTATGCTTTTCTTCCCTTGTAACCTAAAATTAACTTCTTAATAGTCCACCTAAGTTCTCCTATGTTGGGGCATCAATTTCCTCCCCACTTGTTTAAAGGGCAATTTCATAGCATTTCTGTCCGTTGAACGCTGAATATAGTATCAAACTTCACAGGTTACTGCAGACGATGAATCTGGTATTCACATATGGGATCTTAGAATGTCAAAATTTCCAATCAGAGAGCTTCCTGGACATGCACATTGGTACTTCCTCTCATTTACTTGTAAGGCTGCAGGCATGAACCCTTTCCAATGCATGTGTATAATATCAATTTTGCATCAATGCTGTGTGTAAATTATATCTCTACTCTGATGCATTTGTGTTCTGTAGAATTTTGATCTTTTTGTTCATCCTAGTGAATATTTAATCTTTTGATCGCCTAATACTGCTGATGGCTGGTATGATGTGTTGCAGGACTTGGGCGGTCAGGCACAACCCAGAGTATGATGAACTTATTTTGGTCTCTCTCTCTCTCTCTCCCTCTCTCTCTCTCTACAGCAATCAGTCTTTTGGTTTTGCACCTGCTCTTTTCTAATTTGGGTTAAACTTTTCAGAGTGCTGGAACAGACTCAGCAGTAAACTTGTGGTTGGCTCCTGTAACATGTGGTGATGATCCAACATCTGAAAGGTCTGGTGCATTTTGAGGTGAATTTTCATACAAGTCACAAGGATGGACTGTTCTCTTGAAATTTTGTCTGTATTTTGGCAGTCTGGTCGACTCACCAACCAGGCAGGTAGATCCACTGCTGCACTCTTACAGTGATTATGAAGACAGTGTTTATGGTAAATTCTAAAATCCTCAGGGTTCCTGTGTATAATCTTCACTGTTATGCCTCATTTTGAAGTGATATCTTTTGCAAATTGTCAGGGATTTCATGGAGCTCTCGGGAACCCTGGATGTTTGCATCATTGTCATATGATGGAAGGGTAAGGAAAATTCCCTAAACCTAATGATGCATACACAATTCTGAAATTTTAAATTTGTCCTTCTATCAATGCAAATGTTTTATCTAAATATATGGGCTCTAACTTTTGTTCACTCTCCTTTTTGCTCGCCTCTGCCTGTATGTTATCTTCATGTTCTTGTTTTCACAAGTTTTCTAGAAATTGAACAAACTATGGTATATCATCTTTTTTTTATTTCCCTTGATTTATTTTCTTTATTAGCTAATTCCTGAAGATGGATAACAAAACTATTGAATAGCCTTAAATTTTTTGAAGGCATATTATAATCTATATAACACGTTTGTGTGTATCCTTATTTGCTTATATTTCATAATCTGATGTTGGCATCAATACTGCTTTTTCTCCCATTTTTTAATTCCTGAAAACTTAAACCACTCATTGGTCTCAGGCCATGGCCTACTGGATCAGTGAGGTCTGTCACCCGGGAATTCATTGCATCGCGACAAATCATCACTGACTGATTCTATTGGAGCTAAATCACACAAACTAGAAAATTTGTTTAGAGTGAAAAATGGGATTTGAATTTGATAAAAAAACATGCATCATTTAGTCTTGGTAGATCAATTATAAGCAATATTTTCTCATAATCTTCTGTTTCTCGAAATGAAACACAGGTGGTTGTTGAATCAGTAAAGTCATACATTCCCAAGAAATGAAATGTACATCTGCGATAATTGTAAGATCTCCCATCATGTCACCTTTCTATCCGTTGTTGTGTTGATATATTTTCCAGGCACACGTGCTTTATTGTTTATGCAGATAATATGTATTAATATGGCAAGTCAGTAACCTCCAACAGAGGTTGGTGTTTTCAGGAAAAGTATCTTGATAATTTCACTTGCTTCTGCAGAACTACTAGAAACAATGAATGTAGGCCCAGATGGAGCTCATTATCTCATTAAGATTTGCTTGAAACTGGTGCGTTTTTTGCAATTTTATTCCTCGAATTACGATTTTCTGGAATTTTGTTGGATGCTGTCTATTATTCCAGGCACTCAAGATTAATGGGTTTGGAACTGAAACAGGGGAACATATGAGAAAGAACAAGAAATAATCAAGTTACTTTGAAACAGATTAAATTCATTTAGCGAACTTAGTCGTGATCTACAGGGGATACGACATGTTAATCATTGAGTTTCTAGAACTTCTAATCAAACTTAAGATTGGATTTAATGCTGATAACCCATGAAATCATGCAGGTCGTAAAATTATGTGAAGGGCATGGATAGCAATTTATCACAAGTTCAAAGTAAGGTACATGTGAACAAAAGGTGAAAAAAGGATGATAAATAACATTTTAATAAAAAAAAATGGTTTATATGCTTCATTTTATATGGGGCTGACCATTCCCGGGTCAGTTTTGTTAAACTTTCATAATCTTGATAAATGGGGGTTAAGTAAATAAATGGAGTATCATTGATAAATATTGAAACCTGTGTCAAGGTTTTTTTTTAAAGTATGTTTGAATTAAATTATGAAAGGATGTTAGAATAGTAAGTTTATGTTTCCTGATAGAGTGACCGCGAACAAAAAGAATGGTATAAATTGTTATCAAGAGACCATTTTTCCGGAGGCTTTCTCGAAGAAATTAGGTTTGGAAGCAATTTTTGAAAACAATGTTGGTTAAAATAAATGATTATGAAGAAACTATTCTCTTCTGTTTTTTAAGAAAAGTTGTTTTTATTGATTTTTAATATATAAAATATCAAAAGTTGAAATGAGTTAAAGTAATATATCTGTTTAGATTCCTTTATCCAAGAAAAAATTAGTTTTACAATTGATTCTAAACTGTTAGTCATATAACCATGCAGTGATTCACCTCTTTAATCATCCACTTATTTGTACAACCATGCATTTGATGACAGCATATCATGTCCGAAATAAATGCATTCAGTGTTACATATCCTTTTAATTTTATTGTAGATTTACTCTCAAATCTAAGAATAATATTTAGATTCACGTAATTCTATAAATGCATTCATTATTAATATTACATATACCACTACCACATGAGCCAAAAAATAAACTAATTTTTTCATTAAAAAATATTGCACTTCAAGAATCCAAATTGCACTTAATAATAAGATTTTTGAGTAACGCTCTTGATCTTTTTTTTTATAAAAAAAGAGGGCAATGATATCACTAGTTTCCTTTAAAATTATGTCCCAAAGATCCTTGTCATTATTCTGCTTCTATAATGCATCAGATGATAATTAAAACGTGTGGTGGCTTGTCTATTCAAACACTGATTGCATGGAAATTATTTTATTATTATTTATTTATTTCCCATGACGACAAACCTCTGTTTCCACCAGCAGTGAAGCAAAATAAATGTTCGATTCGCAAATCGGATCATAATCGGGTTTATCAAAGAGTACTTATACACTCAACCTGTTATGTTAACCCATATATTATGATAGTATAGTATATAATGTGTTATCATATTGTTGAGTTTTTATAATAGTATACAATGTAAAAAAATTTGTTATTTTTTTAACGTTAAAAAAAATGTTAATAGAACTCGATATATACTTTATTTCATATAACAACATGTTTTAATGGACGAGTGAATAATTTTTAAAAAAAAGAAAAACAGGTGTGAATCATAATTGGAGTTCTATGGGAAAAGGATATATAATTTTTCTTTGTATTAAATAAAGCATAAAAGATCCTACAATTCGGGTTGGTAAATGAGCCAAGCAGCTCAGGTTCAGCTCGGTTCAGGCTCGTTCAATTACAAACGAGCCGGACTTAAATAATTTTAAAGCTCGGTTTGTGAATGAGCTGAGCCCGAGTAAAAAACAAGCTCGTTTACTTAACATAAAATGGGGGAACGAACTGAGCCCAAACCGAGTCCGATCATGAGCTTATATTACTTTCACATATATAAGGTGTCGTGATTTGTAAAATGTGACTTCTCAAATGCTAAACAAGATTTTTTTTAGCTAAATGAGTCCGAACCGAGCTCCAATCGAGCTTTTCACAAGTCCAACGAGTCAAGCTTGAACACGAAATGAAGTTCGATCCCGAGCCGAACTGAGTCTGAGTCAAGCCTGACACTAAACAAGCTGAACTTGAACCAAACTCGACTCATTCAACTCTCGTATCACCCCTACCTACAATCCATGCAGTGGCGGAGCCACCTAAGGCCCAGAGGGGGCGCAAGACCCCCTCTGAATTTTTTTTATTTACTTTTAAGCCATTTTATTTTTTAGGTGATGAAATTTTAATTAAGACTATAGTTTATGGGCCTCAACTACATATGAAATTCCCTAAACAGAAATAACTCAACACATCCATCTAGAACATCCATTAACCCTCTCATTCACATAAAACAAAAGTCTATTTTGATTCTACATTTTCATTGATCCCCAAGCCTCCTTCAATTTCAATATTCATATCCCCATCTCCACCCAAGCGTCCATCTTGAAAAAAATAATTTTTTTTATTTTAATTTTTTAGTATCTCAATTATTTATAATATCAATCCTTATCTCTAAAAATATCCTTAATTTTTATTTTTTGTTCCATTAATCATCCTACAATTGATAATCTACAATTAATAATCTTCTCATCTCATCCATAACATTTTGAAGGTATATAATTTTTCCCTTTTAACTTATTGTCATTGTTATTAATTTATTTAAAGTTTAAATATTTGTATAAATATATAAAATAATCAAATCATTCAACATTTTCAGAATATGAAACCTTATTGAGGTCAAATTTAAAGATATATATTGTTTTTTAAATTTAGGTTTTGACATATTCTTTTTGTGAATCATCAATATGAAATTTGACAAATCGTTTTAAAATATGATAATTTTATTTTAAAATTATTCAGAAATATGTTTTATGCAAGTATTTTTATTTTATTTCATACATATTCATTTTTTAAGTTATGCTATTAAAATTGAAAAAAAGTTATATAATGATATAACTTTAAAAAATATTTACATAAATCACATTAGACCCCTCATAAAAATTCTGGCTGAATCCATGCGTTGTGGTAATAGTTTTTTTGAACTGATCATACATAGTAGATCACGTTCTTGACAGGTCATGCATGTCCATGGAATCAGCTAAAGCTACAGAAAAACGAGACAATCAGACATTTATTTGTTTTATATATAACATATGCTAGGAATGCATGAGACAAACGTGACTGTTTTAATATATGGGATTTGAGAGCAGTCCTGTCTAGAACAATTAGTTTGATTTTTACCTCTCTTTTCAATTGTCTGTTTCCATTTGTTCATGTAACAACGCCCATTCCAGGCCATGTGGCTTGCATGTCCGGAGCCATAAAAAAAAGTTGTCCTTGTTTTCTATATTAAATCATGCAGAATAAAAAAGAAGAAAAGAATTACCTCAAAAAAAGAGAGAAGACAATAATTATTTGTCTGTTTCACTTATGAACAACATGTGACATTCCAGAAATTCATACGTTTGGGTTTTTATAGGCATTTTTTTTAAGTGTATGGTGGAGCAACAAGTGTTTCATGGCACAATTTCTATTCATTTTAAATGGGACATTGCAGCGACATCGGGTACTATTATTTTGGATGTAATATTATAATACTTCCCACCTAACATGTCTTATCAAATGTGTACCTACGGACCTACCACTCTTGCGTGATATAAAAAAAACGAGGAGGAAAAGAAAAAACAATACCAATCACTGATACAATATTTACATGCACGGCTAGAAAAGTTTTTTTTTTATAAAAAAAAAAAAAATAATTAAATTCTATTTCGACGAAAAAAAAGAATAGGATTGAATGAAGAGAGAAAAACAAAAAGAAAAAAAAACATAGATAGTGCAAAAAAAAACCAAAGGAAAAAAAAGCATGCGAGCAAGGTGCCACAAAAACCACCCCTCCCTTGTTTGGTAACGCGTGACATTAGAAAAGCAAAGACTTTAGTACGGACTTTCACTCGAATAAAAAAAAGAGATTTTTTATTTTAAGTTTTCGTAAACTATATGATTTAGCGATAGATCTCTTACTTCTTCATATTTAGATTTTAATCCCTACATTTAAATAATAATTTAGGAATAGGTCCCTCCAAGGGATTAAAAAACAAATTAAATAATTTAAGAATAAGTCTCTCACAGGGATTAAAAAGGAACATATCATTTAAACGTATAGACTAAAATCTAGATATGAAGAAGTGAGAGATCGATAGTTAAATCCTATAGTTTATGGAGATTTGAAATTAAAAATCCCTAAAAATAAAAAAATGTAAAACCTCATTAGTCAACTTTATAATGACTTCTAATATCTAAACAACCGAATCACCAAAATTTGACCGTTGGAAAATTATTCAAATTCGCTTCCGCCAAAAATAAAAAACCACCTGGAGACATCACATCCGTCGCCACGTAACACCTCCTGATCAATGTCTTTTCAAATGTGGGGCCCAGATTCCCTCTTCACCATCATCTGGTACACTTAAAAAGAGACTACTGTATCAGACGGTGGAGATGCCACCCGTTCTTGTCTTTTTGTATGAAGGGAACAATATATCCCGCTTCACCTGATGGTAACTTCAAATTTAAGATCAGTCAATCCGTTTAAGATCAGACGGTTGGCGATAACCCCCTTTTGGATAGGAAAATATACGTGGAATGATAGTTGATGAAGCGAAGAAAAGGGGAAAAAATGGATTAGGAGAATAATGTGGTATTGTTAGCATTGAATAATTAAAAAGCATATTAAATCTGACGTCCACACGCGTAGCCTGTGGTAGGGACTAAGGGTGGTAAACGAGCCGAACGAGTCGAGCTTTGACATGTTCAAACTCGGCTCGTTTATAAACGAGCCGAGCCGAGTCGAGCCGAGCTGAGCTCACGAGCCTCAACGAGCCTAGCGTTCTTCTTCATTTTAGGGTTTTTAGGGATTGAAAACAAAATTTTAGCATAAATGAACCAAGTTAATGAGCTTAAACGACCATAACTTTGTATTAATTTAATATTTTGATTTTATAAAGGAGTTTAGTCAAGCTTCAATTAAGTTTTAATAACACAAACGAGTCGAATTTGAACATAAAATGAAGCTTGATCCAGGTCCCGAGTCTAACCGAGCTTTAAAACTTGTTCAAGCTCGCTCATTTATCTAAATGAACGAGCCTGAACGAGCTCAAACCGAGCCGAGCCTGAACGAGCTCAAACCGAGCCGAGCCCGAGCGGCTTGGTTCGTTTACCAGCCCTAGTAGGGACACCCTCCCTTTCGTGGGAAGTGAAATCCTCGATTCCTCTCGGGCGCACTAAAATTTAGTAGCTCTCTCTCTCTCTCCTTTGAAGACCGTCTTTTCTACAATATATATATATATATCAAATCTCATTTTTAAATGTTTAAGTTTCAATTTTTTATATCCTTTATAAATTTTTATTTATATTTTATTAACTTTAATATACAATTTATTCATATAAATTAAATAATAAAAAATTCATTATTACTAAGAATAAAACTGACCATGTCAAAATTATTATCATGATGTTTTGTCCATAGTCTATTGTACAGCCTTCAAATGTAGTTTCATATGCTTCCTTAATCATCGGACAATGTAGGTAATTTTTACACTTATTATTAAAAACAAGCATTCAATTTAAAATAAAATAATATATTTTTTTATCAAATATATATCTTATTACATAGATTTTATTATTTTAAAAAATTAAAACACGTGCAGACCTCGTACATACGTAGATCAGTATGTGGGGGCTGTAATAATATTATCCTCGTTAATATAGCATATAAACCGACGAGATTGTATAACAGTTAACACCGATCGTACGGCAAAGAGTACTCCACGTTTCGCGCCTGCCCGATTGGCAACCTTTTCGGAGCGCGGGCCCCACGTAACTCACGTGTGAGGTTTAAATTCTGAACTAGGAGAGGTTGGTTCCACGGAACGCCCGGTCTCTGATGGTGGACCTCCCTCACATCTGACCGTCCGATTCCGCCTCTCCAACACCTCTGTATAAGCTTTGGAACTTCGCGGTTGCAGAAACTTACGCTGTCCCTCTCCATCGATGGCATTTCGGTGAGAATAATGTACGGGAGCTCCGGAGGCTTGGCCTCGACCGCGCCTCCTCCCGTCGACCCCCGAATCCGGCGGTTCGGCTCTTCCCTATCCCCAAATGTGCCCGATTTCCGGTTCCGGAGGATCGCCGGAGGCAGAGGAGGAGGAGCCGTCCGGTGCTGCTGCTCGGATCTGGAGTTCCCCGTTGGGGGGAAGATCGCGGAGAAGAAGGAGGAGTGGCGGCTTGAGGTGAGGAAGAAGAGCCCCCCTCGTGGAGTGCGGACGCGGGCGATGCCGGCCTTGCCCTTCTCTTCTACCCGGTGAGTTTTTGGTTTTCTGGAGTTCTTCTTTGATTGGTTTTGTGGGAGTTTTGGCTTTTGCCTTTTTAAAATTTTAATGTGGAGGGTTTTGATGTGTTTAGTTGGGTTGAACATGAGGTGTTTGATGTTTGTCCTTGTACTATAAAAGAAAAAGTTTTTTTTCTTCTCCAGAGATCTGAACATTTAATCGTGCATTGGTTATGTTTCTATTTGGAAGTAGTACAAGACATTTTTGTTTAATGTTTGGAAATTTGTAGGAAACATTGCAATTGATGAAAAACTGAATTTGCACTATAAAAATAGGGTTCTTTCAGAGGTTTAATAATCCATTCGTGTTGGTTATTTATCTCTTTGGAAGCGATGCATTATTTTTCTTGCATTGTTTGAAATCATTCATATGAAGTTTGGGACAAAGAAGTGGCAACGAAAATGATAGTCGAACATAAAATTGGAAGTTTTTTAACTGGGTAAAACACTTTTGTGCGGTTTCTTACATGATTTGGTTCATCATTGTCACAGAAGGAAAGGTGTTTCCAAACAAGAAAACTTCTCTCCTCGTTGTACACCAAGAAACACTGCTTCACAATCCCATGATACTCCGCCACAAAGAGGTTTGATTTAGTTATAACTTATAATTCATTTCTGTGATGTCTATCTCAATTGGTATACTTTCTTTCATTTTTAGTACTTAATTGAAATTTATATTTTGCGTTTATTTTTTATTTTTAAGCTACCCTTCTACTTATTTTGTGCTGATGAAAACTGGTAGCTTTGCTTTCTGTTTCCTCCCTTTAGACACCGGCATTGCTAGTGAGAAGGATTGGGGTATCAATTTGATAAGTGAAAGTGTCAATGAATCGGGCATAAACGAAGATGGTAGTACTTGGTACCATGAGAGTGGGGAGGACCTTGGAGAAAATGGATATAGACGTCGCTGGGCAAGAATGGGAGGCAAAAGTCATGATGGCTCCTCTGAATGGAAAGAAATGGTACCAATTTATTTTTTACTTGCAAACCCACCTTGCCTTTTGATGTTCTTGTGTAATTTGCACCAAGGTTTTTTTTTGCTCATCAACATAGAATCGTTAAGAAGCATTGGATCAAATTATCGTGCTCATATATTGGAGTCCAACTGTTGACAAATACTGGTACAATTAACAACTTATTGCCTGTCTGTTTCTTAGAATGGGAGTATACTATCTCTTCTCATAAGTCGCAACTAATTCTCGATTATTTCTGCTTTCATCCATATGCCATTTCTTTTTCAACCCATCGGTAAGTTGCTTAGAGATATATCTTGTAAGTTTTTTTTAAAAAAAAACAGCTTTTCCAGATTATTCTAATTGATGAATGATTCAGGGCCCGATTGGGACTGTGCGGGCGAACTCCACATTTGGAAAGAATGGGAGTGATGGAGAAGCATTGTTTCCGGGACTTCTCAAACGAGAAAAAATTTCGCCTATAAACGCTGTTTTTATTGTTCAAATGTAGACGTGGGATTTCTATTTGGATGCACAGTGGCATTAGGCGGAGTTCGTTGCCGCAGAATCTGCCTCACCGCAGATCCAAACGGAGCCTAAAACTACCTAAAAATGGATTGGTAGTGGGAAAAATCTGAATAATGGTAAAGGCTGCAAAATTAAAAATGAAGATGATAATGAAAATGGCTGTAGGGAGCTTAAAAGTGAGGATACTATGCCATTCCATTGGAGTTCGTTTATTTGATAATGAACAGCCATGAAAATGCAACAAATCAAACATGTTAGGTGGTGCACTCCACAGGAACAGAAATATATATATTGTGTTCATTTAAATCAGAGGAATGCTGGTTTGAAGAATGCACACGAGTATGGCATAAAATGCAAGTCTGAATAATTTCTTGAATGTTGTGTAATGTCGAGGTAAAGTGTTACAATCACACTGTACGTGACAGAGGCATTTGTCAACAATTGATGGACTGACAATCATTGATGCTGTGTGGCTTCTATGTCAACACACTGGCATTCATGAGAAATAGAATAGAACCCTTTTTTTTATATATAATTATTCAGTATTAAATGAACCTCTACCAATTAGATATCACCTTTATAATATTGGATGCTCGTGTTGAATTTATGCCCTGAATTATGTGTTGAAAAGGTGGATGCATTAAGGTAGCTGCATTATCTGGGTGTCATTGGTTTTATCAGGATAGATAGTCAATATGGTCACATGGATTATGGCAGAATTTTAGACATTCTTGCAATTTCGTGCATACAGGCGCTAGAACTCCCTTGTTGAAAGCACTTCAGCTACTTTTGACATATTATTATACTTTTGGATTGAGTTATATTTAATACATCTTCATTCAATCCGTTAAAACATCTTTTATTTGTCATGTTGGTGAATCCAATAATTTTAATTGCACTCCTGTTCCATTAACTGCCATATTAATCCAGATGTATGTAATTGGATTTCTTGAACTCATTGGCAGTGGTGGGAGAAGAGTGACTGGACTGGATACAAAGAGCTAGGTACGGTACATACTCTATAAATTTTTGTGTTATGCAGTTTTCTATGTTCTAAACTGTTGCCAGGTGTTTTCTATGCCATATAATTTTCTTCCTCTGCCTTTAAATATCATAATCCTGGAATTACTGATTGTCAAAAAATGAGTGTGCCCCTTTATGTTAGTTCATTTTAAGGTCAGGGTTTGTGTATCCTTCAATTTTTAAAACAATTCTGTTTTTTACCAGATGGGGATAACTGGACACTCCTGCAAGTGTAGGGACATTACATCTGTGAGATTTTTTCATATAATGCATTAGTGAATTTTTGGTTCTGTATGACACAATTTTTAAATTCTGTATTACGTGTTAATTATGTGATTGATCATTTGTAAATTTTTTTTTATCAATCATAGTATTCTCAACCTCTGCATGCTTGTCAATATCCTTTATCCGTTATTAAGTGTTGATGGCCAGCTAAATACGACAATTCAATGGAACACTAGTTGCCTGGCTTCCATATTCTATGGTCTAGGAGATTAATTTTTATTTCTTATTCATTGTCCCATAGTCCCATATCTACACATTGCTATGTTTGCATGATGCTTGCAACTGACCCCTGTGCTTTAGCTGCTCTCATTTGGTTGTTAAATGGTTTTCTTTTACAATATATATTTCTAATACTTTTAGTGTAATTCATGTTGTTTGAGAATTCTCCAATCATTTTTTATGCATTCATAACTTGAATTTCAATTTCCTTAGGCGCAGAGAAATCTGGAAAAAATGCTGAAGGCGATTCATGGTGGGAAACATGGCAAGAAGTTCTTTATCAAGATGAATGGAGGTATGATTTAGATAAGAAAAGCTCAAAACATATTTGCATACATTGAATATTTAATATTGTGAAACCATAGGAAAAGGATTAAATAAATCTGAAAATTATTATGCATCCTTTTATGTCTTTTATACAGCGTAATGTCAATAATGCCAAAACATCGTATTGATACTTTGCTTTAGGTTCTTTTGTCTTTGTAATTATTAATTTTGCATGTGTCAAATCCCCATCTCCCCCATATTGAATTCTGTAATTGTGCATATTTGTGTTGGGGGTTGCTACAACATTTTAGTATTATGCAAGTGTGACTAAAATGTAATGTTAATCCATTGAGCAAGTGCTTTTTGGTTGATTGATGCAGAATTCAAATTCATTTCTCATTTTGAATGCAGTAATCTTGCACGGATAGAAAGGAGTGCCCAGAAACAAGCTAAATCAGGCACTGAGGATGCTGGATGGTATGAAAAATGGTGAGCTACCCATACACCACATGTACAGTGTGCATTATATTATTCTTAATTCCTATCACACATTATCTGTTATACAAATAAATACAAACTCTGATGCAACTACGCCTGCCAGGTGGGAGAAATATGATGCCAAAGGATGGACTGAGAAAGGGGCACACAAGTATGGCAGACTGAATGAACAATCATGGTGGGAGAAGTGGGGAGAGCACTACGACGGAAGAGGATCAGTTCTTAAATGGTCTCCTCATACTCGCCACCTCCACATTTATAAATATTTTTCTGGAGTTTGTTGGTCTTTGATATCCCACTGCCATGACTTGAAGAAATTATGACCAATATAGCATGTCTTTTCTTTTGATTAAACTCTTTTTGTCTGTCATATCAGGACAGATAAATGGGCAGAGACTGAATTAGGTACCAAATGGGGAGACAAGTGGGAAGAAAAATTCTTTGCTGGCATCGGTTCTCGACAAGGAGAGACATGGCATGTATCAACCACCGGTCAGCGTATGTTACTAATTTCTGGTGTGATTTAATTTTGTTGTACAGTTTGGTTCATAACCATAATTTTTTAGAGCACATTATTTTTCCTCCTTTAGGCAATGATGCAATCATTATTTGCATTAACAAGTGATGCGCTTAAGGAGACAATGATGCAATCATTATTTGCATTAACAAGTGATGGGCTTAAGGAGACAGTGATGCAATCATTATTTGCATTAACAAGTGATGGGCTTAGTAGCTGCCTATACATGATATTATATACACCACTGCTTAAGATCATGCTCAAGAAGCAACAAATACTTCAGAACTAAAAATATGTTTTTGAAATATGAAGTGATAAAAATAATTTCTTATTGAGTGGACTATATATTCATGCTGAAATGTTCAGACAGGTTTTTTTTTAAATAATGGTTATGTTATTCAGTAAGCAGTTTTTCTTTGTTCTTCTATATGTTATAGGTTGGTCAAGGACATGGGGTGAAGAACACTTTGGAAATGGGTATGTATGTTTACTACAGTTTATTAAATGACATTTATTTTTGTGAGCATCTAAGATGTTGTCATGTTCCTGCAGTGAAGCCTGTTAACTTTTGATAAGCCTGATCCAAAAATCAAAATCATTGTCTTCCACTCACTGCCTTTCCTGATCACATTGATCAAGGAAGGGCTTTTTATTTTTTTTTAAAAATGGGTGCTCACCTGGGTTTGTGATCAAGGAAGAGTTAATAACAAAAGGAATGCCTTTCTTCTTTCCTTAATCCTCTTATAATAAACTACCTGTGATAGGTGCATGGTAATAAATGTTTATGATAAGACAGATCACCTAAAGCAAGACTAAGGATTGTGTCATCAATGTAGTGCTACCATGGAAACGTCATTCAAGGAACTCCTCTAAACTGAATTCAAGACTTACTTAGCTTATAGTTATCAAAGTTTCTCATGCTTCGAGACTAATTGTGGAACTTCTACGCTAAACAGCCATAGTTAATGGATCTACACATCTGTTTGCAAGTCCATGCTATTTCATAACAGCATGTGTGTGCCATCACTCAATCACCAAACACACTGATATCTGTGCAATCACACGTGTATAAGACTCAATTCTTTCCGAGTCCCATTAAATGTGGTAACATGATGGACAAATCCAAATTACTTTTAGAAGAAAAAACAGGGGAAAAATATTGCCATCATATCAGCTGCACCAGTGACACTCCAATTCAATTTACCACAATATTCCTTGCCATCTCTTATAATTCTGTAATTGCAGAGTATCTTATGAACATGAACTCGAAAAATCATTCTAGTTCATGTACGTGCATCCATGTATTTGTTTTATATCACTGTTTGACAGATATTTCCTCAACAGGAAAGTGCACAAATATGGTAAGAGCACAACAGGAGAGAGTTGGGATATCGTTGTTGATGAAGAGACATATTATGAGTAAGATCATAACCAGTATTGTTACTCCATTACATATGCATGGCATAAAATCGCATGTCTGCAAGAAAAACTGCCTGGAATGCCAAATAGAATGTTATACATCGAGAAGTGTATTTTCCATAATAATTTTCTATGAAAACTGAGCAAATATATAAAAAAAAACTGATTGTAGGGCTGAACCACACTATGGGTGGGCGGAAGTCGTGGGGAATTCAACACAGCTGCTGTCAATCCAACCTCAAGAAAGGCCACCAGGCATCTATCCAAGTATTGATTTCAGTTCATCATCTCCACCTCCTGGAGATGCAGATGGCCAATCTTCTGAACCGCCTCTCGATGACCAACCAGGCTCGCCTCCACCCTCTCCGCGCTCGTAGTAGTAATTATTATTATTTTTTTCCTGATTGAACTTTTGTCCTGTGGCAGCAGTACTGCCGCCAGAAATCTATTCCATCTTCAATCATTTATTCATTCTTTCTGTTATCTTGCTTCATTTCAACACCTGTTTCATGTGTTAGGATATCATCGCTGTCAATCCTGCCAATAATGGTGTGTGGTTTACTGATATAGAGGACATGGACGTTTTTTAGCAGGGAAAGATTTGAAGGAAAATGATGCATTCAGCCCCATTTGAAGCTCTGTTTGTGGTCGGTTTGATTTTTATTTTTTTAAAGTATATATCTAGCTAATGAAACACATTCTTTTATAAAAAATGAAACACATGTTTGTATAAATTGAATGCACATATTTTACATTTTTTGCAATGGAATATAGGTTGAGATAATGGATTATATACTCTACTAGTGACGTACAAACGAAGTTGTAAAACAGTGTCAAGCTAGAATGTCATTATAATTGACACGGACACGTTTCTCTCTTAATTTTGAGCCCAAATCGTTTATGTATGATACATGAGCGCTTTTCATTCTTTGTGAAACAAATTACGGTGTGTTAAATTAGGGCGTCTGTGTGTTTAAGGAAAAGTGATGAAAATTAAAAAATTTTCATTTGATCATATCCAAAATTCTAGTGTTTGTGCCAAATAATATAAAGGGAAAATTTTTTATCTTTTTCATTTTCTTATTTTGTCTTGTGAGAAAAAATAGAAAAAATTTCTTTTACTTTTCATTCAAATTTTTGCACACCCCTTAATTTTTTCCCTGGTGAGAATTTAAAAAAAAAGTAATATAATTTTTTTTCACATGCAAAGAGAATATTTTACAAAAAGAATGGGAGAAATTAATTCTAGGTCCTCCAAAAAATCCCTAAAATATTTTAAGGTCCCTAGAGCATCTTAACTTATGTTTAGCTCCCCATCAAAAAAGAATTGAGGTATTATTTTTTAGTTCTTCCATTCAATGGAGATTATCTTTTTACCCATTTTTTCAATTTTGCCCTGTCTTTACATTTTTTTTTGCCCCCTCTCCCATCCACACAAACAACTAGACTTTCCCCCACACAGCGTCGAATTTGATGATAAACATACCACACAATCAACCCTAAAAACATAACAAATTTGCATATATCAAATATAAAAACATGCATAATAAGAAAATAAACAATGTACAAAACCCATAAATAAATAATATAAACAATTTAACAGTGTACATAAATATATTAAAAGTGCATCTAGACAGTGACAGTTTAACAATACATACAGATGGTGAAGAAAGAGAGGGTAAAAATGAAAAATATAACAGTGTACAGATGGAATGACCCCGAAATAATAACACAATGGTGTATGGGATCTAAAAATAATTCAGGGATCTCAAATTAAGTCTAGATGTTTTAGGGATTTAAAAATAATTCAGGAGTTCTTGAAGGACCCGGACTTGATTCCCCCATAATAATGTAGGCATCCCTCTCATTTTCCATATACATCAATTTCTCATTAAAAAAACAAATTCACTAAACAGAACCCAACGTTTGATGAATATTAGGCCATATACAAAATTTGGTGCTCATCTCTTTCAAAACCGGAAAAAGACAAAAAATAAAAAGGCAGCACAGAACTTCCCAGTGACCAGATTCCCTTCAGACAACAGAGCAAATGAAAACCCAAGCTGTTGATCTCCTCTCACTTCACCCATCCATTTTAAGCTTGAGAGATGAATGAATATAGATATCGCTGTACAGTTCACTCACTGATGGTATATGTACACAAGGATGTTATGGCAGCTTGTTTTCATAATGCTTTTGTCAAAAAATTTCCATTTCTCCAGCAGGACGAACGATAAAAGAAGCGAGAAATTTTTTTTTTTATGATAAAAGAATGGATTAGCAACAAAAAAAAACTTTTGTAGTTTGTACTCACTAATCTGAAAGAATTTCTTCCAACTCAGGCTCTTCGGACTTGATAAACGGATCATATTCTGATTCAGTTCCATTAGAAAGACCTTTCTCTGCAAGCTCGGCCTCCACGTAGTCCATGTCAGTCAAATCCAGCTCATCATCGGCGGACCGGTCGTCTGGAGGTTCACTGATGACTCTGTTTTCATTCTCCTTTGTGTTTTCACTACCCACAAACCTGCCTTGATAAATGGAATCCTGAACCACCTTCGTATCCGTTCTTTCACATATGCAAGCTGTTGGGTTCTCATGAAATTCACCTCTACCTGGTCTCACCTCATTTGGCTCTCCCATGAAGCCTCTCTGGTAAGTGCGAACCTTTGACGAAAATGTTTCCCAAGTCATGTTCACCCGGTCAAGAAACACAGAGTATAGTTTCTTGGCATTTGGGCGTATTGTCCGCTTGTGTCCAAAATATCTCCTGTGATCGAACAAAGAAGTTGTGTTGAATCAGCCTCTTTTTATAAGGACAAGTTCGTGTGATCATCAGTTACTTTTTAAGGAGCCACAAGAAATCCAATTCTTTATATCTGCATAGAATTTTATGCAAATAAATGGATATCACAAAAGAGAAAATAAGAAAACCACACCTTCTACCAGCTAGCATTCTGGCCATGTTGCCATTGTTGTTGGTCACGAAAACATCACTTCCATCACAGACCATGAAGTCAAGAGCAGCCATGCGAGACGAAAACGAAGAGAATGGAGCTAGCTCTTCCTTGCTGGCTAAGGTTTCTTTCGAATAAAAATTGGGAAAGAGTGCCTTGAGAGGTGCCAGTGTCTCTTCCCCACCATACACCTCTCCAGATGCCACGTAGAGGTGGACATCACTTCCAAACCCAAGAGCTCTCAGCATAAGACCAACTTCTTCGGGAGTGAGGGGGCATTTTCCATGCCTTCGTTCTTTGTCCGGGTTACTAGTCTGCAAATAAATCATAATCGTGTCTCAAGCAGGGGTAATGGGAGAACTATGTCCAATATATACTCCCAAGAAACTTAATTTGTGTCTTACATGTAATGTTTTCCATCTTTTTCGTATCGCACCCAGTTCTTTCCTTTCTTTGTCTCCACCACCATAGTAACACCCAGAAAATGCAAGCATGTCAGGTTCAAACCTGCCATAGATAATTTAAAAAAAAAACTCAGTGTGTTTGAAATATAATATTTTTATAGAGTATATTGTTTCCAATAGCGGAATTTATAAGAAGAATTAAACTAATATAAGTAAACTGAAGTATGGAAAAAGGCAAAATCCTACCTAAGGTGCAAGGCAATAAAATGCCTAATTCTCGGGATCTCACCCGGTTCGCCCGGACAACACCCAACCATCCCCCGGATCTGCCTGGTCATCACCCGGATACGCCCGCCCAGGACCCGGATCCAACCCAGCCAGCACCCAGATCCGCTCGGACTTGACCTAGATCCGTGAACCCGACCCGAGTCCGCCATCCGCACTCAGGTCATTTCCGGCCGCCCTCCGACTCCTCCGGTAGCCCTCTATCGCCGCCACCGGCCGATCTCCAGTCACTCTCCTCGGAATCTCAAAACACTAAATCGACTGTAACTTCCTATCTGGAAGTCCGATTAAGGTGTTCCAAGAGTCCATTTTGATCAATTTTTCATCCCCGACATCATCTACTCTTTAGCCTAAAAAAAATGTCAGATTTCAATCCTCCTCAGACAAGCAACTATTCAATGGTGTATCCTTAGTCCTCTTCGTTGTTCATCTATGAGGGAATCTTGAGGGTCGCTCCTGCTATGAAGCACCTAAAAAAAATGTCAGATTTCAATCCTCCTCAGACAAGCAACTATTCAATGGTGTATCCTCAATCCTCTTCGTCGTTCATCTATGAGGGAATCTTGGGGGTCGCTCCTGCTATAAAGCACCATCAACCGCATAAACGAAGACCTACTAAGAAGCGTCATAGACCGAGAAGACATGGACATCGTCTTCCTACTATTGCCGCTGCGACTGCTACTTCGCTTGACTCCATTCAGCCACAATTTGGTCAGCTTGATCAGATCAGTCATAGCCTCGACCACCTGATTCTGCAACAATCTATCTCTTGTTCTTCTACTCCCTTTGCATTGTCTTCTACTATGGATACTCCTGCTTATTAGATCTTTGATTCGAGTGCCTCACATCACATGACGCCTGATAGTTCTGTTCTCACTGCATGCTCACATGCACCCTCACACCTACCTTCAATTCATACTGCTAATGGCTCTACTTTAATCATCACGCAGTGTGGAGATCACCACCACCTCTGATCCTATTGGCCGACTTTCATTACCATTTGTTTTGCATGCTCCTGAGCTTTGTATGAATCTTCTGTCTATTAGTCGATTGTGTGATTCTGGATTCACTGTTACCTTTACCTCTTCTAGATGTTTAGTGCAGGATCCACGTTCGGGGAAGAGGATTGATGCTGGTCGTAGGATTGGTGGACTATATTATGTGGAGTATCTTCATGTTCCTGTACCCGATCCCTCCGTTTTCTGTGGTACTGTCACCTCTGATACTGACTTGTGGCATAAAAAGGTTAGGTCATGTTTCTGAGTCTTGTCTTAAAGAACTTATTCAGTCTGGTGATTTGGATCATGTTTCATTTTCTCCTCTTTTTGTCTGTGAGGGTTGTAAACTAGCCAGACCCGTTGCTACTCCATTCCATTCTAGTAGTCATCAGTCCTCTAGTTCATTTGAGATTGTTCATTCTGATATCTAGGGTCCTTCTCATATCACATCAAAGAGTGATCTCTCATATTATATCAGTTTTATTGATGAGTATTCTCGCTTTACTTGGATTTATTTACCGCGTCATCGATCTGAGGTTTCAAAGATATATGAGGTCTTTACCACTATGATTCACACCCAGTTTCAGAGTTGTATCAAGATCTTTAGGTCTGATCGTGCCAAAGAATATATATCTTCCACGATGCATTCTCTTCTTCAATCTCATGGCACTCTCTTCCAGCAATCATGTTCTTATACTCATGAGCAGAATGATGTTGCTGAAAGAAAACATCGTCATATTCTTGAGATAGCTCATTCCCTCTTGCTTTCTTCTTAAGTCCCCAACATATTATGGGCTGAGGCTACTCTCTTATCTATTCATCTTATTAATATGACTCACTCTTCTGTCCTCTTTGGTATGACTCCTCATGAGCGCATTTACTCCTCCAAACCTGATTATAGCAAACTTCGCACTTTTGGATGTACCTGTTTCGTGCTTCTCCCTCCTCATCTACGCACCAAGCTGGGCGTTTGGTCAGTCAAGTATGTATTCTTGGGGATTAGTTTCGAACACAAGGGATATCACTGCTATGATCATGTTGGAGATCGATTTTGGATTGCTCATCATTTGTCATTTATCGAGGATGTTCCTTATTTTTCTTCTACAATCACTGCCTCCTCTCCTCCTGTGCCTTCTCCTATTCAAGCCTCTCCTATTGAGTCTATACCCCTTCTCGTGTCATCTGTTGTGCTTGAGCCCACTCCTATTTTTAACCCTCATGATTCTTCGTCTCCTCTTAGAACTTCTACAGTC